>CM053791.1:214046497-214418997 GCA_028749045.1 Cupressus sempervirens
CATCCTCTACCTACAACACATTCCAATCATGAACATGTAAAACATCAGGGATATACTGCCTAAGTATTGAAACATGAAAAACATTGTGAATGTGAGTTAGGCTAGGTGGTAGAGCAAGGCAGTAAGCAACCAGGCCAATCCTCTCTAGAATCTCGAATGGTCCCATAAAGCAAGGTGCTAGCTTAGAAACCTTTCCGTATCAAATCAGACTCTTTCGTGGATGCAATCTCAAGAAAACCTTATCTCCCATAGAAAACTGCTTATCTATCCTATGTGCATCAGCATACTTTTTTTGCCTATCCTGTGCCATAGTCAAGTGCTCATGGATACGCACTACCTGTTGCTCCATATCATGAAGCATCTCAGGACCCAATAGGATGCAATCCTCAAGACTATCCCAACTTAAGGGTGTAGAACAAGGATGTCCATATAATGCCTGAAATGGTGCCATGCCAATAGAACTATGATACCCGTTGTTGTAAGAAAACTCCACTAGGTAGAGATAGTCTGCCTATCCATCACATACATCCATAACATATCTTCTAGAACCTGATTCACCCTCTCTATCTGACCATCTATCTCTGGATGATTTGCCAAACTAAAATTTAATTGTGCTCCAAGCTCATGCTGCAGCGATGTCTAGAATGTAGATGTGAATATAAGATCCCTGTCAAAAATGATCTTTCTAGGAATGCCATGTAATCTCACAATGTCATGCATGAAGACATTAGCTACAGAAGCTGCTGTGTAGGATGACTTGATTGGTGAAAAATGTGCCATCTTAGTCAACTGATCAACAGTGACCATGATAGCATCATGATGATGAATAGTCATAGGTAATCTTACTATGAAATCCATGGAGATGATATCCCACTTCCATGAAGGAATGAGATTTGGTTGCAAAAATCTTGTCGGGAGTTGGTGTTCTGTCTTGACTCTCTGACACTCAAGACACCTAGCCACAAAATGAACAATGTCTCACTTCATCCCCGACCAAAAGAAAAAATGTCTGAAATCAACATGCATCTTCTTGACACCTGGATGTACTGAGTAAGGTGTATGATGGGCTTCTGCTAGGATCAGGGTGCGAAGCTCATCTAGTAATGGCATATAAATCCTCCCCAAATGTCTCAAAAGACCATCTGACTCTCAAACATAGCCTACAAACTTACCCTCCAAAGGTCATCTTGAATCTAATTCTCTTCACACCTCCCAATACCAAGAATCTATTGGAAGTGTCTGAAGAATCTGATCCTCAAATCCACACTAAGAGTCATAGATGATACTGCATGTCTTCTGCAACTCAAAGCATCCACCACCACATTCTCCTTTCCCTGAATGTACTTTACCTCAAAATCATACTCGCACAAAAATTCCATCCATCACCTCTGGTGAGAATTCAAATTAGGCTGAGTGAAAATGTACTGAAGACTGTGATGATCACTATGTAGCTTAAATCTATGCCCCAAAAAGAAATGTCTCTACCTTTTCAAAGCATGAACTACTACTGCTAACTCAAGATCATGCGTAGGATAATTTAGCTCATGATTCTTGAGCTTGTGTGATTCATACGCAATCACCTGTCCATTCTACATCAAAACTGCTCCAATCCCTTCAAGAGAAGCATCTATACACACCATGAAATCTCCCTCTGGATCAGGTACGGCTAAAATTGGTGCATTAGTAAAAAGCTCCTTGAGCTTCCAAAATTCCTCCTCACATTTTTCCATCCACACAAACTTCTTTCCTTTCCTCTGAAGAGAACTGATAGGATGTGTTATCCTAGAGAAGTTTTGGACAAATTTGTGATAATAACCAGCTAGGCCCATGAAACTATGAACCTCTAACACATTAGTCAATGTAGGCCAATCTACTATCACCTAAATCTTTGCAGGGTCGACTGAAATACCATCACCTAAAATGACATGCCCTAAATACTGAATCTCTGATTTGAAGAATTCACACTTAGCTGCATTGGCATAAAGTTGATTGTCTCTTAAACACTACAAGACCAATCATAGGTGTTCCTCATGCTCCTTCTAAGTCTTAGAATATATAAATATATCATCAAGAAACACAAGTACAAACCTGTCAAGATATGATCAAAAAACACCATTCATCAAACTCAAGAAAATTGATGGGGGATTAGTCAACCCAAAAGGTACCACTGTGAACTCATAATGTCCATAGTGAGTTCGAAAAGCAATCTTGTGAATGTCAGCCTCCTTAATGTGAAGTTGGTGGTATCCTAACTTAAGGTCAATCTTGGAGAATACTATAGCTCCCTTGATTTGATCAAATAAGTCATCAATCCTAGGTAGAGGATACCTATTCTTAATAGTCACCTTATTCAACTATCTGTAGTCAATACAAAGGCACAAAGAGCACTGGAGCTCCCCATGGTGATACACTAGGTCAAATGCTCCCTTTGGCCAGAAGTTCCTCTAGTTGAAGACGTAGCTCACCCAATTCCTATGTAGTCATACAATAAGGAGCTTTAGAGATAGGCTCCACTCCAAGAATTAGATCAATACTAAAATTGATGTCCCTCTTCGGGGGCATGCCTAGAATCTCACTTGGAAAAAAATCTGCATACTCCTATAAAATTGGGTGACCTAAAGTCTTCCTCATCAAGATCATTTACCATAATAGCAAATATCTGACATCCCTTACAGAAACTCTGCTTCAATTGCATAGCAGAAATCATCCACAAAGATATAGGCCTTGGTATCCCAACTATCTTCACATCATTCCCTTGGTCATCTTGGCACATAATAATCTTCTTCCTGCAATCTATACTGGCTCTATGAGATCCAAGCCAGTCCATGCCCAAAACCAAATCATAGGAACCAAGGGGTATAACTCAAAGGTCAATTGCAGTATCAAATCCTCCTAAACTAAGCCCACACTTATGAACTACAAAATCTATGGAGACCTTAATACCTGAGGCTAGTTCCACTTACCAACCATGATCTTGCTTCACCGCATCCAGCTTACACTTAGAAAATATAGATGGTGAAAAAAATGAATCTATAGCTCCTGAATCAAACAATACTGAAAGAGATATACCTTGAATAGCACCTGTGGTCTCAACCACTATTCCCTAATGATCTACTTGATGGTGATCTACTGCTGCAAATACTCTATGAGCTCTACCCACATCACCAATTGTAAGCTCTGAAACTGTAGGCCTAGGTCCTAAAAATTGAGGTGCTCGCTATGGACATTGAGCTACATAATGTCCAATTTGACCACATGAAAAACATTCTATATTTTTGCTAGATCCTTTACCCATAGGTGGTGCATTTGATTGCTGATGACTGTTCCTACTAACAAAAGACTAACTACTCTGAGCTGGCTGATTGGGTTGATTTTTTTTATTGTGTTGAGTATTGCAATTGTTCTTGGAGTTAGAACCTCTACCACCACCTTGAGCCTAAGAATTCGATACCTTCTGCTGAGACTGCTGTGATACTGTTTCCCCTTAGAAAAAGAAGGCTTCCTATTACCACCTGAATTGTAGTTGCCTTTAGATCTTGATGTTGCTAGTGCTCCTACAAAACCTCCTTGACCAAGGTTGACACTTTTCTCAACAAGGATAGCTTGACATACCGCATCCTTGAGGGTTTTTGGCTCAAATACCCTGACACCCCCAATTATACGATTGTTCAAACCCCTAATAAAGTGTTGTGTCAACTGAGCTAAATTTTTACTGAATCCTAAAAAAGACATGAGCTCATAAAACTTACACTCATACTTGATCACTGACATAGTATACTATCTGATGTTATGAAATTCATATGCCCTTTGTTTCTTCCATTCCTCTTGTAGGAATCATTCGCGAAAACTCTCTAAGAATAGTTCCCAAGTGACACTGCTCATATCAATACCCAGCTTCTTCTCCTCAATTGTCCACCAAGTGGCCCAAAAATTCTCCAAATTAGTAATCGCAAATCTTGCCTTAACATTGTTGTCAAAATCCTACATGGCAAAAATCCTATCGAGGGCAATAAGCCACTATTTGGCCACATAACCAGAACCTTTCCCATTGAAAGGCTTGATCTTGGATCTCGAAAGATCCTTCATCTAAGTGGACACAATGGACCTCTGATGATCCTTCTAAGGGCTCCTACACTGGGTCTATGCTCTTGTTCTGTCTGATGTGCTTTGGGCTGATCTTGAATAGGAGGTAAATGGTCAAGAATAGTCTACATCATCTGTCTCAAATCAACCTCTTTAGACTTAGCTTGGTCCTCTTTATGGCTCTCTTCCTACTGCTTACTAGCATGCTCTCCTCTGCTCTCTTCATGAGCAGATCCCCCATGGGTAGACTCATGGACACTAATAGCTCTGCCACGACTACGGCCTCCAACAGAAGACCTACTCCCAGATATCATCCTACAATAGTACAAAGTACTATTACAACCAAGAAAACACATGTTTGCAATAGACTAAGTCCAATTTTAGTTTTTTCTATGTTTAGGTTTAAGCAAGATCTCAATTATGAAAACTAAGTGTTGAAGTATGAAAAATATACAAGTAACAGTTCAGGTTTTGTTTTACTTCACCTAGTTTTCAAGTTGAAGAGATACACTTAATAGTTCAAAGTTCTAGTTGTTCCAAAATACCCAGAGCTCCCAATGTAGAAACTCGGGCTCTAATACCAAATGTAACGCCTTGCCAAGGGATCCAAAGAATTAACCTAAAATTTCACTAAGTTTGGTAGCATTTTTTTTTTTAAACATGAAAATAAATACCACTTATATCTTGTACACAATAATGGAAGCAATAGCAATGCCCATCTAAAAGTAAACATAACGTACATAATAGATTACATTCTTTAAGGATCCCTTAACGTTGAATTACATCTAAATCAACTAACATTATTGAATCCATCTAATACAATAACCACATGATATAATAATGATAAGTCCAATGTTTATACATTACATTTCTAAATGCTCAATCATCCACTGTACATGTCAAAGGGTATGAAAAGCTTAAAATAATATACATATGTGGAATAAGGTACATCATCCTATTCTAATCCATGATACATCAAAGTAAAGATAATCACATGTAATACATGATACATCATCATAGAAGATATATACATTCATCATAAAGATCAAACATAATAAACTAAGTGCATGATTCCTCCCAACCATAAATAGCATCATTAGACCATCATGGATCCTAGCCATCCCTCTGTGCATAACATTCCAAATCACCAAAGAGATCATCAGTATTAGCATAGTAGGAATGTCACACCTATACATACTATATCATATGCAGAAAGTAATCTAACATGCAAATGTAAGCATAGGATAATATCATCTAACATATGCTAATCATCAATGAAAGGATACATATCCACCATCATGAAGGATGCATCAGCCACGATGTCTCAAATGGATCTCAAATGATAAGAGTGGAAAAACACTACCACCCGACCACGTGGAACCTAAGTGGTCTACTCCCACCGTGCTGAGGAGATAATCTCAAGTCCCAAATAGGCTATCCAAAACACATAGCATAAATCTCTAGAAGTCCAAGAATCCTAAACTTATACTAACTCAAAGGTTCCAATCACAAAATCAACATCTAATTCCTAGAGGCACACAATGACATGTAGGAAACATACTATGCAAGTGGAAAAGTGTCATCACATATATCATGTAGAAGTTACCCTAGCAGTTAGCTATACTCCACGGGTCCCTACTGATCCTCATACGGCCACTAGTATCCTCTCATATTGACAAGGCATACTATGGAATGCAAGGTCGCAACCAAGCATTCTCTCTACTCCCATCCTAACTCGAGGCATGGGTGAGAACAAAACAATATCCTTTTAGGTTCATTTAGTTAGTATTAGGTGTGAATGTTTTCACTTATTAAAACAACTTACAATAAGTTACCCTAGCAACCTCTTAGGGCCCCGACCCCCATTGCAAGCCACTTAGCGACACTACAAGTAGATAAACTACTCTAACCTCATGGAATCATAAATCATCCCAGTCCTATACAAGCAACTGGAAAGAAAAATCAAAAGATAATCCAAAATAAGAACATCAAATATCCACAATAATAGCATCAAATCTCCATGAGCAACTGAAAAGAATCCATAGAAAATAATGACCACAACAGCTCTCTATTGGCAACTGAAGCATCACTGATAATCAAAAGTATCCATTGGTTCTCAATAACCAAAATATATCTCAAATCATATTGATCGAAGACTCCAAAATGGTTGAGTCAAAACATGTCACAACATGACATCATAAATTAACATTTTAGTCCCATCATGGCGACTGGAAAATATCCCAAGGATAATTGATTGATGACTCAAAAATGGTTTAGTCAAGTTTCTCATACATATGAATCTCAGCTATAACAATCAGTAATTACAAACATTACATAGAGCATTCCATCACATAACCATGGTTGGGTTTATAAAGATAAAAAATAAGACATCATCACAACATCACAATCATAACCCCCAAGCCTCTGGTAGACGTCCTATAACTAGTCAACACTAGTCAACCCAAAACCCAAAATAGAAACATAAAGAATACACAATGCAAGCACATGTTTTGGTTTTGCTAAAATTACATACTTGAATTAAATGTGGAGGTTTTCAATTTTCGTTTAAAATTTTGGATAATGAATGGAGGAACATTTTGTACATTTTCCCAACCCATGTTTTTGTTTGATAGACAAAAGTTTCTCTCCCAAAACCATTAGACTCAATTTTCTAATTGTTCTATTGTTCATATAAACATTGTTTTAAAAAAGACCCCTATCAAGTTCCAATAATCAATTAACAATTCTAATGAAACCAATAATTACATAATTCAAAACTTCAATTTATAAGACATTCTAATGATTAACCTTAATTAAAATAAGTTTAATTAAGTTAATTATTAATATCTTTCCATTTTAAATAATAATTGACAAACTATTATTAATATTTTAAATCATTTATCTTTTAAAAGAATGACCCATTAATTTAAGTTTTTAAATATAATAATTTTTTATAACTAATAATATATATACATATATACTTATATACATATATATATATATATATATATATATATATATATATATATATATATACATAAATATATATACATATATATATATATATAATATCATTTATAAAAGGGGAGTACCATGCGGGGCTGCTGACGCAAGCCTGTGACAGTGTCACAGAGCCTACAACAGCAATGCCGCCGACCTCTGCCATGTATACAGAGTGGGGTGGGGGTAGGGGCTCGTACCTCCTCACCCACTTTAATTTGCATTTTTTCTCTTTTTTTTTTAAAACAAACCAATTGTACATATACGATTTGGTTTTAATACAATTCAGGTTTAATTAAATTTTTTTTATATAAACATTTTACAAAAAATGTAAATCGTAGAGTGATATGACATTCAATCTTTCAATGAGGTATATATATATATACACGTGTGTGTGTGTGTGTGTGTGTGTGTGTGCAGATATGAATTAACATGTCCATATCAACACAATTTATAAGGGCTTTCAATTCTAAGAAATCCATAAAATATTTGTTCTCCAAATTTCTCAATGAATTTCTGATGGATTTGGCTATAATTTAAACCCCAGCCTCGTGTTCTCTTCAGATCTATGCATATAAATTTTTCTCAAATAAATTTTAACTAACCATATTGAGAAAGCATACAACCAAAAATAGGAAAAAAAAACCCTCAGAAAACATATGGAAGACACAAAGAAGACAGGAAGTGCAAGATGCGAAAATAGCATAAGCAAAATCACAAGAGTCTACTGGGATTCTGATGCTAATTTACTTTTCCTCAGAAAACCCACAGAGAAAACTCCTCCCTTCTCCAAAGTTCCCAAGTCCTCCAATGCTCCAGAATGCTCTCCCTAAGCCTCTAGGAGTGCTTGAATATAAAGGACTCTCAGGAAGCACCTAGAATGTCTCTAGAAACAACTAGAAGGTGTAGACAACTAAGCACGGGCTTTTTGTCCAACCTTCTAAATGATTCATAAGGTTGTAGACACCATGTGTTTAATTTGTGCGCTAACCCCCGTGTTGTTGACATAAGAGAAATAAAAAGGTGTGTTTACTCCTAGGCAAGCTTATAACTCCTATTTAATTTTTTTATAACTTTCATTTTAATTTTTATAACTTTTATTATTATTATTTATTTATTATTTTATTATTATTTTATAATTATTATTAATTTTAATTTCTAATTTTCTTTTATTTAATTCTTTTTCTCAATTAATTCTCATTTAATTAATTATAGTCAAAATATCAAAGATCATGATATTATATTAATTTTCTCCAAATATTTAATTTATTAATTAAATCTATTTATTAAGACTTAATTAATAAAAAATTCACCATAGACCTCCAAGATAAAATATGAAAACCCATCATAGAACAATTCATACAAAATCTGTCTAAAGGGTTGAAAATCACAAATTATGTCATCCAACACATTCGAAAGGTAAAATATCCAGATACTTGTCCTATCTCTCTAGGACAATGGTTTTAAGGGCTTGGGATTTGGACTTGAGAATTTATCTCCCTTCTCTTATCATTGAGATAATATAATAGGGTATGCTCATCCTGGCAATTCAGGGAAGTCGATACCCAGTACTTACAACCTGCATAAAAACCATGCATGTACATACAATATATATAATGCTAAGCTAAACAGGCAATGGTAGGAAGTGGTGCATCATGTAGATCCTGACTAGCAGGTGACTACAACTCCCTTCCTTAACCATATCAAAAACACCATACAATAAGAGCAAACACGCACACCATACACATGCAAGTATGGGGTAAGTATCCATAATAAAACATATGAGATAATAAACCATCTAACTAATCATCATCAATAACTAAAAGCAATGTAATGATCATCATGCATACATGAAATGTAAGGTCTAAATGATCTCATCATATATCAACTGAATCCATAACATAATGTTTGATAGTCTCAAAACAATACCACTAATCCATCAACATAAAACTAGTCTAACATAGTCTGATAATAATAGCAACAATGTGTCCAAAAAGATGTAAACGAGGGTAGGCACTACATAATCGGTGAACCTTCCAAGCACTAATTCTACTATTGATACGATCAATCACATATTTCCAATAAAAGGGTTTGTTTAATCCCATAAAAAGGGAACACCAAGATAAGTAGAAGGTAAATGGTCATAAGGAAAACCAAGAAGATGGATTATTCTTTGAGTAATCAACTGGGATGTATTAAAAACATAAATTTTAGATTTAGTTTCATTGATACATTGACCAAAAACTTGTGTATATAGGTCAATGGCTTTCTTCATACTTTGTGCTTCTTGATATGTAGATGATCCAAAAAGTAAAGTATCATCAGAAAAAAGAGAATGGGTTATGGACAAAGATGTACCTACAATAATGATACCTTTCCACAACCCTTTTTGATTAAAAGAGTTAATAAGTCTATTGAAGGCCTCTGCCTTAATGATAAATAAGAATGAAGAAAGAGGGTCACCTTGATGAACTCCTTGGGAAGAGGCAAAGAAACCTGTTGGTGCACCATTAATGAGAATAGAAAAATGTGCACCTGAAATGCAAGCTTTAATCCATTTACACCACCTAGAAGAAAAACCAAACTGATGAAGGGCTAGAAGAAGAAAAGACCAATTCAGTTTATCGTAAGCCTTCATCATATCTAATTTGGAAAAAAAGGCTAAAATATTATGTTCTTTGGTGGAATGAATGGTCTTATGGGCTATTATAGCTCCCTCAGTTATTTCTTGACCAAGGACAAAACATATAATTTTTGGAATAATGGGCTTAAGTTGTGAATAAATAGCCTTTGTGATAATCTTATAGATAATGTTACATAAAGAAATAGGATGGAAATCAACAAAAGAATAGGGATCATTAACTTTTGGGATGAGAGAAATATTGGTGGTATTAAAGTTCTTCAAAATGGAAACATTTTTCCTAGATTCTTCAAGAACCTCAAGCAATTCAAAACAAATGACATCCCAACATTTTTTGAAAAAATAATATAGTGATTCCATCAGTGCCTGGTGCCTTATCAACAAGCATAGAAAAGACTACAATATGAATCTTAGAAAGAGTAAATGGGTCTATAAGAATTAGATTGTCTTTTTGCATAATCAAAGAAGGAATAGAATCCAAGATCTCATCCACAAGGTGAGAAGAGGGGGGGTCCTGCGGTGGAGGGGAATGAATATTAGAGAAGAACCTTACACTCTCAGTTTGAATGCCCTTAGTGTCAAACATCAAATTTCCTAGATAATCATGAATTGTAAAGATTGTGTTATTAGCCTTCTTTTGCTTGGTAGATGCATGAAAAAAATTAGCATTTTGGTCCCCTTGTTGAAGCCATAATTCTCTAGATTTTTATCTCCAATACTCTTCTTCTCGCTTACATAATTCAGACCACTCCTCTTGCAAATTCTTTTGTCTTGTATGCATATCAGCATTTAAACCATGGAGTAAAATATGTTCTTTAATCTAAGCTATTTTTTCTTCGACCACCTTTTTCTCTTCAAAAATATTTTTTAAACATGTTTATTCCAAATCTTGATAAACCCTTTGACATACTACATTTTCTTATGAAATTGAAACATTTTGGTTCCTAGCTCTAGTGGAGCATCCTTCCACCATTGTTTTAAGAGGCCATCAAAGTGGGGATGACAATATGATACACTTTCAAACTTAAAAGATGGTCTAGAAAAAATAGTAAGAGGAGAATTTGATGGAAGAATGGACAACTAAATAGGGAAATGGTCAGATTTTGACTATGGAAGTATATCTAAGTGGATACTATAATTTTCCAATTTCCAACATTTTGAACACAAAAATCTATCCAATCTAACTGCAATCTAGTGGAACCCAACTCTTATATTAGTCCAACTGAAAGATCTAACTTGTGGGGGAACATCAAATAGAGAATTATTGTTAACAAAGTCATTAAAGTAATGGGTAGCTCTATGAGAGGTAATAATACCTACATACTTATCCTTAGGATGAAGAATTGCATTAAAGTCATTAACAATAATAAATTTGGCACCTACTAATTGTTGGATAAAACCTGTGAGAGTAAGCCATAGATTTTGTTTATCTGACATAGGGGTAGGACCATAAACATTAATCAAATGGAGTGAGAGTTCATAGTGTTGATTGGATAAAATTTTCCAATTAGTTCCTTGATGAAGATGTTGAGCCTTGATAGTATTAGGATTCCATAATATAGCAAAGCCCCAGAAGCACCTAGGCTAGGAACATGTGAGGAATTCCATGTTGACCAACATCGAACAGATTTCTAAAAGCTATTTGTTGATAGCTTAGTCTCTTGAAGAAAGATTAGATCACATTGGATAGAATCAAGACATTTCTTGATCCTATTATGTTTGTCAAGGGCATTAATGACCCTAACATTCCATGAGAGGATCTTCATAACTGACAAGAAGCACTCTTGGCACTCCTTCTCGATCGTTTAGAGGTAGGAAAATTACTGTCCAAAGTTGGTTGGATCCCTACATCAACATCTTTTTAAGTTTTTGATGCTAAATTATTCAATGTCCAAATTTATTTATTAGTCCCACCTATAAATGGGTGGAGACTAAAGTTTTCATATTGCTCTTAAATATTAACTCATTTCTTGAAAATTTTGTGTAGTCCTTTTATCCTATGTTCTGCAAAAATATTTTATTAAAGTTTTTTTTTTTAATTCTTAATTTTTATTGATCGGTATTGATTTTCCTGGTGGTCTTTTTGTTTTTATGTTGAGAAAAATAAGAAATTTGAATTAGGAACATTTGGACATCTATTAAATAGTGGAAATCATTTAATAGGTGGTGGCATCATCTAGTGGGTGGAATCCTTACAATAGTTCATGTGGTTAACATTTTGCATGCATTCTACTTTTTAATTTCTAGTGTTCCCACTTCATCAATGGACCTATTTCAAACAATAATTAGGTAAAATTTTGCATTGTGCATTACTACATACAAATTACCTACAATAATGGACAAGGACATAGTGGTTGTGATCAGTAATGGTAACCTAGTTAGTTTAATTTATGTATCCATTCCTTTTGTAGATTTATTTAATTTAAACATTAGATTCTTAAGTGTACTGATGAAATTGGGTATATCCTCTACTATTTAATTTTAATGCTCATAATTTCTTCTCGTATAGATGATACAGTGTAGTGTGATAAGCCATTGAAGTTGATTGAGAGGGAAGGATCCTTATCCCTACCCTTGAGGCTCTTAATCTAAGTCATCAAAGGAACTCTCATGCCCATATCTAACTCTTTGGCTCTTCCCTTACCTATAAAAGGAGGATAATCTAGCTTAGCTATAGACCTTGTTTGTTCTCATTATTCCAATTTATTGCCTATATTTCTATCTATCATTCTTAAAATTATGGATGGAGTTATGAGTCATTATCCTCTCATTTGAAACCCTCTTGTGAATGAGTACAATTGATTTTTACCACCACTCATTGACTTTTGTCTATGATGTTTGGCCCTTGCTTTTTGAATCTTCATAGATTTTGAAGATTACATGCTTCTCCTCATTACTTTGATGGTGTCAAATCTTTAAAAAATCAAGGCTATGAAAAATACAAAAATGAATGTCTATTAAACTTGGAGACCATGTTAATTATTTATACCAAAGATGGGTTGTTCAAAATGCTTTCAGATAAATTAACAAATGCCTACTAGCAATTTTTTTAGTTTTTTGTCCCTCTCTCTCTCTCTCTCTCTCTCTCTCTCTCTCTCTCTCTCTCTCTCTCTCTCTCTCTCTCTCTCTCTCTCAACTTTTGGTGTTTGCGCACATTTATGGAGCTATTATTATTGTATGCATAGTTTTAAGAGCTATTGTTGACATTTTGTCTATAGTTCACAGTATGTTTCAACTCTAACATGTTGCCTTGAAAAAATTAAACTCTATTCTTATTTGGTAATTATACTTTTAGTTATACTGAGTTTTTGGATTAGATTGTGTGAAGATTTTTTCATCAACGTTTCGAATCACACTACGTGATCCATCATCAGGATGAGAGAGCAGGAGGTGTAAAATAATCTATAGTGTGATTTGAAACTTTGATGAAAAAATCTTCACACAAACTAATCCAAAAACTCAGTATAACTATCATGGATTGTGGAACTCTGATTGCATTAATTAGACTTTTTTTTCTTTCCTTTTCAATTTATTATTATAGAAAAATAGATACCATTAGAGATTCTTTGATTGTAATCTATACCAATTAATATTTAGAGAAACTAAACTCTGCCTGATGTTAATAGCTTCCTTCAAAATAAAACTACAGCAATGTAATTGAATAGATGAGCGGGATTGTTTCAAGAGTCATTTTGGAAATGATTAAATTTAAGAGAAGATTAGACTTCCTAAGAGAATTTTATTCAAATATGGTCACACAACATAAATATTATGAAAAATGATTCCTTTGAAATCAAGACCCCCCAAATTTCAACTAGAACAATGAAATGATAAGAAATAAATAAAAATTAGCTTCAAAAGGAAATAGAAGATAGATTAAGTTATGATGGCTAGCAATATTGTGGCATAAATTTCACCCCAACTAAAATTTGTGTCAATCCATAATGGAGAAACTTCATCAAATTTTACTTGTATGTAATACTACCATGCTGTAATTATTTTTCAACATAAACGACACATGAAATAATATTGATTTGTTCATGTCAATAAATTTTATTAGAGAAAATATATAATGTATGTTATATGTCAGTCAAGAATGTCTAAATATTGTCATCATCTATAATTTACTCTTCCATTGTTGTTCTCTACAATTTTAGAACCTACATCATGACATTAAAATATTATAGTTTACATTTTCCTATTATTGATTCTCCATTTGTGTCATTATTTTTGTGTATTTTACAATCTCATTTATATTAGAAATATTTGGGAATTATGTAGCTAGTCTAAAAAAAATTCAAGAGAAATTACTCAATCAAACCATGTTGAATGATGTCAATGATGTTGTCACTTGTATAGGGAAGTGTTGACAATTGGCTAATGAAGATATGTAATTGTTGTCATTTATGGAAACATATGATGTACATCATTGTAGACAACCTTAGAAATAAATATACTTAGCTTTTGGTACCCAAAAAATTGTCTAAGTATGAAATTGGTTTACAATAGTGCATTGTTTTGTATGTAACTTGTTACTGACATCATATTATGATTAGCAAAGTTAGATGTAGATAGTATGCAAATTGATGATGATGTATAAAAACCTCAGACATCAGTATGGATAATACAGAAAAGAGATATTCACATTTTACTAGTGAAACAAAACAATGAAATTAAAGACAAAGAAATTATTTTGTTTACAAAATAATTACTTGACCAATTAGGGCCAACATTCTAGATGTTTACTCTAAGTTGGAAAAGTATATTATGGTCTTGGCTGACCTAGCAATAATTTGTGAAAACACATGGTATTTATGCAAAGGACATCTTGCGAATTCATATGTAATGTAGTAAATAATTATATTATGATAAGTGATATGCAAACTTTTGTGAAACGATATATGCAAAGTTTTTAGAACCTAATTTTGTGATTTGAGATCTAATTGAGGTTGAAAGAAGTTACAACACCTATATACCAAAGGACTAATTACTTGTTTGGGTAGTGAGCTCTTCTTGTAATTGGAAGTGCATGTTTGGGCAATGAGCTCTTGCATCTATTGTACTAAAACTCCTAACATGGTTGGAATCTCATAATAGGGATTCAAAGTCTCCTAATAGGGACTCCCTATACTGAATTTACTCACTGACTCCTAAAAGGGTCCATCCTCTAACAAGGAACATATATATCAGTATATTATCTAGTGGGTATCATCCCCACTAGGGTTTTCTCTTGGCTAGGGTTTCCCTAGTTAACAAAATATCATGTTATGAGTTATCTTTGTGCATGGTTATTATTGCTATTCAACATTACGTGTTTACTTTCTTATGTATGGTTCAAAGTAATAAATAATATCTAGTTGGTGACTAAAGTTTGTAGATTATTGATTCACCCCCCACCTCAGTAATTCCTTTTCTAATATGAAGAATGTGATATTTGGTACTAACAATAAGAAACCTTTGGATCTGGATGAAGTATTCACAAGTAATATTGTATGACTAGTAGGAACATTATTAGGGGTCTAGTAATTCTTGGTAATTTGTGTTTCTTTAATTTGATTGTGTATAATTTTCTTACATTGAATGTGTCCCATTATCAATTCCTAAAATTTGGTGAGTTCCCTAAAGAAGAAATGACTTCATCTATAACGATGTTTTATTTTAAAACAAGTTCAAATGAGCTATCTCACTAAGTCTAAAAAGGGAATAAAATTGAACAAGACCATCAATGTCAATATTCCTTTCTATGCCATTTGTAATGAGGCATCACAATTAAGGGGATTATATCAATTGTAGAATTCACTATGGAAAAAACATTAGATTTGTAAGTTTAGATTTTCATATTTGTTGAGATATTTAATTAATCTTCTTAATATCTTATTTGAAATAAATTGAATCATTATTTATAGATAAAATTTATAAATTCTCTATCATGTTTTTTATAAATCTAAAACCTAAAATCAAAATAATCACTTGAATAATCAATTTCAATGCATTGCCTCAAGTTCTGTAAATTTCATTTTAAACCAAATCAAAATATAGAAATAAACATTTTTTTATAAGTTTTAATCTAATATTGTATTTTAATAGTCATGATCCATATTGTCTTGAAATTCATTGGTTTTCCATAATCATTTGAAGCAATCCAAGTTAACATGTACAATAATGTATACAAAGAAGCATTATAATTTGATTTATTATTATTGCACTACTACCTAAATCATTTAGAAAATTAATATTTCCCACTATTTGCTTCATTATAACTAGGATGCTCATCTTGAACTTGTCAAGAAGACAAGAGATAAGAATAGAAAGCCCTATTCAAGGTATATTGTGAGTATTACTTTTGAAGTTACCCATTTGCATCAATATGGTTTTGTTTAGGTGGCATGTCATTTTTCTCCTCAAGGAAGTAACTTTTCATATCTAGAGGGTTTGGATCGAATCACAGGGCTATATAAATGCACATATAAAGTTACATATCATTATAAATTAGCCTTCTTTAGATTGGCAAACTAGGACTGATATGGATCAAGTCTAATAAAGTGGTAGTAATAGAAAACATCAACTAGGAGAAAGCAAGAGTTGAATCGCTGAGGTGTCTTAAGGAAAAAATCTTGTGTGAGTGATGTCTTTATCTATTCTTTCATTTTACTTTATCATCTTTGATTTTAAATTAATTTGGTGTCATTCCCAAAATATATATGGCAAAACACACAACAAATTTTATTTTTATTTTTATTTTTATAATAATTAATTAAGATAATAAAGTTGACAAGGTTCAAATGATTAATTATAATGGAACTAATTGTTCAAGGAGATTGAAATTAAGATAATTGAAGGTACTGGAAAATAGAAGCAAGTTCACATAGGTATAGAGAGGTGACAACTCGGTCAAAACATAACATAAAATTGATGGTTTGGATGGACTTAATGCTCCTTAGAAAATTAATTAATTTAATTTAAACAAAAAATTCATTTAACATTAAGAGACTCTGAAAACTCTAGGAGGTCAATTAAATTTAACTATTCAACCATGCTAACTTTGTTTTAAAAAAAAAAAAAAAAAAAACTTTAATCCAACATCTAGACTAATCTCAAATAAACACGTACAATAGAGGCAACTTTGTTATTGGTTATACTATCTATATTTTAATTTATAATTTCCTCCAACATACTTATAACAATCTTATTTATTAATTTATCATTTGCAATTAAAATTGAAGGCCAAGATAATTTTCAATTAAACCTATAGGTAAATCTAAATTTTGTTTTAAACTATTATAGAATTTAGGTCCACATTAATATCGCCAATATAAAAAAAAATCAATCTAATAATCTCACCGTTATATGACACTAATTAGTAACATAAAATGAAAATTCATCTATATATAAAAAACTAAAATAAAACTAACTAATTTATAACTATCTTCAAATAACACAAAACCACTTTCTAAAACTATTTCTAACATTTTTACTAACACTAAAACATTATATTTCTTCCTAACATTATCAACAACTACTAATCTAATTATGGATTCAATGACACTCTTAATTTAAAATAATAATAAAAAATCTACTAACTAAAAAAAAAACTAGCACATGCATTGAGTTACTAACAATTTATTGAAAATGCATATTATTACTAAATTAACTTAAAACTAACAATGTTTCTTGGAACTATCGGGGGAGACAATGTTGGGTGCTCTTTCAAAATTTGAATTAGCTGGATTGCATGCAGGCGAGAAACTGGTCGGGGGGAATCTGGCTGGCAGTACTAACCCTGGGGAAACAATAGAGGATGCTGAGAAGTTTACGGGGTCAGAATCTTTGGTTGAGGTGGACAATGGAAAGTCTTTGGGTGAAACTGAACTTTTGTGTTGGGTCTGTGTCCCACCTTTGGGATCTCATTCTACCTCTCATGTGTTGGGACAAGATCTCAAGAAGGAAAAAGAAAATGTTGTCTCTTTCAAGGAAAAGACTTTTGGAGGACAAAAGCAAGGGGCCTTGAAAGGAAAATCTTGGTCATCTCCGTTTGGCAAGAAATGAACTGAAAAGTCTCTCTTTCCACTGATGACTGTGAAAACTTGTTGGGAGAAAGGTGAGTTTCAAGTCTTTATCCTAAACCCTTTAGTTGATTTTTTTGTGTCTTCCATGGATTTCACTCTAGTGGGAAAATTTTTAGGCGCTAGACTTGATATTGAAACTCTTAGAAAGATGGTGAAAAGAAAATGGGTTATTAGAGGAGAGGTAGATGTTGCCCCCATGCTGAATGGCTTCTTTTCATTTATCTTCAACTGTAAAGAAGATATGGATAGATTTCTCTGTGGAGGACCATGGTATTTTGGCAAAAGTTCTCTTACCATTAAAAAATGGGAACCCAATATGGATCTTTTAGACTCATTCTTCTTAACCACTCCCATTTGGGCCAGACTCCCTGGACTTCCTCTTGGATTTTGGCATGAAGATATCTTTAAAGGTATTGCTAGTTCCTTTGGTGAACTAGTGGCTATGGATAATGCTATATGATGGGGACACAACCCAAGAATAGAATGAACACAACAGAAAAGGGAAATTGTATTAACTAAAAAATAAGCTAGTACATTCAGTACAGAGAAAATAAACTTCAAAACATGCCCTAAGGGCTTACAATAGCATAAATGTGGAGATAATTTCTCCTTTCAGTAACTCCTCTCAAATTCCACTCCGAACTGCCTTTTACAATGCTAGAAATCTCCTTAAATAAACCCTAGAGGGTTAAGAACTAGGAGTACATTCTAGAAAGTGCTAGTAGGCATCCACCAACCAAATAGAAGGTTCCAAAAGCTACGTTAGAAGTTGACGCAAATCTAGAAGAATCCAGAAATGGTAACCGAACTTTCAGGAGGCATAACTTTTAAATTTTAGCTCCGATTGACAAATCATTTACATTTTTGGGAAGCTCTCGAAGCGCTCTATAGCCCTATGGACAAGCCTAGCTCATTCCCCATTTTTTGACCCTTTTTGAGGTCATTTAATGCCCCTAACCTGACTTTGAAGCATTCTTAGGAGGTCTCCACAACTCGAAAAATTGTAATAACTTTCAAACCGTGGGGCGTTTTGACCTGATTCTTTTTTTGGAATGCTCTAAATTACAATTACATTCATCTAGCCAATTTACACCTCCTAGTTCACCAAAATGATGGCTCAATTACATACTCCTATTTTTTTTGGGATTTACACGAACACTGATAGTGAAACTGTGAGAGTTGGGACCTTTATTTGACCCAAATGGGTATCCAAAAATGAAAACACATGAAATACAAACTAAGTCTAAGTATATTTTTTTGGGTGACACAGGATTGCCCTTATACCTCTGGATGCTCCTACATCAGACACCCAGGGTAGATTTAAAAGTGACCGTATCATTTTATGAATGGTAGAGGAAATCCCAAATGGGAAACCTCAGCTGCTGAAATCCAAGTTGCATCCTCGATCGGTCGTCCTTTCCATTTGACCAAATACTCTTCATACTGCATGTTTTTGGTACTCCTACCCACACGATGATCTAGAATGTCTTCTATCTCCTCCTTCTTAGAAGCAGGAATTGGACATGGCTCTAACACCAGCTCCTCATCTGCACCATCATCATGATACTCTGTTAAATCTACAATGTTGAAAATGGGAGAAATGTGAATACCATTTGGCAGCTCCACTTCATATGCATTTCCTGAGTCATGTTTCTTCAAAATTTTGCAAGGGCCAAATTTCTTCATTTTCATCTTGTTGTAAGTACCACTTGGAAATCTTTCTTTTCGTAAGTGCACCATGACTAGATTCCCTACTTGGAATTCCTTATGTCTTCTCCTTTGATCAGCCCTAGATTTATACTCTTGATTCATCTTGGTAATGTGTGCTTGAACCTCCTCATGTAGACGCTTGATATGTTCAGCAAATTCCTCAGCTTCAGCACTTGTCCTCTCCCCTTGTTCTATCTTCCTCAATTTTGGTGCAGTCCTTGGGCTATTCCCATATACAATTTGGAATGATAATTTTCCAGTACTCCTATTTATAGAGTTATTGTAAGCAAACTCTGCTTGTGGTAGAATCAAATCCCATCCCTTGGACTTATCCCCAACAAAACATCTCAGCAAATTGCCCAGACTTCTATTTACCACTTCTATTTGGCCATCAGTTTGTGGGTGATGCGTGAAATTGAATTTCAAGTAGGTTCTTAACTTTTTCCACAATGTCCTCCAGAAATACCCCACAAATTTAGTATCTCTATCAAAAACTATACTCCTTGGAAGACCATGTAGTCTTACCACCTCTTTGAAAAACAAGTCTGCAATATGGATAGCATCATGAGTTTTGTGGCATGGAATGAAATGTGCCATTTTGGAGAACCTATTAACCACCACAAATACTGAGTCATTACCCCTTTGTGTCCTTGGCAGTCCAAGAACAAAATCCATACTTATTTCCTCCCATGTCCTTGATGGAATAGGCAATGGCTGATATAGGCCATTATTGTGACTAAACCCTGTGGCAACTTGACAAACCTGGAAAATCTATACAAACTTCTTCACATCCTGTGAAATTTGAGGCCAAAAATAATGTCCTCTAAGAATGGAAGTGGTCTTATCTCGACCAAAATGTCCTGCCATCCCTCGACTGTGTTTCTCCTTAATCAGATTTTCCCTCATGGAACTCCTTGGAATGCACAATTGACTACCCTTGAACAACATGCCATCCTGAATCAAATAGTCTAACCACGTTGTTCTATCTACAGCAACAGGTTCTTTACAAGCTTTCCATGCTTTAGCAAAATCAGGATCCTTGGGGTACAAATTCTTGAGTTCATCAAACCCAACTACTTCAACCTGCATTACTGTAACCAACAACTATCTCCTACTTAGTGCATCTGCAACCCTGTTAGATTTTCCACTTCTATGCTTCAACAAAAATGTATAACTTTGCAAGAACTCTACCCACTTCATATACCTCTGATTCAATTTACCTTGGCTATTTAGGTACTGTAATGCTTGATGATCAGTATACAAAACAAATTCTTTTGGCAATAAATAATGCATCCATTTCTTTAAGGCCTGAACTATTGCATAGAACTCCTGATCATAAACAAAATACTTCTTCTTTGCATCATTCAATTTTTCACTAAAATATGCAATAGGCTTACCTTCTAGGCTTAATACAGCCCCAATAGCGCTACCACTAGCATCACAATCCACCTAGAAAACCTTTCTAAAATCTGGAAGTGACAACACAGGATGTTCTGTTACCTTCTTCTTCAGCAATTCAAAACTTCTTGCAGCTGCTGCAGTCCATTTGAACTCTTTTCTATCCCCTCTTATTGTATCAGTTAGGGGTGCACATATGCCACTAAAATTCTTAATAAACTTCTTGTAAAAACTAACAAGACCATGAAATGATCTTATCTCAGTAGCAGACCTTGGAGTAGGCCATTCCAAGATGGCTTTTACCTTCTCTGGATCCATTTTGAGACCTTCGGGTGATATAAAAAACCCCAAATAGACTAACTCCCTTTGTGAAAAGATACACTTCTTTAGATTAATTAAGAGTTTCTCTTCCCTTAGCCTTTCAAGGACACTACGAATATACAGTAAATGTTCTTCCAAAGTCTTGCTAAAAATTAAAATATCATCCAAATAGACAATAACAAATTTTCCCAAGAACTTCTTAAGTACCTCATTCATGAGCCACATGAAGGTGCTTGGGGTGTTTTTCAATCCAAAGGGCATGACTAACCACTCATAAAGACCCTCCTTGGTCTTGAAGGCTATTTTCCACTCATCTCCTTCTCAAATCCGTATCTGGTGATAACCAGTCTTCAGATCTATCTTTGTGAAGTACTAAGCTCCACTCAAGCAGTCCATAAGATCATCCATCCTTGGCAAAGGAAATCGGTACTTGATGGTTATCCTATTTATAGCTCGAGAATTTGTACACATCCTCCACTCTCCATCCTTCTTTGGTGCAAATACTACAGGTACTACACATGGACTCAAGCTCTCTCGAATCAAGCCCTTCCTCAATAGCTCTTGAACCTGTCTATTTACCTCCTTTGTTTCAATAGGAGTCATCTTGTGAGCAGCCTTGTTAGGAAAACTAGCTCCTAGAATCAGATGTATCTGGTGACTAATTTGCCTTACTGGTGGCAATCCATCTAGAACATTATCAGAGATAATATCTCTAAATTCCCCTAGTAAATCTAAAACTTCAAGTGGTATTTCACTACTACCTTCTTTATCTTTCCTAGGAATCAAAGCATAGCACATATGCTGATGTTTCATGCCATCTAAAAACATTCTTCTATCAACAAGAGAAATCCTAGCACTGCTACATACCTTTTCACCTTCCTTTTTCATGGGCTTCAATTTGTGGCGAACTCCATCCTTTGTCAGAGAGTATGTGTTTGCATGCCCATCATGTACTGCATGTCTATCAAACTGCCATGGTCTACCCAACAATAGATGGCAAACATCCATCAGAATAACATCACAGAGAACTTCATCATGGTAACTCCCAATTTTGAATTTCACTAAACATTGTTCACTTACTAGGACCTTATGATCATCTTTTACCCAAGCAATCTGATAGGGTTGGAGATGTTTCTCCCTCTTGAGCTTTAGCTTAGAGACCATCTCTTCTGATACCAAGTTATCAGTGCTACCGCCATCAATGATCACATCACAACATTTATCCTCACACTTGCATCTGGTACGAAACAAACTCCTCTGTTGTCGTGGTTCAATCTCACCACTTAGTAGGACTCTTTCATTTACCAAGGTCTCTCCTCTTTCTACATCCTCTGAATGTGATGATTGTGCATCCTCATCCACATGAGAAATCCTAGCTTGGCCCTCAGCTCTCCTATCTGTCCTTCCTTGTCGTTGAGGGCATTCAAAGGCATGATGACCTTCTTCATTGCAATGGAAACAAGTACCACAAAAGCCTCCTCTTCCTTGTCCATGTCCTCTACCTCTTCCTCTCTTATTTCCAAAGTCTTGATCATGGGAGCGATTGAAACCCTCATCCCTCTGGTTCCCGCTAGTACCCACATCTTTATTTTTCTTTTGGGTTTCATTGCGGCCTCCAAATGATCTACCACTTCCCCTTCCTCCTTGACCATGCCCTCTTTGTCTTCCTTCAAACCTTTTATTTAGCTTCTCTTCAACTAGTAGGGCAAACTGATATGCCTCTTCAATGCTGGTCATTCTTACCAAACATAATTTCTCCCAGATGCTAGGTCGCAACCCACTAATATAACGAGAAACCTTCTTCTTATTTGCTTCTACATGCCCCGCTCTAATCAAGAGTCAATAAAATTCCTCTGTATATTCTTGGATTGATCTTCCTACTTGCTTTAACCCATGCATCTTCTTAACAAATCAAGCTCGTAGTCCACAAGAATGAACTGCTTCTTCAATTTGTCCACCATGCGATCCCATCTTGTGATCTTCTCCTTTCCTCTTCTGTTTCTTTCCAATTGGACCTCTTGCCACTAGATTTTGGCATGGCCTTTTAGTTTGGCCTTTGCAAACTTAACCCTATCTGGGTCCCTGATATCCTCATACTCAAATTATTCTTCCAGTTCATTGATCCAATCGATCAACTCATCTGGTTTCAGATTTGCTAAAAATACACCCGCTTCAATTGTAGGTCTTTTCCCAAACTTAGTAATGGCCATAAAAATCCTTTCCTCTACATGATTTAGAACTTCCCCATCAAATTCCCCTTCTGGTCCAATTTCATCTTCTTCATTTTCATCTTCACTTTCATCACCTGTTGCCACAGTTGCTCCTCTATGGAGCTCCTTCTGCAATGCTTGTACTTGCCTTTGGAAGACTCTAACCTCCTCAGAATTAATAGCTCTAGCCCTTCTACCATGCTCTCTTCATGGAGGCATCTTCTAACTCAAACTCGCAACCACACAGTCTTGGTGCAAACTGCCTCACAGTCGGTGCTCTGTCTACACACTCAGGAAAACCAGCTCTGATACCACTTGATGGGGACACAACCCAAGAACAGAATGGACACAATAGAAAAGGGAAATTGTATTAACTGAAAAATAAGCTATTACATTTAGTATAGATAAAATAAACTTCAAAACATGCCCTAAGGGCTTACAATAGCATAAATGTGGAGATAATTTCTCCTTTCAGTACCTCCTCTCAAATTCCACTCTGAACTGCCTTTTACAATGCCAAAAATCTCCTTAAATAGACCCTGGAGGGTTAAGGACTAGTAGTACATTCTAGAAAGTGCTAGTAGGCATCCATCGACCAAATAGAAGGTTCCAAAAGCTGCATTAGAAGTCGATGCAAATCTAGAAGAATCTAGAAACGGTAACCAAACTTATAGGAGGCATAACTTTTGAACTGTAGCTCCGATTGACGAACTGTTTACATTTTCAGAAAGCTCTTGAAGCGCTCTATAGCCCTATGGACAAGCTTTGCTCATCCCCTATTTTTTGGCCCTTTTCAAGGTCATTTAATGCCCCTAACCTGACTTTGAAGCATTCTTAGGAGGTCTCCACAACCCGAAAAATTGCAATAACTTTCAAACTGTGGGGCCTTTTGACCTAATTCTTTTTCTGGAATGCTCTAAATTACAATTACATTCATCTAGCCAATTTACACCTCCTAGTTCACCAAAATGATGGCTCAATTACATACTCCTATTTTTTTGGGATTTACACGAACACTGATAGTGGAACTGTGAGAGTTGGAATCTTTATTTGACCCAAATGGGTATCCAAAAATGAAAACACGTGAAACAAAAACTAAGTCTAAGTATTTTTTTTGGGTGACGTAGGATTGCCCTTATACCTCTGGATGCTCCTGCATCAGACACCCAGGGTAGATTGAAAAGTGACCCTATCACTTTATGAATGGTAGAGAAAATCCCAAATGGGAAACCTCAGCTACTAAAATCCAAGTTGAGTCCTCGATCAGTCGTCCTTTCCATTTGACCAAATACTCTTCATACTACCTATTTCTAGTACTCCTACCCACACGATGATCTAGAATATCTTCTATCTCCTCCTTCTTAGAAGCAAGAATTGGACATGGCTCTAACACCAACTCCTCATCTCAACCATCATCATGATACTCTGTTAAATCTACAATGTTGAAAATGGGAGAAATGTGAATACCATCTGGCAGCTCCACTTCATATGCATTTCCTAAGTCATGTTTCTTCAAAATTTTGTAGGGGCTAAATTTCATCATTTTCAACTTGTTGTAAGTACCGGCTGGAAATCTTTCTTTTCATAAGTGCACCATGACTAGATTCCCTACTTGGAATTCCTTATGTCTTCTCCTTTGATCAGCCCTAGCTTTATACTCTTGATTCATCTTGGTAATGTGTGTTTTAACCTCCTCATGTAGACGCTTGATATGTTCAACACATTCCTCAGCTTCAGCACTTGTCCTCTCCCCTTGTTCTATCTTCCTCAATTTTGGTGCAGTCCTTGGGCTATTCCGATATACAATTTGGAATGGTGATTTTCTAGTACTCCTATTTATAGAGTTATTGTAAGAAAATTGTGGTAGAATCAAATCCCATCCCTTGGGCTTATCCCCAACTAAACATCTCAGCAAATTGCCCAGACTTCTGTTTACCACTTCCATTTGGCCATCAGTTTGTGGGTGATGTGTGGAACTGAATTTCAAGTCAGTTCTTAACTTTTTCCACAATGTCCTCCAAAAATACCCCACAAATTTAGTATGTGTTAGAAACTATACTCCTTGGAAGACCATGTAGTCTTGCCACCTCTTTGAAAAACAAGTTTGCAATATGGACAGCATCATGAGTTTTGTGGCATGGAATGAAATGTGTCATTTTGGAGAACCTATCAACCACCAAAAATACTGAGTCATTACCCCTTTGTGTCCTTGGCAATCCAAGATCAAAATCCATACTTATGTCCTCCCATGTTTTTGATGGAACAGGCAATGACTGATATAGGCCAGTATTGTGACTAAACCCCTTGGCAACTTGACAAACCTGGCAACTCTGTACAAACTTCTTCACATCCTGTGAAATTTGAGGCCAAAAATAATGCTCTCTAAGAATGGCAATTGTCTTATCTCAACCAAAATGTTCTACCATCCCTCCACTGTGTTTCTCCTTAATCAGATTTTCCCTCATGGAACTCCTTGGAATGCACAATTGACTACCCTTGAACAACATGCCATCCTTAATCAAATAGTCTAACCACTTGGTTCTATCTACTGCAATAGGTTCTTTACAAGCTTTCCATGCTTCAGCAAAATTAGGATCATCAAGGTACAAATTCTTGAGTTCATCAAACCCAACTACTTCAACCTGCATTACTGTAACCAACAACTGTCTCCTACTTAGTGCATCTACAACCCTGTTAGATTTCCCACTTCTATGCTTCAACACAAATGTATAACTCTGCAAGAAATCTACCCACTTCATATGCCTTTGATTCAATTTACCTTGGCTATTTAGGTACTGTAATGCTTGATGATCAGTATACAAAACAAATTCTTTTTGCAATAAATAATGCCTCCATTTCTTTAAGGACTGAATTGTTGCATAGAACTCTTGATCATAAACATAATACTTCTTCTTTGCATCATTCAATTTTTCACTAAAATATGCAATAGGCTTACCTTCTTGGCTTAATATAGCCCCAATAGCACTGCCACTGGCATCACAATCCACCTGAAAAACCTTTCTAAAATTTGGAAGTGCCAACATAGGCTGTTCTATTACCTTCTTCTTCAGCAATTCAAAACTGCTCGTAGCTGCTACAGTCCATTTGAACTCTTTTCTATCCCCTCTTATTGTATCATTTAGGGGTGCACATATGCCACTAAAATTTTTAATAAAATTCCTGTAAAAACTAACAAGACCATGAAATGATCTTACCTCAGTAGCAGACCTTGGAGTAGGCCATTCCAAGATGGCTTTTACCTTCTCTGGATCCATTTTGAGACCTTCGGGTGATATAACAAACCCCAAATAGACTAACTCCCTTTTTGAAAAGATACACTTCTTCAGATTAATTAATAGTTTCTCTTCCCTTAGCCTTTCAAGGACACTACGAATATACAGTAAATGTTCTTCCAAAGTCTTGCTGAAAATTAAAATATCATCCAAATAGACAATAACAAATTTTCCCAAGAACTTCTTAAGTACCTCATTCATGAGCCACATGAAGGTGCTTGGGGTGTTTGTCAATCCAAAGGGCATGACTAACCAGTCATAAAGACCCTCCTTGGTCTTGAAGGCTATTTTCCACTCATCTCCTTCTCAAATCCGTATCTGGTGATAACCAGTCTTCAGATCTATCTTTGTGAAGTACTAAGATCCACTCAAGCAGTCCATAAGATCATCCATCCTTGGCAAAGGAAACCAGTACTTGATGGTTATCCTATTTATAGCTCGAGAATCTATACACATCCTCCACTCTCCATCCTTCTTTGGTGCAAGTACTGCAGGTACTACACATGGACTCAAGCTCTCTCGAATCAAGCCCTTCCTCAATAGCTCCTGAACCTGTCTATTTACCTCCTTTGTTTCAATAGGAGTCATCTTATGAGCAGCCTTGTTAGGCAAACTAGCTCCTGGAATTAGATCTATCTGGTGACTGATTTTCCTTACTGGTGGCAATCCATCTAGAACATTATCAGAGATAATATCTCTAAATTCCCCTAGTAAATCTAAAACTTCAAGTGGTATTTCACTACTACCTTCTTTATCTTTCCTAGGAATCAAAGCATAGCACATATTGCTGATGTTTCATGCCATCTAAAAACATCCTTCTATCAACAAGAAAAATCCTAGCACTGCTACATACCTTTTCACCTTCCTTTTTCATGGGCTTCAATTTGTGGCGAACTCCATCCTTTGTCAGAGAGTATGTGTTTGCATACCCATCATGTACTGCATGTCTATCAAACTGCCATGGTCTATCCAAAAATAGATGGCAAACATCCATTGGAATAACATCACAGAGAACTTCATCATGGTAACTCCCAATTTTGAATTTCACTAAACATTGTTCACTTACCAAGACCTTATGATCATGTTTTACCCAAGCAATCTGATAGGGCTGGGGATGTTTCTCCCTCTTGAGCTTCAGCTTAGAGACCATCTCTTTTGATACCAAGTTATCAGTGCTACCACCATCAATGATCACGTCACAACATTTATCCTCACACTTGCATCTGGTACAGAACAAACTCCTTTGTTGTCCTAGTTCAATGTCACCACTTAGTAGGACTCTTTCATTTACCAAGGTCTCTCCTATTTTTGCATCCTCTGAATGTGATGATTGTGCATCCTTATCCACATGAGAAACCCTAGCTTTCCCCTCAGCTCTCCTATCTATCCTTCCTTGTCATTGAGGGCATTCAAAGGCACGATGACCTTCTTCATTGCAATGGAAACAGGTACCACAGAAGCCTCCTCTTCCTTTTCCATGTCCTCTACCTCTTCCTCTATGATTTCCAAAGTCTTGATCATGGGAGTGGTTGAAACCCTCATTCCTCTGGTTTCTGCTAGTACCCACATCTTTATTTTTCTTTTGGGTTTCATTGCGGCCTCCACATGATCTACCGCTTCCCCTTCCTCCTTGACCGCACCCTCTTTGTCTTCCTTTAAACCTTTTATTCAGCTTCTCTTCAACTCGTAGGGAAAACTGGTATGCCTCTTCAACGCTGGTCATTCTTACCAGACTTAATTCCTCCTAGATGCTAGGTTGCAACCCACTAATATAACGAACAACCTTCTCCTTATTTTCTTTTGCATGCCCCACTCTAATCAAGAGTCGGTAAAATTCCTCTGTATATTCTTGTATTGATCTTCCTACTTTCTTTAACCCATGCATCTTCTTAAACAAATCAAGCTTGTAGTCCACAGGAATGAATTGCTTCTTCAATTTGTCCACCATACGATCCCATCTTGTGATCTTCTCCTTTCATCTTCTATTTCTTTCCACTTGGACCTCTTGCCACCAGATTTTTGCATGGCTTTTCAGTTTGGCCTTTGCAAACTTAACCCTATCTAGGTCCCTGATATCCTCATACTCAAAGTATTCTTCCAGTTCATTGATCCAATCGATCAACTCATCTGGTTTCAGATTTCCTGAAAATACACCCACTTCAATTGTAGGTCTTTTCTAAAACTTAGTAATGGCCCTAAAAAGCCTTTTCTCTGCATGATTTATAACTTCCCCATCAAATTCCCCTTCTGTTCCAATTTCATCTTTTTCATTGTCATCTTCACTTTCATCACCTGCGGCCACAGTTGCTCCTCTACGAAGCTCCTCCTACAATGCTTGTACCTGCCTTTGGAGGGCTCTAACCTCCTTGGGATTAATAGCTCTGGTCCTTTTGCCACGCTCTCTTCATGGAGGCATCTTCTAACTCGAACCCACAACCACACTGTCCTGGTGCAAACTACCTCACAATCGACGCTCTGTGTACACACTCAAGAAAACCAGCTCTGATACCACTTGATGGGGACACAACCCAAGAATAGAATGGACACAATAGAAAAGGGAAATTGTATTAACTAAAAAATAAGCTAGTACATTCAGTACATAGAAAATAAACTTCAAAACATGCCCTAAGGGCTTACAATAGCATAAATCTGGAGATAATTTCTTCTTTCAGTACCTCCTCTCAAATTCCACTCTGAACTACCCTTTGCAATGCTAGAAATCTCCTTAAATAGACCCCAGAGGGTTAAGGACTAGGAGTACATTCTAGAAAGTGCTAGTAGACATCCACTGACCAAATAGAAGGTTCTAGAAGCTACGTTAGAAGTCGACACAAATCTAGAAGAATCCAGAAATGGTAATTGAACGTCCGAGAGGCATAACTTTTGAACTGTAGCTCTGATTGACAAACCATTTACATTTTCGAAAAGCTCTTGAAGTGCTCTATAGCCCTATGGACAAGCCTCACTCGTCCCCCATTTTTTGGCCCTTTTTGAGGTCATTTAATGCCCCTAACCTGACTTTGAAGAATTCTTAGGAGTCTCCACAACCCAAAAAATTGCAATAACTTTCAAACCGTGGGGCCTTTTGACCTGATTCTTTTTTTGGAATGCTCTAAATTACAATTACATTCATCTAGCCAATTTACACCTCCTAGTTCACCAAAATGATGGCTCAATTACATACTCCTATTTTTTTGGGATTGACACCAACACTGATAGTGGAACTGTGAGAGTTGGAACCTTTATTTGACCCAAATGGGTATCCATAAATGAAAGCACATAAAATAGAAACTAAGTCTAAGTATATTTTTTTGGATGACTCAAGATTGCCCTTATACCTCTGGATGCTCTTGCATCACTATAGCTTCTAGATCCAAACTTCAGTGTGCTAGACTTTTTGTTAAGGTGGCAAACTTGAATCACCTCCCACCTAAGGTGGATCTAATCTCCAAGTTGGGTAAAAGAGCTCAAGAAATCCTGTTTGAAGATTTTCCTAATTCTTGCTATGCTTGTAAGAAGCAGGGGTATTTGGTTAAGAACTGTCCCTCTAAAAGTAAAAAATAGGCTAGCAGTGGGTTGGAAAGGGAAAAGAACAAGATTTAGCACAAGAAAGTGTGAAAACCCAAAGAAGGCCAACACCAATAACAAAAAATCCTCAAAAAACTTCAAACACAACAAGCTGAGGCAGAGAAAGAGCTCGCTTCTAAGGAAGACACATCTGAGAAAGAAGGTCCTGGTTTACAATCTAAAACTAGTGTACCTAAAAAAGAATTTGAAAATCAAGCAAATATCTCTAAACAAATTGTTATTTACCAGAGGATAGATGAACAATGGGGAGATATTGATGACAAAACTGTGCTTGAGGATGGTGAAATCTTGGCTGATATTGGAAATTTACAAGAGGAAGGAGTATTTCCTTCTTCTCAATCTAGGGAGATTCAGATGCAAACCCAAATAGAAAATGACCCTTCTATGGTGAAACCTCCTCCCTTGGATGATGTGAAAGAAAATGGCTCAATTCATAAACCTATCCAAAGGAAAAGGGTTGAAAAAAAGAACAATACCAAGGGGGTAGAGACTAGAAGCAGCAAAATAGATCAACATAGCAAGGCAAAAGCTCCTATTTCTAATTTGGAAAAAATTGGAAAAAAATTAGATCAACATAATAAGGTAAAACTAGATGTTGGATCCTCAAGTAATCCTAGAAGAAGATCTACGAAGAAAACTAGAGAGTTAGAAAGTATGCAGAATATTGCTGATGGTAGGTAGGCAACTATTTTGGATTTTTCTCCTAAAAAATGGATATGAAGATCATAACCTACAATATTAGGGGGTTGAACAGTACTCATAAATTGGATATTGTTAGGAATTTTGTTAGAGAACAAAAACTTGATTTTCTCCTGCTTCAAGAGACTAAAATGAATAAAGAGAAAGCAAAATAGGCTAAAGCTTTTAATAACTATTCTTTAAATGCTAACAGTTCGAAAGGAGCATCAGGAGGAACTTTGATGTTATGGAAGAAGAATTTTTTCTCTGGAACAATTTTGTTTGCTAGGAAACACTAGTGGTATCTTGTGAATATTTATGCTCCTAACTCAAAGCTTTCAAGGAAAATGGTATTGGATTTTATTTCTAACATTAAAAGCAAAAACTATTATGATCAATGGATCATCATGGGAGATTTTAACATCCCTCTTTATGACCATGAGAAAATGGGAGGCAATGCAACTTAGTTGGAAGGAAGATTGGATCTAAGGGAATTCATCAATAATGAGGGCTTAATGGACTTGAACCTCCATGGTATCCAATACACATGGAGCAACAAGAGAATTGGTAATGAATGTATTTAGGCTAGGCTTGACCATGCTCTTATTTCTCCTGATTGGACCAAAGACTTCATTTGTAAACTGGAGGCTTGTCAGAAAATCAGTTCAGATCATTTCCCTCTTATATTCACTGCTGAAAATATTAATCTCAAGAAGAATTTTCCTTTTAGATTTGAGAAGATGTGGAGGCAGCACCCTCAGTTTGAAACTAAATTGAAAGAATGGTAGAATATAGAGTTTCAAGGTACTGCTCTCTTTAGAATTGCTTTCAAGCTTAAAAAATGTTAAAAGGGAAGTCAAAAAATGGAACAAGAACAACTTTGGGAACATTTTTTAGAACAAATCTGCTGTAAAGGAGGATATTCTTAATGTTCAAGAAAAAATACAGAAGGAAGGTTATACCTCTGATCTCCTCCTTGAAGAGAATGAAAAGCTTGTTGAATACCATGACATCATTAGAAAAGAAGAAATCTCTTGGAGACAGAGATCCCAATTGTTATGGTTGAGAGAAGGGGATAAAAATACTAAGTTTTTCCATCTTTCCACTCTGAAGCATAGGGCCAAAACTCACATTTCACATCTTAAAATGGGTGATGTGAAAATTGTTGATGACAAGGCTATCATCAATGAGATGGTGAATTTTTTCTCTTCCCTTATGACGGTTGATTCTAACATTAATATGGAAAGTTAGGCTGAATTCCTCAAAGTGATTCCACCACTGATTACTAAGGATCAGAATAAAATGTTATCTTCAATTCCTAAGGATGATGAAATTCTCAAGACTATTAGCTTGTTGGGAGGAGATAAAGCCCTTGGCCCTGATGGATTCCCCATGTTCTTCTTCTAGAAGCTTTGGAAAGTGGTTGGAAAAGATGTTTGTGATGTTCTTAAGGAATTATATGGGGCTAAACAATTGCTCAAAGAACTCAACTCCACTTTTTTGTGCCTTATTCCTAAGAAAGTTGGGGCTGATTCTCCGGATTAGGTTTGCCCGATCATCCTTTGTAACTCTTTCTATAAAATTATTTCCAAAGTTCTCACTTCCAAACATGTTCAGGTGATCCTGTTCATTATTGCTGATCAACAGAATGGTTTTGTCCCTGGTAGACAAATCCTTAACTCTATCATCTCTACTCATGAGAATATTCATTCCGTGTCTTATTCTAACAATCGAGGTTTCATTATGAAAGTGGACATTGCTAATGCCTATGATAGAGTGGATTGGTCTTTCCTTTGTAATATATTACTTTCTTTTGGCTTTGATCATAAGGTTGTGGGTCTAATCTGCCAATTGGTTTCTACTATATCTATTGTGATCTTGGTTAATGGTAGCTCCTCTCCCTTCTTTTTTCCTTCTTGAGGGCTGAGACAAGGAGATCCTTTATCCCCTATCCTTTTTGTTATTTTTTTTGATTGTTTGGGGAGATTTATTGGGGACTTGGTCCAAAGAGGTTTTCTCAAGGGCTTACAACCTTCTTCTCAACCTTTAACTTGCTCCCATGGACAATTTGTTGATGATACTATATTCATGGGTAAGGCTGAAGTGAAGGAAGCTAGGATTTTAAAGCAAGCTATTAACTTATATTCTGCTACTTCTGGAAAAGGGGTAAACTGGAGAAAAAGTGTTGTGTTCTTCATTAATACCCCTATCAACAGACAAGTTAAAATTGCTAAAATCTTGGGATGTTCTATAGGTTCTCTCCCTTCCTCTTACTTAGGGCTTTCCCTAGGCTTGAAGGTCCTTGATGCTTTCTAGGAAGATCTTATTAACAAATTCAGCAAGAAGATAGCAGGATGGAAAGGTATTCTTTTAAGCTAAGCTGGTAAGTTAACTCTTCTCAAAGCCTGTCTCCAGAGCATTCCTACTTATGCTTTAAGTCTTTTCAAAATTCCTTTTAAATTTGCTAAGTCAATTTATAAAATTCAAAGAAACTTCTTATGGTCTGGCTTAGAGGATAAAAGGAGAATGCCTTTAATTGCTTGGGATCAAGTTTGTAAACCTCGCAGTGGAGGGGGATTAGGAATTCATAAAACCAATAGTTTGAATAAAGCCCTTCTTGCCAAACAGGGGTGGAGAGTGTACCATGACAATAAAGAGTGGAGTTCCATTTGGAAACATAAGTATCTCTTCAATGCTTAATCCCTTCCTAATTTCCTTGAATCTCCTAATGTTATTCACTCTTCCTCCATATGGGTAGTTGTTTAGGGGACCAAGAAATCTTTAAAAAAAGGATGTGCTTAGAAAGTTGGTAACGGATTTAAAGTGAATTTTTGGGAAGATATCTGGCTTATGGATCACCCTTTGACTGAATATTTTAATGACAAGGCCTTAATTGATCGATGCAAGCAGAGATTTGGCCTTCTTGTTTGTCATTATTGGCAGAATGATTCATGGGTGAATTTAACTGATGTTAGTCATGGATTCAATAATATCCAATTATCCCTTAATGTTGTTTCTCTTTACCCTTGTTTGGAGGATGAGATTATATGGTTTGTTGACCCTAGTGGGAAATTCAAAGTCTCTTCTATCTTTGCTCCTAAGGATAAGAATAATAAACCCCTCTGGACTCAAGCTTGGATTAAGGGTCTAACTTCCAAAATTAACATTTTCTTTTGGACTCTTCTCCAAAACAAAATTCTGACTCTTGATAACTTGCAAAAAAGAGGTATAAATTTAGTTAATAGGTGTTCTTTATGCAGAAAGGGATATGAAGATAGAGATCATATGTTTTTGAGTTGTTCTTTTACCTAGGAAGTCTGGACTGAGATTTTGAATTTTTGGGGCATGACATGGGAACATCAAAAAAATGTGGATCTTGCTTTCAAGAGTTGGAGATGCCCCTCAAAGGATCTTGATGCTCAATTTCTTTTGAAACTAACCCTCCCCCATCTCTGGTGGGGCATATGGAAAGAAACAAATAATAGGATATTCAAAAATAAAGATCTTCCAGGTTGGGTGCTTGGTCAAAATATTATCAAAGCCTTCAAGGAGAATTTTTTTTCCCAGAGGGAGCCTTCTCAGACCTTCCAACTTGATCACCCTTTAAGATCTCAAGGATCTAAGTTGAAAATTGATAACCCTAGATCAATTATAAAATTGCTTGTTCCTCCTAATGGATGGATCAAAGGAAATTTTGATGGAGCAGCCAAGGGTAACCCAAGAAGAGCAGGATGTGGAGGTGTTCTTAGAGATCATATGGGAAATGTTATTGATACTGTTGCTATCCCTATTGGTCACTCGAATAGTCATATTTTTGAAGCTATAGCTACCCTTTATACTACTATTTTAGCTATTGATTTGGGGTACTACAAATTATGGTTGGAAGGTGATTCTTTGAATATTATAAATATTCTTAATAATAAAAATACTACCTCTTGGTCTATAGAGGCAACCGTTATGAACATCTAAAGCCTATTTCAAAATTTTAAGAAGGTGGTCATTTCCTATACTTATAGAGAAGCCAACAGGGTTGCTGATTGGATTGCTAATCATGCAGTACAAATGGGGCAAAAGATGAGGTGGCTTGATGACTTACACAATCATGTGGATCTTAAAGCGATTATTAATTATGATGTTATTCATTCCAGAGTGGGAAAGATTTTCTCAGATTAGAAATTTAATGAGTTTCAAGAGTGGCCTTACAATTGTCAGTATAGCATTCCCAAGGAGGTGCATTCATGTGAAGACTATGTGCTCTCTATATGTATCCTCAAAAAGGCATCCTTGATATCGTGTCACAAAAAACTAGTCTCACTTCTACCTCTCTGCTATTGATATCTGGGTGTCTCTAGTTTTTTGTTTTCTCTACAATATGGGAGGTGAACCAAGAAAGTAGGAACCCAAAAAATGTGATGATTAGAAGGCTAGGCAGGACATTTGGAAGATTCTTCAGAAAGGGAAGGTGGTCAGCTACCTAGAGCGGTTGCATGGATTCAAACCCCATGTCACCACTACCTTCTTCAAAAATTGGGTGGACAACAAAGTTACTCTACATGGTGTGTCTGTTAAGATAACTGAGGAATTCATTGTTGAAGTCAGTGGTCTTTCCATGAAAGGTATCAAGTTTTTGAAGCAGACTAGTATTGCTAATGTAGCCTAAAAAAAATTCTCGAAGTTGGAAGAAGAGGAGCTGCAATTGGAAAAGAATGGTGACTTCTTTGATGTGCAACAGATAAAAGGTATTTTGCGTGATGTGCTTGGTTGTATTCACAAATATTTCATCCTTTATGGAAGAAATAAAAGGGTGCACAAATTCCACTTTGTCTTCCTTAACCATTTCAGGTACAAGGATAGAATTTCCTTCCCTTTTTATTTGCAGTTTTCTTTGCTCCAAAGTTTGAATGCCCATAAAAAGAAATAGTCTCGACCCATATTACATGAAGGTCTAATTTTACTCATTGAGGGTTTTTGTAAAAATAAGTCCATTGCTTCATCCCCATCTACTGGCAAGAATAAGAGTCCTAATCATGTTAAAGGAAAAATGGATGAGAGTAATTCCCTCCAATTCTCGAAGACAAATTGAGGAAGAGGAAACTGAGGTGGAGAGTACTGATGGCTCAGATTATTTTTTTTAAATTCTTTTTTGCACACCCCCTTCCATGATATGACATGTCATCAGTGACATGATATGGTGCCAATACTCTTGCTCATGCCTAGGCCTCAAATGGAATAGGTAAAACAAATAAAGTAAGAGAATGGAGCAAGGTAATGTACTGGGCAGCTTTGATATATATTTTTTGATTTATAAAAATTGATAGGTAGCAAACCCTAGGCTAGTACCTTTCCCTATGGCTATATGGAGTTAAATGCTAATGGGGACTATGCCCAAATATGGTAGGAGAGGATTAGGAGCTAGATTTAGTGATGGCTAGATAGCCATAGGAGTAAATGCCAAAATTTTTGTTGTTGAGAGAAGGCCATAAGATTTGCATTGACATATGCATTTATCTATTTTTATATTGAGTTTATTTAATTTATATTGCATAAAGAATTACCAAATGATTTTAGTTGAGATTCAAAGGGGAATAACTCAAAGAATATTCTCTGTGACTAGGGGAATTTAAATTTTTCTCCATACATTTTCCAGAGAGGGTTTTTAACTCCTAGAGATACACATTTTCATTAGAAGCCAATTTTTTCTAAGTGTTGACATGGTTTGTTTCTTGCCATATATATATATATATATAGTTATAGTTATAGTTATACTAAGAGTGACTTCTAACCAAATGACCACATTGATTCCTTCAACAAACATACCAATACAAGGAAGTGCATAAGGTTATAGTTTGTCTTTCTCTCCTATTATTTGTGTTTTATAAATCATCACATAACAAGGTATATGTTCCTTTATAACCAAAATTCATGGTGATGCATAATTCTTAATCAAATTTTGATTATGTCAATTATGAATTTTAACAAGAAGAGAGATAACTTTGTGATCACAATGTAGGATTTTTATTTCCTCTTAATACTTAAACATCAAATTGGGAACTTCAACATATCAAATTCCTTTTCATTAACATAATTGAAAACTTGAAAATTCATAATTCAAGATATTATCTATCATTCTATTTTCTTACATACATATGCACAATTTGAAATCACATGAGAGAAATACAAGGAGGTTTTCATAAAAAAAATTTTCTCTATTATTCATCCTGGTTCAAGGCTCCATCGGGAAAGAACCAGTAAGAAAACTTGATGCCTTTGCCAATATATCAAAATTCAAATACATTCTACATAATATTGCAATTCAAATGGATTCTCTTCAAGTGCTTTCCCAAGAGAACTTTTACAATGTCTTCAATGCATCAAGGGAACTATGGGAGAGACAAGAACCAACATGGAAGTAAAACAACACAATAAGATGAACAATTCAAGCATGCATTCCCAACTCAGTTTGCACAATAGGTCCAACAATGAACCAAAATAGGGGGGGAGGTGGATTTTCTCAATAGGAGATGTCAATCACCATACCATAACATAGCCCTTTCGAGGCCAACATTTAAGAACTTCCATTCTTCTACAAATGCCCTTTTGGGGCCAATATATCAAGGGTATTCATTCCTTCCCTTCTTCAAGAATTCAAATTTTCATACAAGGTATGGGATGACAAGTAGGGGCCCATACACCCTACCCTCCTTCCCTCCTCTCACCATGAGAGGAGACTCTACACTATTGAGGTCCAACTAAGGCCTTTCCCCCAAACATGGCCACTTCTTCCCTATCCAAGGGTGAGTGATGCCAAAACAATCTCCATGAAATCCCCTCAAAAATACAAAACATCAAAGCAAGCATGAGAATAACATCAAAAGAAAACAAGTTAAGATCCCTCCCAATCAACCCCAACACCCAAGCAACCAATAAAAAAACAACACAATGCCTTATGCATGATTCAAACAAGATTCAAAATGAAGAAAAATGAAGAAAACAATTCAAAGAAGCAAGGAACTCCTACCTTCACCAAAGGAGTTATGGAAAAATGGTGTCTTGAGAAGAGCTTTTCCCTTTTCTTCCTTCAATCTTCAAACTTTCTCCAAAACTAGAGATTGGGTAAAAACCTCAAAACTCTTCCAAAATGCCTCTAAGTATGATCCTTAACTCAACTAGACTTCAAGTAACCTCAAGATGGAGTTTGAGTCACTAACTCAAGAGGGAGACAATCAATTTTCACAATCAACCAAAAATAGGGTTTTTGAGTGACCCTAAAAGTCAACCAAAGAGACTAAGGGGTTGGAAAGTACTCCCCACCCACATCCTTACCCCTAGGGTACTTAAATTTAATGTTTTTAAGCATTAAAAACTTAATAGGAACTAATAAAAGCTAGGATAATAATAAAACCAAATAACAATATTTTAAAGATAGACAATGCAAATATAGCACAAATGAACAAGGTGTTCAATTCTATCTTTCCATTGGATTTTTTGGCTAAACTTCCTACACACTCATTGCACACATCAATAGTTTGAGAAACACACACACACACACACAAATATATATATATATATATATATATATAACTATGCATCAAGAAATTCATGTAATTTAAAACATCCATTTTTCTACAATTCAATTATTCATCTTATTTTATTCATTAAAATTGGAAAAGTTTAAAAGGGTTAGTTTTACATTCATTCACTTCATCACCATACATGTTCATAAAGCATTAAATGACAGAAACAAATATCTAAAAGTAAAGCATCATATATCATAAATAGCATAATAATGTTCAGTGCATCAAATAATGTTCTGACATATCAAGTCATGAGTATCAAAATAATAATGTATCATCGATGCTAGGATGGATCAAGGCGAGGCCTCACATCCTCCCCCACTAGGCATGAACTTCCTCTTGGAGTTCATCACTAAGATATGGGTACTAAGATCACATCTATGCCGCATCCTTCCATGAAGCTATAACCTCATCATAGTAATCCCACTGGACCCTAACCTGGTCTAGCTCTTGACCTCGAAGTGCTAGGGTCCATTGGAAAATAATACAGATAGGCTCCAGTGCTAACTAGCCATCCAACTCCACCTGCAAAGCATCCCAATCAATAATATGAGAATCATCATAAATGTATCCTCTAAGTACTAAAATGTGAAACACATCATGGATGCATGATAGGCTAGGTGGCAAGGCTAAATGGTAGGCAACTGGTCCTATCCTCTCTAGGATCTCGAACAGTCCAATGAACCAAAGTGCCAACTTAGAGCCCTTTCTAAATTGAATCAAACTCTTGTGTGGCCGCACCCTCAAGAAAACTCTATCCCCAACCTGATACTCTCAATCTATCCTCTTCACATCAGCATACTTCTTCTATTGATCTTGTGCCTCTCTCAGGCATTGCCGAATTAGAGTCACCTACTACTCCATCTCCTTAACTAACTGAGGGCCAATAGATACTCGATCCCTAATCCTATCCCAACTCAAAGGCATCCTGCAAGGTATTCCATACAAGGCCTCATAAGGCAGTATACCTATGGAGGAATGGTGCCCATTGTTATAGGCAAACTCGACAAGGTGTAGGTATTCCTCCCACTTGACCTGATGGTCCATCACATACATATGCAACATGTCCTCCAAAACTTGATTCACTCACTTAGTCTACCCATCGGTCTGAGGATGGTACATTTTACTGAAATTGAGCCTAGTGCCCAATGTTGTCTACTACTCTCTCCAAAATAATGAGGTGAATAGTGAGTCCCTATCAAAGATGATCTTACGGGAAATGCCATGAAGTCTGACAATATCTCATAGAAACACTTGAGATATGTTTCATGATGTGTATGTAGTATGCACAAGAGAGAAGTGAGAAACCTTGGTCAACATATCAACTATCACCAAAATGGCATCATGGCGATGAGACAACAAGGGGAGACCAACAATAAAGTCCATAGATATAACATCCCACTTCCACTCTACAATCTCATGAGGCTAAAGGAGCCCACCAGAATGACAATGCTCTGCCTTCACCCTCTGACACTCGAGGCATCTTGCAACTATGTTAGCAATATGCACTCTCATGCCTAGCCAATGATATAACTATCTCAAATCTTCATGTAACTTCTTAACACCGAGGTGCGCTGCATAAGGTACTCTATGAGCCTCAAGTATAATGAAATCATGCAAACCCCCAATGGAAGGTACATACATACATCCTCTATGATGCAAGAGTCCATCGGAATCCAAGGAATACTATGAATACTTCCCTTCTAAGTGCCTCTGAACATGCACCACTTGACTAACCTTTGCATAAAGTTCATCCACTGGGAAGTGCTAAAGAATCTGCTCTCTCAAATCGATACTAGTAGTCATAGATGATAACTCATGGTGCCTTCTACTTAAAGCATCTGCAACTACATTCTCTTTCCCCTTGATGCAATGAACATCAAAATCGTACTCACAAAGGAACTCCATCCACCTTCTCTATCTAGCATTAAGGTTCAACTACGTGAATATGTACTGTAAACTTTGGTGATCAGAATGAAGCTCAAATCTATGACCTAGTAGGAAGTATCACCACCTCACTAAAGAATGAACCACTTCTGCAAGTTCTAGGTCATGAGTAGGATAATTGATTTTATGAGTCTTCAACTTCCTAGACTCGAAGGAAATAGGTCGGCCATCTTGCATAAGAACTACCCCTATACCATCCAAAGATGCATTAGTGCACACCACAAAATCTGCAGATGGATCTGGTACTATGAGAATTAGTGCACTCATGAGGGCTTTCTTGAGCTCTTGGAAATCTCTATCATACTTCTCTATCCACTCATACTTTTTTCCCTTCCTTTAAAGAGATGTGATGGGGTGTGCCAATCTCGAGAATCCTACAATGAAGTGTTGATAATAGCCTGCTAGTCTCATAAAGCTCTTCACTTCAGTGACACTGGTGGGTGCTAACCAATCCATGATGGCCCTAATCTTTGATGGGTCTACTAAGACACCATTGCCTAATATGACATGACCCAAGTAACATATCTTAGGTCTAAAAGAATGCACAATTTTCTCCCTCAACTTTTGCAATACCTATCTCAAGTGCTCTTCATGCTCCTTCTCATCATGAGAATATATCAAGATGCCATCTAGGAAAACAACCACAAACTTATCCAAAAAGGTACAAAATACTTCATTCATGAGGCTCATGAATATAGCTGGAGCATTTGTGAGGCCAAATGGTACCACGATGAACATGTAGTGACCATACCTAGTACAAAATGTAATCTTAGGGATATCACTATCCACTATCCTCAACTGATGATAACCTAACTTGAGATCAATCTTTGAAAACACTCGAGCACCCTGTAACTGATCGAAGAGGTCATCAATCCTAGGAAGAGGGTATCGGTTCTTGATGGTTACTTTGTTCAATTGCCGATAATCGATACATAATCTAAGTGATCTGTCCTTCTTCTTAACAAAGATCACTGGTGCACCCAAAGTAGTAGGTCGAATATGCCCCTTCTCTAAGAGTTCCTCCAACTAAATCTTTAGTTCACTAAGCTCATGAGTAGTCATCCTATAAGGCACTCTCGACACTGGCTCTGCTCCTAGCACAAGATCAATATGAAAATACACTGCTCTAGGTGGGGGCCTACTAGGGAGCTCTAAAGGAAAAACATCTGCAAACTCCTAAAATATAGAAAAATCATCGAGGGATGGCTCCCCCTCTAAATCTTCCTCCCTGTTGTTGATGGTGATAGCAAACAACTGACATCCCTTTTGCATGCACCATCTAAGCTACATAGAGGAAATCATATGAAGGGATATGGGTCTCTTAACCCCAAGGATCACTCTAGAGATACCATCCACATCCACACATTCCACCCTCTTTTGTTGACAATCCATCTTGGTGTTGTGGGCATAAAGCCAATCCATGCCAAGAACAACATCATAAGAACCTAGAGGGGTAATGCATAGATCAGACATTGTGGACATGTCTCCAATCTGAATTGGGCAACTATGCACCATGGAACTAATTGACACCCTGGCTCCTGAGGCTAACTCTACCTCCCAACTGACATCATGTCTAACTACCACTAGCTTGAAACACTCCATAACAAAGGGAGATATAAATGAGTTAGTAGCTCCAAAATCAAATCAAATAGTAACCAATGCTACCTTGTATACTACTTATAGCCTCAATAACTATAGCTTGATGCTCGGCCTGGTGGCTATCAACTACTACAAAAACTTTGTGGGATCTGCCTACATTGCCAACTATTAGCTCTAAAAATACCCCTCTCTGACCACTAGAGGACTGTCCCTGAGGACACTCTCTAGCTATGTGACCCATGCCACCACAAGTGTAACATGGTCCTCATGTGAAAGATTGTGTACCTTGTGATCCAGACTACTGTGGGCCTCTTGACCTACTAAATCCACTGAAACCACCCCTAGAAGACTGTTGAGTCTTTGCTAGTTGTGACTGTGGGGTCTATACTTTTTGATCCTCCCTCAGACCCTATGAATGCCACTGCTTGGGCTTGGAGCCCTGATAACCTTGTAAGGGTTTTTTCTACTACTGCTAAGGTTTCTATTGTTGAGATTTTTGGCCCTTAGAGGACCCTTCTATTTAGTTCTGATTCCCTTTCCAAGGGAATTTCTACTAGGTAGAGTTTTAGTTTTGAGACTGATCCTGTGACTCCTATCTACCACGAGTATCCTCTGCAACTAGTGCAAACTCAACTACCTATCTGAAGGTAGTAGGAAAGGCCATATGAACTAGACCCTGAAAGGAGAAATATAGGCCCATGATAAATTGATGCACTGATAGTTTCTCCTCCTTCATGTACTCAACATAAGGAAGGAGCTTGAGAAATCTGCTCTCATACTAAGCTACGGTGAGACCCCTTTGATGTAGAGAGTGGAACTCCTCAATCTACTTCTATCTGAAGTGCTTGAATAGGTACCTCTCCCTGAATCTCTCTAATAATGACTCCCATGTGAGGGTATCCATGCTCACTCCTCCTATATTCTCCTCTTGATACCACCAATTGGAGGCATCTCCCCTCAACTGATGAACTGCAACACGTGCCTTCAGATTACTCCCATAAGGACGTAATCCAAAGCATCACTGAAGACTCTGTAACTAGGCCTCTGCTATTATCCCCTCTGTAGAACCAATAAAGTGTGGTGGTTTGAGTCATATCAACTCTCTGATATCATCTCCTATATGCCTAGGATGTCTATTGAGTGGTGGTCCTGTTTGATGTATCGACTCACCCTCATGCTCACCCTAACCCTTGACCTACCTCAGTGGAGGACTCCTACTCCTCTCTCTATCTTCTTCCCTACCTCCTCTAGGAACTTGTGCTTCCCCTCTGGGAATCTGTTGCCATGGTTGTACTATAGGTGTTACTCTTTGCTAGACTATGCCAATCAATGCCTGGAGGGCATCCAAAATATATTGATTCAGATTCGGTGGTGGAGGTGGTGGTGGAGGTGGTCTATCCTCTTGTCCTACTCTACCACCTCTCCCCCTATGACCTCTACCTCGTCAGTTGCTCTGAGTAACAAGAGGCCTCCTACATAATTAAAGCTTTAGTTAAGTTTAGAAGCATAATGGTTTAAGGTTCCTAGTGTTGAAACATGGGATCTGATACCAAAATGTCATGCCCAAAATATATATGGAAAAACACACAACAATTTTTTTAAAATTTTTTTGTAAGAATTAATTAAGATAAAAAAGTTGACAAGGTTCAAATGATTAATTATAATGAACCTAATTGTTCAAGGAGATTGAAATTAAGATAACCAAAGGTGCTAGAAGATAGAAGCAAGTTCACATAGGTATAGAGAGGTGACAACTCGATCGAAACATAACATAAAATAGATGGTTTGGCTGGACTTAATGTTCCTTAGAAAATTTATTTATTTAATTTAAACAACAAATTCATCTAACATTAAGAGACTCTGAAAACTTTAGGAGGTCAATTAAATTTAACTATTCAACCATGCTAACTTTGTTTTTTTTAAATAAAAAAAAACTTTTATCCAACATCTAGACTAATCTCAGATAAACACATACAATAAAGGCAACTTTGTTATCAGTTATACTATCTATATTTTAATTTATAATTTCCTCCAACATACTTATAACAATCTTATTTATTAATTTATCATTTGCAATTAAAATCGAAGGCTAGGATAATTTTCAATTAAACCTATAGGTAAATCTAAACTTTGTTTTAAACTATTATAGAATTTAGGTCCACATTAATATCGCCAATATAAAATTAAAAAAAATCTAATAATCTCACCATTATATGACACTAATTAGTAACATAAAATGAAAATTCATCTATATATAAAAAAAAACTAAAATAAAACTAACTAATTTATAACTATCTTGAAATAACACAAAACCACTTTCTAAAACTATTTCTAACATTTTTACTAACACTAAAACATTATATTTCTTCCTAACATTATCAACAACTACTAATCTAATTATGGATTCAATGACACTCTTAATTTTTTTTAAAAATAACAAATCTACTAACTAAAAAGAAACTAGCACATGCATTGAGTTACTAAAAATTTATTGAAAATGCATATTACTTACTAAATTAACTTAAAACTAACTAAATAAGTAATGACAACTCCTAACAGTAGATTAACCAAACAAATATTAATACTATCCTAAGCTACCAACTACCTAAACTAACCTACAACACTTACTAGCCAAGTGGCCTAGCCACCACTTGGCTCCCTCCCATCTTATCCCACGCTACCTAAGGTACTTCCATGCTGACCTAGGTCTGTCAGTGTAGACCTGTCCCCTCCTTGTGCTTGCATGAGTTGGGATTCAACCAAACAACATGCGCATGAGAGGAAAAAGGTATGGGGGGTAGGTGGAAGGTGAAGAGTTAATGATTTTTTAAATTTTTTTAAATTCTTTTTTGCAGCCCACCTTCCATGATATGACATGAAATCAGTGACATGATATGGCGCCAGTAACCTTGCTCACACCTAGGCCTTAAATGGGATAGGTAAAAAAAAATAAAGTAAAGAGAATGGGGCAAGGTAATGTAGTGGGTAGCTTTGATATTTTTTTTTTGAATTATAAAAAATTGATAGGTAGCAAACCCTAGGCTAGTACCTTGCCCTATAGCTATATGGAGTTTAATGCTAATGGGGACTGCACCCAAATTTGGTAGGAGAGGATTAGAAACTAGATTTAGTGATGGCTAGATAATCATAGGAGTAAATGCCAAAAGTTTTGTTGTTGAGAGAAGGCCATAAGATTTGCATTGACATATGCATTTATATGTTTTTATATTGAGTTTATTTAATTTATATTGCATAAAGAATTACCAAATGATTTTAGTTGAGATTCAAAGGGGAATAACTTAGAGAATATTCTCTGTGACTAGGGGAATTTAAATTTTTCTCCATACATTTTCCAAAGAGGGTTTTTAACTCCTAGAGATACACATTTTTCATTAGAAACCAATTTTGTCTAAGTATTGACATGGTTTGTTTCTTGCCATATATATATATTGTTATACTAAGAGTGACTTCTAACCAAATGACCACATTGATTCCTTCAACAAACATACCAATACAAGGAAGTGCATAAGGTTATATTTTGTCTTTCTCTTCTATCATTTGTGTTTTATAAATCATCACATAGCAAGGTATATGTTCCTTTATAACCAGAATTCATGGTAATGCATAATTCTTAATAAAATTTTGATTGTGTCAACTATGAATTTTAACAAGAAGAGAGATAACTTTATGATCACAATGTAGGATTTGTATTTCCTCTTAATACTTAAACATCAAATTGGGAACTTCAACATATCAAATTGCTTTTCATTAACATAATTGAAAACTTGAAAATTCATAATTCAAGACATTATCTATCATTCCATTTTCTTACATACATATGCAAAATTTGAAATCACATGAGAGCAATACAAGGAGGTTTTCATAATCTTTTTTTTTCTCTATTATTCCTCCTGGTTCAAGGCTCCATTGGGAAAGAACCAGTAAGAAAACTCGATGTCTTTGCCAATACATTGAAATTCAAATACATTCTACATAATATTGCAATTCAAATGGATTCTCTTCAAGGATTTTCCCAAGAGAACTTTTCCAATGTCTTCAATGCATCAAGGGAACCATGGGAGAGACAAGAACCAACATGGAAGTAAAACAACACAATAAGATGAACAATTCAAGCATGCATTCCCAACCCAGTTTGCACAATAATTCCAACAATGAACCAAAATAGCGGGGGAGGTGGATTTTCTCAATAGGAGATGTCAATCACCATACCATAACATAGCCGTTTCGGGGCCAACATTCAAGAACTTCCATTCTTCTACAAATGCCCTTTCGGGGCCAATATATCAAGGGTATTCATTCCTTCCCTTCTTCAAGAATTTTTCATGCCCAAACTACAAGGTAAAAACACACATACTTTTTTTTTTAAAATAATATAATAATTAAAATGCTCAAAGCTCGATAAGGTTATGATAACAGTTTAAGTATAGGTTCTCTACAATACATCTTAAGTTTAAAAACTTGTGGGGGAATACATCGTTAAGATTTTGAAACTTTCGTTAAAAGATTGATATCGATCATTAATCACGTTATTATATTAATTTCTTAACAATATATTAAAAATTATTTAAATAACAATGTCAATGAATTCGGGTTAAAATTAATTGAAACTATTTAATCAAGTTCAACTATAAATCTATTAGACAATTATCAATTGACAATTTAACTGATATTAAAAAGTCACTTTAAGAAAATAATTAACTAGAATTTTATATATATATATATAAACTTTAAACATTTCAACTATTTTAACATATTAATTGACTATCAAAATCTTACTAAATATAAATTTAATCAACTAACAACTAATTAATTTCTAACTAATTATGAAATTAAAGCTTTCAAAATTAAATAAACAACTAAATTAATCTAAAAACCTAAACTATCTAAATCTAATATTAGACTAGCTATAATTCTAAACTTAATTATATAAATTAATCAAAAATCTAAACTTAGGTAAATTAAAATAACTATCTTTACTTAAATTAAAACTAAATTAATTTACGTCAAAATTAAACAAACCTAAAAGAAGTTACAACTAACTAAAAACTATTAACAAAACACAAATAAAAAAACATAAATTAATCCTAACACTAATACTAACAAACTAATATGATTAAAACTAACTAACTACAATTAAACAAAACTAAACTATAATCAAAAACTCTAATATTAAACTAACCTACATACTAACCTAACACCTAACTAACTCTAACCTATACTAACATTAAACCCTACTCTATCTCTACACCCCGCCCTACATCCCCCCTACCCCTACTCCATGGGCAGTGCTTCCCAACGAGCACTTCCCAAGTGTTGTCCTTGGGACAATGCTCTGACCAACCAAAACTCAGTGCAGACCCACAAAAAGGTGGCGGCCAAAGAGTATGGGAAGACAAGGATTTTAAAAAGTTTAATGCTTTTTTTTTTTTTTAAATAATTTAACTCCCATCCAAAACATGAAGTAAGCACTCAGAAGTAAAGGAGAAGATGGGGGATGTGACATGGTGGCAGGGTGATGTCACCCTCCCCATGATGAAAATTGACTTTGTTTTTAAACAAAAACCATTTTAAATTGCACAACCAACTGACACCCAAGGAAAGATGAGCAAGCATTTAAGACATAAAGATATGTAGTTAGACTTAGGATATTTTAAAAGTTTATTTTTGCATTGATATATATATATTTATTTATAAATTTTTTAATTTAAAAATATTTTTCAACCAAAATATAAGAAGGAATATTTTAAAGATTCTCTATTGCAATGGGGAAAATAAATTTGTTCTCCATACAAAAACCAGAGACTTTTTACTCTCTTTGAACTCTTTTTTTTTGTCAATTTTTTTCTAAGTGTGGATTTACAAAGTAAGGTATATTTTTTTTTTGAAGGGGTATATGATTTGAATGGATTTAAAACATGGAGTTAATAATTGTGCCACAATAATACATGATTAATTTATATCTTAAACAACTCGAATTGAACTATCAACCATAACCATTTTTCTTTCCTCAACATAGTTTTCATTTTTAACATATAAGGAAACTTGAGAATTTTACTTAATTAAACCATCATCATTTCATCCTATTTTTGATGTGCATCCATCTAATTTAAAATTATGATTAAATCACATGATAAATAATTATACTCAATAACCAATTTTATTGGCAAACCTGATTCAAAGGCTTAGTCGGGAAAGAACCAGGAAGAAAACCTGGCTTCGTTGCCATTACAACAAGGTTTTGAAATACACTTACATAATATTTCCAATCCCAAAATTACAAAAATTTAATTGAATTTCTCTCATGACCCTCATCAAGGGTTTCGCATCATTTTTCTGCAACACATTTCTAAGAACCGTGGAGAGAACATAATCTAATTAGGTGACAACAAACATGACTAAGAGACAATTCAAACATGCATATTCATACAAGGTTTTCACAATAGGATTCACAATGAATCAAAACTAGGGAAAGGCGGATTTTTCCAACAGGACATGTCAGACACAACACGAAACCAGGTGCCCAATCGGGGCTATAAATCAAGAAGTTTCGTTCTTCCATTCTTACATGTCAAAACTCATACGTGGTTTGTGCTGACAGGTAGGAGCCCATAACACCCTACCCTCTCTCCCTCTTCTCATCCTGAGAAGAGACTCTACACTGTTGGAGTCCAACTAAAAGGACCTTTCCCAAAATTGGTCACTTCTGCCCTATCCAAGGGTGAGTAATACCAAAACACCCATACAAGAAAATATCAAAATTCAAACATAAACATGAAAGAAAAACATTCAAAAAAACATGGTTCTCAAATCTTCCCAACATACCCACAAACATACAAGCATTCAAACAATAACACGATAGCATAAGCATGAAACAAACATGAAAATCTGTACAAGGGAGATGAGAATTCCTACCTTCACAAAGAGGTAATGGCAATAAACAAGTTTGAGTAGAGCTTTTCCCTTCCTTCCTTCAATCTTCCAAGACTCCTCTCTAAATGTAGAGATTGGGTAACAACCTCCACTACTCCAAGAAGGGCCTCTAAATAAGCCTCAAACTCAACCACCAAAGGGAGCAATAACTTCTCCCACCCACCTACAAATCTAGAAGCTCCTAACTCAACCCACACTATGGTTAATCACTAAGTGGAGGTGAGGTGAGACAACTGATGGTAGCCATAGTCAATTTTCGCACAAAGGCAAAAAGAGACTTTTTGAGTGACCTCAAAAGTCAAAAAAAGGGGCTTAAGGGTTGGAAAAGACCCCCAACCGATACCCATACCCCTTGGGTATAATTATTTCATGTTTTGAAGCCTTAGAAAAGGGTTAAGAACCAAACAAAAGCTAGGAAATAATTAGGACCAACTAACAATTCTAACAATGCAGATTAAGCACTAATCCAGATTAAAGATGACTAAACTCAATTAAGAACCAAATTAGCAAAAGATACTAACTTAATCTGACTTAGGTCCAAGGGTTACACAGCTAACCCTAACTAGCACGCTAAAGAGCATAAATAATTTATGAGTGTCAAGTGACACTAAAAGAATACAATTACGAACATTAACATTCACTGATCACACAAAAATACATACATACATCTCATAATTAAAATACTTGAATTACGAACAACAAGGTTTTCAAAATTAGCACATAAGGATCAGTTATGTTCCTCCATCGATTATCTCGACTAAAATATCTAGACACTCATTGCACACATCGGTAGTCCCATAAAATCACATGCACATATGTATATATGTATCAGAAATTCACATAAATTTAAACATACATCAATCAGGGTTTCTCTCATTTCTTAACCATTAAAATCTCATAAATCAAAGTATCAATCCTACATTTACTGATTTCATCAACATACATATACATAAAAAATTAAATGACAAACATCAAATATCTGAAATTAACATCACACAGCATGAAATAATATAATATGTTTTAAGCATCATATAATGTCTCGACATCTCGAGTCGTGAGTATCAAAATAATAAAGTAACAACTAAGGCTACAAAGGGTTGGGGTGAGGCCTCATATAATTCAAATTTTCATACAAGGTATGGGATGACAAGTAGGGGCCCATACATCCTACCCTCCTTCTCTCCTCTCCCCATGAGAGGAGACTCTACACTATTGAGGTCCAACTAAGGCCCTTCCCCCAAACATGGCCACTTCTTCCCTATCCAAGGGTGAGTGATGCCAAAACAATCCTCATGAAATCCCCTCAAAAACACAAAACATCAAAGCAAGCATGAGAATAACATCAAAAGAAAATAAGTTAGATCCCTCCCAATCAACCCCAACACCCAAGCAAGCAATACAAAAACAACACAATGCCTTATGCATGATTTAAACAAGATTCAAGCATGAAAAATGAAGAAAATAATTCAAAGAAGTGAAGAACTCCTACCTTCACCAAAGGAGTTATGGCAAAATGGTGGTTTGAGAAGAGATTTTCCCTTTTCTTCCTTCAATCTTCAAACTTTCTCCAAAACTAGAGATTGGGTAACAACCCCAAAACTCCTCCAAAATGCCTCTAAGTATGATCCTTAACTCAACTAGACTTCAAGTAACCTCAAGATGGAGTTTGAGTCACCAACTCAAGAGGGAGACAATCAATTTTTGCAATCAACCAAAAATAGGGTTTTTGAGTGACCCTAAAAGTCAACCAAAGAGACTAAGGGGTTGGAAAGTGCTCCCCAACCACATCCTTACCCCTAGGGTACTTAAATTTAATGTTTTTAAGAATTAAAGAATTATAGGAACTAATAAAAGCTAGGAGAATAATAAAACCAAATAACAATCTTTTAAAGATAGACAATGCAAATATAGCACAAATGAACAAGGTGTTTAGTTATGTCTTTCCATTGGATTTCCTAGCTAAACTTCCTGCACACTCATTGCACACATCAATCGTTCGAGCAACACACACACACACACACACACACACACACACACACACACACACACACACACACACACACACACACACACACACACACACACACACATGCGCACACGCGCACACAAACACACACACATATATATAGATAAAACTACACATCAAGAAATTCATGTAATTTAAAACATCCATTTTTCTACAATTCAATTATTCATTAAAATTGGAAAAATTTAAAAGGATTAGTTTTGCATTCATTCACTTCATCATCATAAATGTTCATAAAGCATTAAATGACGAAAAAAATATATCTAAAAGTAAAGCATCATACATCATAAATAGCATAATAATGTTCAGTGCATCAAATAATGTTCTGACATATCGAGTCATGAGTATCAAAATAATAATGTATCATCGATGCTAGGATGGGTCAGGGTGAGGCCTCACATTTGGTGCCTTTAGCACCTTAGTAGTTAAAAATTTATCTTGGCTAAATTCTGATCCATGAAATAGAGTCATCGATAGAAGAATTCTTCAAGGCATTTATCTTTTTACCATCTACTAAATTATTCACAATATTAAATAGTCTTAATTCAATCTATTACACTAGATGCTAATGTGTCAACCCCATTAAATTATATCCTTATTTTAATATGTAAACATGTTTCTTTGTAGTATTTTATGTAATTAAATACTATAACAGAGCCTCCACAACAACATTTCCCCTTTAGTTAACCATATTTTTAGTTTTATCTAAAGTTTCTTTGATTTGTCCATCCACTAGGAAACTATTTTTTCTTTGGAATAGAGGGGATTGGATTACTTAAATTCAAAATTAAAATAGTTTGGATATCTAGATGTTAGCATTGTTCCATTATAATTAGTGAATAATATGAATAGTTATGACCACCTGCATCTTTTGCAGAGACTCATATAGAGTTTTCTTAACCAACTGTCCTTAATCCTCATTGTTCTGGCTTGCATCTCATTCAAAATTTGATATCTGATTAAATGAATCCCTCTACTCTACTATTGACTAGTCATTCTACAATGAATGCTAGAATCCTAGACGTAGATGAAACTATCATTGTGAATTTTCCCTTTCATATTGTGGCCCACAGAATACTAGGGAAAAGGACAATCTGGCCTCTAAAATTATATTTGATGTTATAATTGTTATCATGTCACAGTGGTGATAAGTTTAAAGAAATGTAGCTTAATTTATTAGTGCTTGGAACTATCTTAGCTTGATTTTTTTTTTACTTGGACTAGTGTTTTTAAAGTATGAGATTTTAATCGAATCATATGAATGAAGATTACAAAAAAAATCCTTTTCTCCTAAGCTAGTGATAGATTTAATTCTAGAGCATTAAAATAGTCTTAAAAAATTTTATTTAATTTAAATCTTCCATATGTATATTTTTAGTAGAATAATTATTTTTTTATAAACATTTATTTTATTTTGTAATACTAGTTTAAAAAATTCTTCCATAAATTTTAATTAATTTTTTTTGGAAGAGCTTGAATTTAATGAAGTGTGCTCAAGAAAAAGATTCTAAAGAAATCATTTTTTCTTGATCTTGATTTTAGAATATTTATGTTTGAGTGATTCTATAGGATATCTTATATACAACTCATTTTTTTGAGTTACTTTTTCATCTTTTTCATGCTTGGTTAGTCTAGGTGAGATGATTAGAGGATGTGAATCTAGGTCATTTTGAGATACATGTCATTATAGTTTCCCCAACTTATCACATGAGTGTTAGATGCATCCTTGAGCCATAAAATTGTAATATGTCTTCTTGGAATGATGTATCAAATAAATTTCCATCTGATGTACAAATGGAAACTAGTCATGCATGTGAGCATTATCATATGATTAAAAAATTAGTTATTTTCTTTTATTTTCTAGGCTCCCATGGCTATTTTCTTGGATTTGTTGTTATTGGTGATTGTTCAACCTCCGGTATTCCTATTTTATACTGTCCAAACTTGGGTGTTCTGTGTGGTGGTATTTAAGCACTTAATTTTTTGAGAAATCTTTTTGAACACAAAGAATGTTTTCATACATTTTGTATAATTTCCTTCTGTAGATGTGCTTTTTCTTAAAATTATATAATTTTGGGGTCACTTTTTCCCATATCAATAAAAAAAATAGCGATTGGCAACTTGAATATTTTAAATGTTGTTAGCTAGGAATTGACACAAATTAGATCCATGGTATGCAAGACTTGTGCTAGCCACATTTATTTCCAAAAACCTACAAAAAAATCACAAAATCAACATGGTTTGGAGTGTATTTTAGTTCTACATTGAATTTATGTTGCAAGCTCTTTTTCCTTGGCTATGTTTAATATCATCTTACATATATCTAATAAACTTAGCACTTGTATAAAATTGAACATTTGAGTTTAGTTGTTAATCTTGTGTTATTATGTAGTAGTCTAGTTCACTAAGTTTAGATCTACATAGCATAAATTTTACATCTAGACATTAATAATAAGGTTGTTTTCCTTTATCATGAGAAAAAATGTTTTGCTGGCAATTCTTTCCAACAATTGTTAATTAACATTTATCCTATAGCCTTTGTGAATTCTTATGAATCTTTTCATTTATATTTTCATGCCTTAAATTATATTTTAAGGGAGTTAGGGAGGCAACACCAAGCTACATCTAGAATCTATAATAAGATTTTCAAAATATTATGTCTAGAACTACTCTTGAGGAGATGCATGTATAAATTATTTGTTATAAGATCTCAAGAAACTTGAACTAAGTTAAGTTATTCCTATTGTGCAACATTGTTATCACGCTCATATCAATGGAAGATCTAATAAGTTAACTTGTGTTAACCACACAATAGATGATGTCCAAAAGCTAATATCAACCAAAAATTTCAATAGAACCTCACTCTTACATTCAAGACAACCTTGATTTTTATCCCATTAGTTTGGAATTAAACTATAGAAATGCAACTCTTGTTCTTCCTTTAGTCTTTTTACATGTCTTAAGATGTTAGGACTTAATCTAGAATCCATAATTGATTATGAGCTCCTTGGGTTTCGGGAACCACATAATGTCCCATTTTTCCTTTTTTTGTTCACTTTAAGGCTCATTTAACTTGAGTGTAGTTCCTATAACCTAGTTGGATTTTATTTTATGTTCTAGAATTTATTAAAATATCCAACTTTTCTAACATGATACTTTTTACTTTTTTTGGCACTTGATCGAATTTAGTAGTCATTAAGACATGCTTAAGAGTAATGAAAACTTGTTGATGAAGGAAAGTACTCATTCTTTTCAAAATCCTCAATGTCATCAAGGACTAGCACTAGACTCAAGTCTAGAGTGAACTATTGAACCTCATAAAAAGTCTAAATAAGATTAATCAATGTGATCAATAAGGTTGAGAACTATCATAGGTTTTGGAGTTTCCTAAAATACCAAAAAAAAAAAAAAATTCCTTAAAAAATAGAGAACCTCCATTTTCTTCTTCTTCTTTTTAAGTTTCTTTATATTTTTCCAAATTGTGTTAAATTTAAAATGGAGAATCTATCCATTTGGGAATTGTTTGAAAGACGTAATCTTTGGAAGCTCTCATACTCAAGCAATTTTTAAATTTTTTTCTATGATATGGGATCATGATGGTTTATAAAGCATAAAAAAACCTTCAAGTAGTTTTGTAGCAATTTAATGTGTTACTATATTTGCAGTAAATGGACTCATTAGAGTGTTGTGAAACTTATCACTTGAACTAGACATTGCAAGAAAACACAACTAAAGTGACCTTGGGCCAATTGGAGGATGGAACCTCTGATATGGATAATTTAGATCTATTTGATGAACTTTTAAAAATCTTGAATGAACCAAGATTTGATTATAAAGGCTCTTTTAATTTATGATAAAAATTTAACCATTGAGATAACTAATTAGAGACCTAGAGGAACTTGGAGAAAATTATTGATCACTATAGGGAAAAGTTGTGCCTAGTGAACTAAGGGGTACTCACTTTTCAAAAGAGAGTGTGTTGTAAAAAAGAACAAAGCTTTCCCAACTCTTAACTAACTTGGTGAATAAGAAATTCACCCAAGCATGATCAATCACCAAAAATGTGCTAAATGTTTCCATTTGGATTCAAGCCAAGATTGAGAACACAATTTCATGTAGTTTTATGTGAGGGTGTACTAGATACTATTTCTACATGGTTTTCATGAGTATTAATACTTAGGTTATATTTTGCATATTTTTAGAATGTAAGGTTTATGAATATCATTTAGTTATTTTTGATGTTAACATGGTTGTCATTATTGTCAAGGGTGGGTGCCAAAAGTTGAGTACCACTTTTGGGCAAAAAGTGGAAGTGTTTTTCCTATTTTTTAAATTTCCTATTACTTAATGTCAAAATTTAAGGCACATTAAGATTGAATCTAGAAAAATTTCACTAGAAAATGTAGTACTCAAAGTCTAATTTTCAAAAATGTAATTTTTTACAATACCCACATAGTATAAATTACATTTTGGTAGGCATGTTCTAAAACTACTTTTTCAAAATGCTTGTTTCAAGATCATACTACACACATGTACGACCACCCTTTTTGGAGAAAACTAAATAAATTTGTGATTCATTTTGGGAAAGGTACCTAACATACCAAATATCTATGAGAATATTTTTCCTTTTTTTTAATTGAATATATATTTTTTATATTTTTCATTTGACCACAAAGTGGATTTTGAAAACTTCTAGTGTATGACTACCATAATTTGATCAAAACTTCACCTTTTTTCATTTTTTTTAAAATATTGGATTACATTCTATGTAGATTGATGACATATAATTTATTTCTCAAAAAATGTAAAATAAAAAATGTTATTAAAATTTATGTTAACTATACTATTTGAATTCTAAGTACCAATTTGGATTAATAAATATTGCAAAAATACTAAAATAAATTATCTCACTAAAAAAATTACATTTTTAGAATCTAGACATAAAGAACTATAAATGGGTTTTTGTTTCGTCAAAAAATTCATTTGAAAAGTCCTCCAAAAAATTGTGGCAAGGCAAAGTCTTCATGTTCATTTGCCTTAGCCAAATTTTTATTGGCACAAGCATAGGCTTGGTCCTACCAAGCCTATCCCAAGTCAAAACTCAATGCAACCCATGACTTGTGAAATTTGAATTTTAACAAATGGGTACATCTTTTAAAATGGGTACCCATTTTTGAAAGTGGGTAAAATTGAGGTTTTAGGTGACAATTTTTTTTAGAAATTGGTACCCGTTTTAAAAATAATGGGAAATTGTTTTGAAATGGGAACCCATTTTGAAAATAGCGGGTGCCCATTTTGAAAAATAAATGTCTACCCATTTTTTGAATTTGGGATTAGGCATCCGAGCCTAAAGTGTGTACCCATTTTTTAATAAATGGGTACCCATTTCTAGAAACAAAGTTTTTCCTCCTAGAATTTCATGGTTTTGGTACTCAACTTCTTGAATTTACACTCAACATGCTTATCTCAACCTCAAGCGGTTCATTAGTGTATTGATGATTGTACACTAATTCATTTCTAGCAGGTGAGTTATATCGGTTAGTTATGAATTAATTATCTTTCTCATTAATAACCTAAGCCTTATATATTGTTCCTAACCATTTATTAAGAATTTATTTTTTTATGCTTTATGTGGTTGTTTGTATCATATTGCTGATTGCATGGAGCTTATGTTTTCGGTCAATCCATTGTGAAGTGTATGGATAATTTTTGTCATGATAGTTGTGCTTAGTGTTCTCATCATATCTGTTGGCACCAAAGGTCATGGTAGAATTTTGGTGCACTTGAGGATTGTTGTAGTTCTCATGGTGGTGTGTCTGATATTACATCATTTTTGGCTGATAAGTTTATGATGGGAGTTATATATATATATATATATATATATATATATATATATATATATATATATATATATATATATATATAGGTTCATTTTCAAGATGTATAGTGTGTTATAATGGAATAGTTTAAGATTACTGGGGTAGACGAAGGGGGAGGGGGGAATAGGGAGCAGGGGTGAGTCTACAATCCTTCAAATCTCTAAAACTCATACCAAAACTTATATCATAAATGATAACACTCGATAAAACTTTTAAAATGCATATGGAAGACATGAACAATAAATTAACTTAAAAAAAATCCACAAATATGTAATATGACATGATTTTTTTTTTTTGGAGACCCTAAGAATAAAGGGAAAACCTCATTGGTAATTAAAACCCAAAATCTCACTAGTGCACCAATAAGATCTTCCCTGGTAATAGCTTGTACATCACCAAGTTAGGGATGTACCTAGTTAGAAGTAGCTATAGCCTTGTTAGAAGCTAATAAGAAGTTTTGTTAGGGACTACCTCACAAGGATTTAGATCTCATTTGGAGAAATCATCTTGTTAAAGGATTTCCACTACATATCTATTAGGATTCTATTCACCCTATTAAAGGTGTCCTTGTGAATAAATTTCCAAGTCACAACTAGTATATCTCAATCATAGATCTCAAATTGACACATTAGATCTGATAGGTTCACTTTATTCTTTGATTTATTGCTCTACCAATCCAAAAAATAACTATATACCATCATAATCACTATTGAAATCATTTTATCCACCGCTTTCTCTCTATCTTCTATAATCAATTCCACCACTTGTATTAATTACACTAAGTTGACAGGGTAACCTTAAAGTGTATTACCAAAAATACCTCCAAAAATCAACTTCAATTTCATTTACAGATGTGCTAACCTAGAAAAATGTGAATGCAAATGTTCAAGGTTGGTCCTCCAAAGAAAACCAATAAAACATTACAAATGACTATGAACTCAATTTCACAAAACCATTTTGACTTTCAAGTTGCTCTATCAAAAAATGTTAGCAAATTTTAACAAAACCTTGTAAATTTGAAGCTAAAAAATGTGATGGTATACATCAAACCTTTAGACTTTGTAGTATCTAGATCAAAACTAACATTCTATGGTTTACCATGAATATCACTACAAACAAAAATATCCTCAACTATTTTTCTTGTCACTAATACACTTAAGTACTTAGAAAATCTTTGAGAAGTGCATAATACCATTGGTATGCTTGAATAAATGCATAAAATAAAATATGTTTCCAACAATGAAGAAACCTAAAGTTATTTGACTCCCTAATATCATGATCTAATATATATAATACCAACATCACCTTAGGCATTGGTAGCAATATCAGTGATGCTTGGAAAAATTGTTGATGTAAATAAAATAGTAAGTAGATAATTAACAACATACAATACACCAATACTATAATTGGGTGCTTCACCTAAGAGTAACTCCCATGTAAAATATTTTCTCCTCTAACTCCCCCCCTTTGTAAATAATGACAAACAAAAAAAATCTAAACAAAGAGTGATTTTATTTATGTAGAGTAGTCATTTTGAATTACAATCTAAAAAATATCTCTAAAATTTTGGTCTTTAGCACTTGTATGTTTGTATCCCATGCATTTTGTAGTGTTTTTATGATTACTACCTATCCTCATATTAGATAGAAAAGTGAATCTAATGCTTCCATATTTCTTATACCAAGTATAGATAATAGCACTTCTTCTTCCTTAACACCTTTGCATTATTTCTAATTTGGGAACTCTTATTTCGCAACACTTATTTTGACTTCAAATATCTAATACTTCAACAAGAATCTTACCTCCTTAAACTATAGCCTCCTTCAATTTGGTGACACCAAATTTCAATGATGTTCCTTGTTGTATCATTCAATTGTTCAACCTTTCAATTACCTTCTTCTCAAAATATTTCTCTTATTTTACCACTGCAATAAATTGCAAGCTTTCCATTTTTCCTTTTGCAAATGAGACCAGAAGTCTGAGATGGTTTATATGGGCAACATTAACATCATAATGTGCCCTTGGTGATAGGATAGTCAATAAATTCTTAGATTCTATTATTACATGTTCATCCTTTCTCTTTTGTTATTTCTTACCACTAGCCTTAAGTTTTGCAACATACTTTTTTTGTTTATCAATATCATAGAACTTAAATCAATAACCTTACCAATGTCCAAACTATCACCCTTGATAAGTTTAATAGGTTCAACTTTGACTAAATATGTAATAACATTTTCATTTCCTTTTCTTCTAGTAGCTCATTCATCATTAGTGATCTTTTCATTATTAAAAACCTTTTCTTGATTGATGGTCTTAACATGTTCAAATTATTTTTTATGTTCTACTCTTCCTTCATCTTCATGACTAGTTGAGATTGTTGCATCTTCTTTTTCAACATTACAAGTTGTTCACATCACTTATTCTTGATCTTTATTACCTTAACATTGCTCAGTGTTAAGGTCAAATATTTCAACGTCAAAAACTCCTTCCAAGTCTTCCTCATCCTCTTCATCACCCTCTTCTTCTTTGGCATCCTTATATTTTTCATTTTTCTATTCATTATCATCAACATGACATAAATGCAACTTTAGATTATTCTTATCTCCTTCTCTACAAACTTTGTTTGACCATTCATTAGTTTTTCTATCCTCGACTTGTATTCCATTAACTTACTTCTTGTTTCCTTGATTACTTCATCAAATTATTCCTCAATGAGCTCTGGTTGTAGTGATATTAACAATTCATCAATTATCTTATGATTCTTTGTCTTGGCATTTTTCTACTTAAACTCTAACTTGTTATGTATTGATGAAGTAATTTGATCTTTGATATCATATGGTGATTTTTTAATCTTGTACATACTAAAGATAACAACATATTCTAATGTTTTCTTTTTTCCCTCATTGAACTTATCATAGTATTTTTTTTACTCTAACTAGAAATCCCTATCTTTTAGCTTTCTCAACCATACTATCAATAGAAAAAAATTGTTACAAATTTATTTTAATAGATTTGATTATGGGTTGTCCACTTACCTTATATTTCTATCCAATGTCCTTGAGATTTCTTTTTTCTTCATCAAACTTAGTACTCTCATCATATTGTACTTCATTTCACTTTTTCCTTATTACCTTCTATTGACATTAAAGTCAATTTGTCTATTAGTGGCTTAACACTTAGTCAGTTGGTTTCATTGATACCAAGCTTATCATTTTTCTAGAAGTGTTAACCAAATGTTTCATTTTCTACTGAGCTAAATAGTCAGATTGCAATTCATGTTGAGCTTCATAATATCTACCTAGCATCTAAGATAGTTTGCAGTATTTCTCGAACATAACAGAGTCTACCAAGCTTTCCTATAGAAGTGATAAAGATATTAGTGTTAACTGAGCTCTGTAATGTTAACCAAGTATATCAGTGTCTACTGAGCTCACAATGTTAACCAAGTGAATAGAGTGTTGACCGAGCATCACAATGTCAACTGGGCATTTCAATATCTATCAGGTTTCTCTGTGTTCATCAAGTCATGCAGTGCTAACTAAGTTCATGCTACTTGAAGTGATCAGTATGGATCAAGCTTCAACATTAACTGAGTTCCAAAGTCTACAGAGTGTTGACAGTGTTTTTTAAGTGTTAGAACATCATTGAGTTGTCTTCAAAACCTGAGTTATAGCAATAGGTTGACTTTGTGAATTATGATGAATTTGGTATTGTAGCTGAATCCATAAGATAATTAATTGGATCTGTATATATGTAATGTATTGTATTATACCCAAAAATTAAATGTAAAGAAGTAAGAAGAAGACAAGCACAAATTGAAGAAGGCTATAAGCAGTATATATTATTGCAAAGACTTTTTTATCATAGTATGGTGATCATTGCAATTCAAGGAATCTCATTTAGCAAATCAAAGTTGTTGATTAGAGATTAGCTATTGATTCATCCTAATAGGTGCATCAATCAAATCCTTTAACCAAGTGGACTTAACATTATTTTTCTAAATCTCCTAACAGAGTGCATGCTTCATTGTAAGTTTGTAAAATACTTCCACAAGGTGGACTAATTTATTTCTCCTAATATGGAAGGTCATCAAAAGTGGCCAATTGTAAGCCTTAACAGGCCAAATTTATACTGCAATACTAAATCTTGTGGGTATCATCCCAACCCTAGTTTTACTTTCTATTTGGAAGGTTTCTAGGTCACCATATCTTGTGTCAAAGTGTTGTGAATATTTTATTTATTTCATTCTTTCATGCATACAATTAGATCAAAATAGTAAATGAAGTATTAATTGGTTAATTAAGTTTAAAGTTTTATTGGTTCCTGATTCACCCCTCCGCTCTTAGTAACCTAGCCTTCCTTATATTTATAAGAATTGGTATCAAAGATTTTAGTTCTCACATCAAAAGTTTAACAGCTTGAGAAAAGATCAGAAGAAATGGAGGTATACAGGCTAGAAAATGCTATTGAGAATGTAAAGTTGGATTTGGAATCACCCATTGGACAACTCAAGAAATCAAAGCAGCAACTCTCTTAATCCTTGCAAAGAAGGAAAGATCTTGCAACATAAATGAATGATAATCTCTACATTGAAGAAATAATTTAAGACTTATGCCAAGAAATAAATTTAGATGAAGCTAATATAGCAATCAAAGACTTGCTTGAGAGGAATCTCAATCTTCAAGAAGTCGAAAAGCTAAAAAGAGAGCAAGAAATCCAATCAGTCAGAATGTGTGAAATCATGGAACAAAAGGACAAAGCCAAAGAAGAGATAAAAGAAAAATACGATGAAATACATCAAGTATCCCATCAGCAAGAAAACTATATTGATCAACTCAATGATGAAAATCAAGAGCTTATGAGCCTAAGATCAAAGAATGAAAGACTGCTGAATGATCTCAACATTGAAAAATGAACCAATGAAATGATGGTGAAATCTCAAGAAAACATGAATCAATTGAATGAGAAAAATAAATTTAGACACAAAGGAAAAGTTGGATTAGGATATACAAATGAAGATGAATCATCTTAGCAAGGAGCTCAAAAAAATAAAAGACTTGCTTGCAATCATTGTGGTAAGATAGGTCATACATCAAATAACTATTGGAGAAATGGTAAAGCAAAATTCAATAGAAAGTGTTACAATTGTAGTAAGCATGGACATAGAGCAAGTGAATGCAAAGAGAAACCTAAGTTTGAAGGAAGGTTTCATAATTGCAACAAACAAGGACATAAATCTTCAGAGTGCAAGACCAAGAAGTGGAACCTAGTAGAGAAATTTGTGAAAGGAATAGTTGGTTGAGACTATAACACATGGTGTAGATGTCACTACTGTGGTGCATATGGGCACATTGGAGAAAATTGTGTAAAACATCACATGAGGAAGAGAGACACTACAAAGAGATGTTTTTTTATGTATAGAGCTTGGACATCTTGCCAAGAAATGTATGAACATATGAAGAATTGAAGATAAAAAGAAAGCAAAGGCTGACAATATCATAAAACAAATGAGGCAAAAATGGGTACAGAAGTCTCTAGAGAATGCAATCCAAAGTCTTGAAATTGTTGACATCCAAGCCAATGAGTTGGGTGACTCAACCATTTCAACTTAGACATCCATGGAGATTACTAGAACTAAGATTCATTAGAAGACATCCCATACCAGTTCCATTCAACAAGAAAAAGATCCATATCAACATTCAAGATACACAAGGATCACTGAGCTACGATGATAGTTGAAGACCTTACTATGTAAGGTTGGGTTGCACCACATATTTACCTAGTTCTGGATGTAGATGACAAGTTGGTGACTCTACTGAGTACCAAGTTTAGATTGAGTGGTAGTAACCTTATTGAGTTCAAAGTTCTTACCAAGTTAAAGATGTCTTTCGAGCAATAAATACCAAACTAAGTGGAGGACATCCTATCATTGAGAAAACATTTATACGAAGTATTAATGGAAATTGTAAAAATAGAATTTTGTTAAAAGGAGGAAATCAAATGTATCATTTCATTGTGAACTTCCAGAGTTTAGAGAAAATAGTGATTTTAGAGCCCCCAAGCAATTTGAAGTTGTTGTTGTTAAAAATTTCTCTCGTGTTCAAGACCCTACCGAGTAGAATGGTGTCTTCTAGCAACAAAGAACAGAAAGGTTCAAAGATATTGGTTTGTGGAGTGGATTACAAGGTTCTTGATTCAAATTGACCCCAGTAATAGTAGAGGAACTTGACTAGTCGAATCACATTCACAAATCCCTCTAAAGGTACTTCTAATTCAAAATATTAGGTCATTTTACCACTATTCAATTCAAGAGCTTGGAACCCTAGAATTGAACTAGGAATTTAATAAATTATGTGTGGATGGTTCTTTAAAATTTGAATGTAAATATTTGGAGACAAAGGGTTTAACACACATTATGCATATGATAAGAGATTTTCAAGGGAAATGGATTAGATACATTTTAAGAAGAGTTCATGAAATGCATTTGCAGTTGGATCACCCAATCTAGATCATAAAGAAGATGATACACAGGATTATTGGGTTGTCAATGTTGAATAAAGTGACTACTAAAACCCTAGGTCAAGTTGAACTAAAAAAGAGAACTCTTGCTGAGTAAGATGGTAGAGAAGTGAAGTTGAATAGTGTGACAAACATGGAAATCAAGTTTGGGATACATGTGATTGCTCACAAAATATATAGCTCGAGTAGACTAAATAATATTTCCTATGAAGCAGTTGACCTAGTGCTAAAGGTGGTGAAAATAAATTTATTTTTTGACCTAGTTAAGCTACTATGAATCAATTAGGAAAAAAAAAAAGGACAGTATCTATGTCTCAAATAAAAGTCTATGTAAGTTTGGTTCTCTTTCAACCTATTTATTCTTCTATGTACAATTTTTTTTCCCTTCTAAAGGAACTATGGAATGGAGGAAAGACACACCTGTATTATATCAAATAAATGATTTCATAGAGAAAATGGGAGAAAATTTTGAGAGTATAACGAATGCCTACTTTGAAACATTCAAAGAGAAAATGTAGAGAAGATATAGGATTCCTAAAAAATAAGTAGAAGACTATGAGCAAGATATATGTTTTCTTGTTGACTATGAAAAAGTTTATATCCAAGCAATTGGGCCAAGAGTGGCATGGGTAAAACCTTTGAGTTGTGAGGTCAATATTGATGACACTAAAGACATAATTGAGTCTCTCCTAAATGAGCGAGTAGATCCCAATGCTCAATACTTTGGAACATGTGAGGAGGCAAAATCTAGGATTAAACTTGAAATCAAGCTACCCTAGGTAGTGAATAGATGAAGAAAGAGTATAGAAAAAATCATGAAGTACACTAAGTCATCAAGCTCTCCTCTCATGTTGACTAAAGGTAAAGGAGATGACATGGAAGATGAATATGAAGAGGAGAATGTAGAGGAAGAAAAACCTAAAGAAGAGGAGCCTCCCAAGAAGAAAGGGAAGGTTATAATAATAAAGACTGAAAATTTTTCCCTTGTTGTCTTCATAAGGAGATCCACCAATCTAGTAGAAAACTAATGTTGGGTGATGATGATGAAGAAAATCAAATCGGGTGATGATGATGAAGAAAATCAAATCATACTTCAAAATATTTCCCCTACCTTTGAAGAGAGACTAAAAATAATAGGAGGAGGAGGCATGGCATACTTAAAATCACTTAAGTATAACACCAAGAGTGTAGTAGAGAAGAAATAGATAGAATATGCCTTAGTAGAAAAAATGGCAAAATGGAAGTATTCCCCTAATGAACTGGTCAACCAAGTTCCTAAAAATATCCTAAAAGAAGTTATGCCAATTTGGGAGAATGCACCCAATGTTGCTAAGGACATTAGAGAATAGACCCTGAGGCAACTTATGCCTAATCTATCAAACAAGGAAGTCAAGGAACCATTGAAGAAAAATGAGTAGAAGCTTACTCCAAAATTCAATACATTTTGGATCATATCAAAGAACATAGAGTCTTTTGTGAAATCCAATACTATTGCATGGAAAAACATTTATGGGTTGCACAAGACTAGTGGCCATGTTTTACAAATTGATGATAAGGATGGTGAAGAAGATGACATGGAAGAGGATGTAGAAATAAGAGATGATGAAATAGAAAATATAGATATTGATGATGTTGATGAGGAAGAAGAACAAGAAGCTATAGGAGGAATTCTTCCAAGAATTTGAAGTATTGAGAATATTGATGTAGAGAATATAGAAGCAGAGGTTATGGCATCTCTATCTCACTCTCTAAGAAAAGTCTTAGTATAATCTAGCTCTAAGAAGGCTTCTATTGAGTTGGTTGTGGTGAAATCTACAACACCAAGCACTCAACCTATCTCTGGAGCAGCATTACTAATTACTTCAATGAGCAAGGTGTCTAACACTTCATCTACTAAGAAGAAGACTCAGATCATTCCAACATGAGGTTCCATTGAAAAACAACAAGCTATTCCTATTTTTAGTGTTACTTATATTGTTCCTACATTTTTTTTTCTATTTCTATTGTTTCCACTATTGTTTCCACCATGGCTAATGCAATGATAGTTGAGACTCAGTCTCAACCAAATACTAAAGTTTTGAATAAATGAAAATAAATTATTTCCTCTATTATTTATAAGGAAAAGGGTCAAGAGGTTGAACCTTATAAGGAAGAGATTAATCTAGAGGGGAAAATTTTAATACGAGATTGGGATCTTTCCAATTCAACTCCTAATTAGATGGATACCCTTGGTGAGCTCTAGAAGAAAAGAGAAAGGTAGAAAAAGCTCAGAGAGGAAAAGAAAAAGAAAAAGTAGGTACTTGAAGATGTCAAGAGCATATTTTTTTATTCTCTAAGCATTGAGCTTGATGAGAAACAACCTATTTTGGATCAACTGGTTGAAATTATCACAAATACAATGAAGAGCTGAATGGACAAGAAAAAATTCTATAGAGGGTAAAGAGAAAATTTGAGAACAAATTTTTGAACAAAGTAGCATAGAAGATAGCTATTGATCAGGTAGAATTATCTACTATTCTTGTTACATTGGAAACATATGTCAATAATGTTGATTCTTTGTTTGTCAAGTTGAGTGACACATCTATCTTTACTAAGGATATTAAGGATAAACTATCCAAGATAGACGAAGATATGAAGGAAAGTGCACATCAATTGTCAATTGATCCTAGTTGTAGTTCTACACATTTTACAAAGATTAGGTACTTGATAGATCTCTAGGCAGAATTTTTAAGGGAAGAAGCCAAAATTAGAGCTACACTAGGAAAAATTCAAGGCATGATTCTTCCAAACATGGATGTAATGCAAAAACATATTGCACATGCAAAGATATTGATCCATGACAATAATTTCTCCATAGTTGACCACATGATGAAACTTTTAGTAGAGGTGTAGATAGCCTTGCACGCATCTAACGTATTACAAAAGAATTGGGACAAGACCATGGCAATCATTTTGAAGGTACATAATGATTTCTTCTCACATTTTGGTATTAACTCATAAACATTTTGCACCTTTGGCATTTATGTCAAAAAGAGGGAGAATATTATTTGCATAGAAGAAAATATTATCATACTCTAGATATATGTATGGAGGAGAGACATATGTATGAGGGAGTAGTAATATGGAGACGTGTACATATAGCATAAAATATGTTTACAAAAGAAATTTTGAAAAATAAAAATAAAAAGCATAATAAGAAAAAAGTAAGAGGTTGTCGAGCTACAACAATAGACATTAGTAAAAACTAAGTTGAAGATCTAGATTGATGACTAAGGGAGTTTTGACTGGTAATTTTGAGAATTCACATTTTTGGTATGATAAGTGTTTTTGTCACTAATGCCAAAGGGGGAGAGTGTTAACATTAAGGTCAATTTATCTATTATTGATTTAATACTTAGTTAGTTGGTCTAATTTCTACCAAGCTCTATAGTTGCTACCAAGCTTATCATTCTTCTAGAAATATTAACCAAGTGTTTTAGTTGCTACCAAGCTAAATAGTTAGATTGCAATTCATGTCAAGCTTCATAGTATTTGTCGAGCATCTGAGATAGTTTATAGTATTGCCCAAGTGTAGTAGAGTCTACCAAGCTTTCCTATAGAAGTGATGAAGATATTAGTGCTAACTAAGCTCTATAATGTTAACCAAGCATATTAATGTCTACCAAGCTCACAGTGTTGACAAAGTGAATTTAGTGTTGACCGAACATCATAGTATCAACCAAGTGTTTCAGTATCTATCGAGTTTCTCAGTGTTCACTGAGTCATACAACGATGACCAAGTTCCTGCTACTTGAAGTGATCAGTATGGAGTGAGCTTTAATGTTAACTAAGTTACAAAGTCTGTTGAGTGTTGATAGTGTTTTTTTGAGTGTTAGAACATCACTGAATTATCTTCAGAACCCAAGTTATAGAAATAGGTTGACTTTTTGAATTATGATGAATTTTGTATTATAGCAAACTCTAGAAGATAATTAATTGGATTTATATATATCTAATGTATTATATCATATCCAAACATGAAATGTGAAGAAATGAGAAGAAGATTAGTGTGAATTGAAGAAGGCTACAAGCAATATATGGTATAGTAGAGACTTATTTATCACAGTAAGGTGATCATTGCAATTCAAGGAATCTCATTTAGAAAATCAAAGTTTTAGATCAGAGATCATCCATGGATTCATCCTAAAAAGTGCATCAGTCAAATCCTTTAACCAGGTGGACTTAACAGTATTTTGCTAAATCTCCTAACAGAATGCATACTTCATTGTATGTTTGTAAAATCATTTCACAAGGTGGACTAATAGTCCTTATTGCTCCTAACAAGGAAGGTCATCTGAAGTGACCAATTGTAAGCTTTAATAGGACAACTTTATACTATAGTACTAAAGTTTGTAGGTATCGTCACCACCCTAGTTTTACTTTCTATTTGGAAGGTTTCTAGGTCACCATATCTTGTGTCAAAGTGTTGTGAATGTTTTATTGCTTTCATTCTTTCATGAATGGAATTAGATCATAATAATATATGAAGGATTATTTGGTGAATTAAGCTTAAAGTTTTATTGATTCCTAGTTCACTCCTCCCCTCTCAATAACCTAGCCTACTTTATATTTCCAACACCTTCTCCTTCTTCTTCTTTGCATTTTGGTTATAGTGGACTCTTTTGATCTAAATTACTCTAGCATAGTAGATTTATCCTTATAAGTTCTAGATATCTTGACTAGGATTTTCTTTCTCTTTCTTAGTGATAGTACTTTCTCTCCTTAGTGGTAGTACTTATGGTAATTCTTTTACTAGGTGTTCTGCAAGTAGTTTTAGTAGTTTCCATCTCATCAATACATTGAATGATAATTCTAGTCCTAGATTGTCCATCTCCTTTTGTTTCAAGCCTATAATTTTCATTATGGATGGCTTCAGGTGTGAATCCTTTCTTAATAGAAATCTCTTCTACATCTTTCCTTATTTTCTTCTTAGTGACTAGTTTCTTCAACATCTCTCTAACTTCTACCAATTTTTCCTTGTAAGTTCCAAATCTTGGAGTATTGTTTTAAAAATACCCATTGTGTGTATTATTTTGGTCAATGATCATGAGGTATATATTTTCCTATCTTCACAACCTTTTTATAGCTTCTTCCTATCATGTGGTATCCATGTGGATAGTCATCACAGGTGAGGTAGTTATATTTTGGTTGTAAATTTCTCCACAACACAATTCCCAAGTTTCTCAAAGGCAATCATGTTGTGGATGTCTTGTGGTGTTGGGTGATCTTTTTACTTTGATCCACATTGAATCTTCCATAATGAATCACCAAAGAGTGGTTGTAGGGTTCAACAACAACATTATTAGCATGAATGTTGATGGTATTATTTTGAGGGAGTATCATAAGAATTGGAGAGTATTGAAATGTTGCATTCATGACAATGTTTGTCATTGATCTCAACATAGCAATAAGTTTGTGAAGTCTAACAGAGTAGTAGACAAAGATCTTAGTTGTATGGATAATGTTTTGATTTTTTGGTGATGTGCATTCATGGACATGTTTGATACAGTGTCTTGATGATAAGTTTTAATGCATATTACCTAAGTCGAAGACATACAGAAGCTATTTTTGATTTATAGAGAGAAGTATAGAGACAGAGTACTTGAGAAGTAATTTATGATGTTTGTATTATATTTTCTAAAAAAGTTATAATATGGAGAAGTGCAGTCAGCCAGTGACATAAGAAAACTTGATGATGATTTCTAGTTTTACATGTGTGAGAAGTTACATAGATTATGAGTCGATAGTTCTATTGTAATTATGAATTAATAAATTATCTTGTTATAATTAATTGGAAAAGCCTCATGGCTCACTCAAGCAATTATTTTAAGGACACAATATAAAGGAAAGATGTTTCTCTTGTTTTTAAAGTGGTATAAGTAATCAATTGTATTGAATGTAAAGTGTGAAAAGGAGCAGAGTGTTTGATGAATGCATGTAAGTGATCCAAGGGATTATTGGATGTGAGATTCGTGATCTAGTTTCAACATCAGTAGGAGAAGAGGTTTGGTTGATAAGATAGAGAAAGAGGAAGGAAGTACTATTCATTTCTATTATTTTGCAAGGAATAATATAGAGATCATTTCGATAGTGGGTTGATCAGTCTTTCCATGAAGCTATTTGGATAGTGGGTTCATCTATCTTCCACAACTCCTAACAAGGTTAGAATATCCTAATATTTATATTTATGTTAGGAGTTGTTGAAAATTATGATATTATTTGTATAACTAATCCACCCCCCCCAATTATATTGGTGGACTATATATTCTAACAATTGGTATCAGAGCATCATGTCCTTGAAGGAAAAGCTTAACAACATTGGGATATTTGTGGCAAATATTTTTAGTAAAGATAGTCTTGATTCAAATGGAAGAAATGTTAACACCCAGAAGATGGAGCTTCTTGGTGAGATATCATAATTTTGTCAAGAATTGAGAATTGAGTTTCCTAATAAAAAATCCTTTTGTTGCATACAAAAGAATAGAAGCACAAGAAAATCTAGATCTGAAGAAGACATGAAGTTTAAAGAAGGTATTGATATGCTTATGAAAATGGAATCAGAAAGTATGGAAATTTTTGTTTGTTGGCCATGCAAAGATTTTGGTCATTTTTCATCAAGATGCCCTAAGCAAGAAAGAAAAGAGAGAAAGAAGTCACTTTTTGATGAAGATGAAGAATTTAAAGTATGGAAATATTCTTGAATGATTGTGATGATAAAGTCAATGAGCCTAAATTGGTTAAGAAAGAGGAAGTAGTAAAAGAGATAGATTTGGTAACTATTGTTGGTCCAAAGACTAACCATGAAAATGTGGAAGTTATTTTTGAGAATAAAAATGATTTGTGGAATGGGAATCAAATTGAAGAGAAGAGACCTAAGCCTAGAGCAGAAGAAAGAGTTGATTTGACAACTCCTAGAAGAAGTATATCAAAGAAGATGAATGAGCAAGGTGAAGTTGGAAGAAACAAGGCTAGACTTCTGTACAAAGGATATTCACAGTAAGAAGGAATAGACTATGAGGAGACATATGCCCCTATAGCTAGAATGGAGGTAGTAAGAATGTTCTTGGCTTATGCACTAAATAAGAAGTTCAAAGTATATTAGATGGATATTAAATTAGCTTTCCTGAATGGAGAACTTGAAGAAGAGTTATGCATTGAGTAGCCTAATGGTTTCCCTCTAACAAATGATAAAGATATGGTATACAGACTTAAGAAATATCTATATGGACTGAAGCAAACAACTAGACCCTAGTATGCAAGGTTGGACAGTTATATGGAAAAACTTGGATTTGAGGTATGGTAGATAGTGACTTGTACTTGAAAGAAATTGAGAATGGTTTGTTGATAATAGCATTTTTTGTTGATGACATAATATTTGGAGGTAATGATGAAGCAAGTGATAAGTTTTTTGGAGAAATGAAGAATAAATTTGAAATGAGTATGATAGGAGAAATGAAATTTTTTCTAGGTTTGTAAATTGTACAGAACAATGATGGTATTTTCATTTTAGAAGATAAGTAATTGAAATATTCATTGAAGAGATTTAGATTGGGAAGTTGTAAGCCTATTGGTACACCTACGATAACTAGCCATGAGTTATCTAGCAAGGATGAGACACCTACAGTTGAGAAAAGAAGTACAAATCCATGATTGGAGGTTTGCAGTATCTAACTCACACTAGACTAGATATAGAAAATTTAGTTGGGATTGTAGCTAGATTTCAAGATTGTCTTAAGGAGTATCATTATGTAGAAATAGAGAGAATATTTAAATATCGCATCAGTCCAATGGTATAGAGCACTATTATTAGACTGGATTGAATGTTGATGCTTCCTATATGGGGGAGTATTTTTTATGGGTTAAGTCATTAATGACTCTTGGTATTTGGTCTCGAGCAGTGTCTTTGGAGACTTGAGCTAGTTGAAGACTTGGAGTAGTAAATTGGAATAATGAGGCCTTTTTCATTGATTTCAATGGAGGAGAAAAGTGCATGAAAAACATAATGTCATGCCCAAAAATATATGGGCAAACACACACAATTTTTTTTTAATAAATAAGAACTATGATTAAATAAGATAACATGGTCATAAAAGATTTTAGATGATTAAATATAATGGAACTAATTGTTTGAGTAGTTTAAAACTCAGATAACTATAGGTACCTTGAAGGTAGATACAGATTCCCATCGATATAAAAAGGTTACAACTCAATTTGATCATTTCGTAAGAGGGATGGTTTTGGTGAACTAAAAGTTTCTTAGTAAATCAATTAATTAAATTAAACGACTAGTCCATCAATTTGCTATAATAATTCCTTAAAAGATTACCTCCTAAGGATGACGATAGATTAACACAACAACTTATTCAATACGTCGAAATGACCTACTAACTAAAATGACATCTATCTCTTAATTATGTAATCTTGTTTAGCATCAATTTAATGATGATCAATATATCACTAAACTCATAATGAACTAATTAACTAGTCCCTTCTATTAACTTAATAACTTGATTGTCATATCAATTTAAATCATTTAACATTAAGAGAATTCGAAACTCTAGAAGATCAATTAAATTTAACTATTCAACACATGCTACTACATTTTAAAACTTTAATTCCAAAGTCTAAACTAAATTAAAAATTTTCTCTAACATACTTATATCAATCTAATTTATTAATCTATCATTTATAATTAAAATTGAAGACTAGACTTATTTCAATTCAATCGTTAAGTAAATCTAAAACTTTATTCTAAACTATTATAAAATTTAAGTTCAACATTAAAATGCCAATATCACAATTATAAAAACTAATTAATAACATAAAATCAAATTCATTTATAGCAAAAAAGTAACTAAAATAAAACTAACTAATTTAATACTATCTTAAAATAACACTAATCACTTTCTAAAACTATTTACTAACATCTATACTAACATAAAAACATTCTACTAATTTCTAATAACATAAAATAACTACTAATCTCAATATTAAATTAATGTTAATCATGATTTAAAATATCAATAATTTCTATCTAATACCAACATATCCTCTACTAACCTAGTCTACCCACTAACCATCATCCCTAAAACTAACCTAACATACCTACTAGCCAAGTGGCCTAGCCACCACTTGGCTTCCCTTCCAAGACTCCCACACTGCCCAATGTGTATGCACACTGACATAGGTCTGTCAAGGTAGACTTGACCACTCTCTTCCTTGCGTGAGAGCTGGTCATGCAAGCTTTCAAGCGCATAGGGGGAAATATGGAGTATTGGGGGGGGGGGGGAGGTGTAAGTTTAGCAAGGGTTAAATTTTTTTAAAAACTTTCTTGTACCCCTTGAAATGACATCAATACTTGTTGTAGGGGGATTTGGGATTGCCCACACCTAGCCCATAAATGGGAAGGTAGAAAAAAAAGTAAGAGAATTGGAGGGAGGGGGGGGGGGGGGGGGGGGGAATAATTAAGTGGGTGAACTTTGAATTATTTTATATTTAAAATATGAATTGACATGAAGACCTAGGCAAGTACCTTGCCTCTTTTGCCACAAGGAGTTTAATGCTAATGCATTTAACCTATGCCCAAATCTGGTAGGAGGTGATTTGAAGCTAGATTTAGTGATGGCTAGATAGCTCTAGGTGTAAATACCAAAAGTTTTGTTGTTGAGAGAAGGTAATAGGATATACATTTATATGTTTTAATTTTGAATTTATTTAATTTATATGGCATAAAGAATTAGCAAATGATTTTTTTGAATTTACAAGAGGAATAATTTAGAGAATATTCTCTATTAACTTGGGGGAAATAAAATTTCTTCTCATACATTTTCCAGAGAGCTTTTTACTCCTAGAGATGCACATTTTTTTTTTTGAAGCCAATATTTTTCTGAGTGTTGATATATTTTTTTGCTATATTTGTTTTCTCCTATAACTTATGTTTTCTAATTCATCATATAACAAAGGTATATGTGCCTTTTATTTTGAATTCAAGGAGATGCATAATTCCTTAATCAAATTTGATTTTGTCATTGATATAATTTTAGCAAGGAGAGAGGTAAATTTGTTGTCCACAATGTAGGATTGTTCGTTTCCTCTTAATATATATAATATTGAATTGAAAATTTGACATATTCAATTACCTTTCCTTAACATGAATAAACTTAAACATTGCATAATTGAACATCACCAAGTGATCTATTCCACATTTCACATATCCATAAACTGAAATAACATAAGATACAATGCAAGGGGTTTCTCAATCTTTTCTCTTCTATTAATCAACCTGGTTCAAGGCTCCATCAGAAAATAACCAGTAAGAAAACTTAACATCTTTTCCAAATACATCACAATTTAAATATGTTTTTACAAAATGTTACAATTTAATTGAATTCCCTTCTAGGGACTTCACAAGAGATCTTTTCCAATGTGTTCAATGCATCAAGGGAACCATGGGAAAGACAAGAACCAACATGGAGGTAAAACAACATAATAAGATGAACAATTCAAGCATGCATTCCCAACCCGATTTTGCACAATAGGTTCAACATTGAACCAAAATAGGGGGGAGGTGGATTTTCTCAATAGGAGATGTCAATCACCATACCATAACATAGCCCTTTTGAGGCTAAAATTCAAGAACTTCCATTCTTCTACAAATGCTTTTTCAGGGCCAATATAACAAGGGTGTTCATTCCTTCCCTTCTTCAAGAATTCAAATTTTCATACAAGGTATGGGATTACAAGTAGGGGCCCATACACCCTACCCTATTTCTCTCCTCTCACCACGAGAGGAGACTCTACAATATTGAGGTCCAACTAAGGCCCTTCCCCCATACATGGCCACTTCTTCCCTATCCAAGGGTGAGTGATGCCAAAACAATCCCCATGAAATCTCTTCAAAAATAAAATATCAAGGCAAGCATAAGAATAACATCAAGAAACAATTTAAGATCCATCCAAATCAACCCCAACACACAAGCAAGAAATACAAAGAAAAACATAATGCCATATGCATGATTCAAGCATGAAAACCATGAGAAAACAAATTCAAAAGAGTGAAGAACTCCTACCTTCACAAAAAATTATGGTAAAATGGTAAGTTGAGAAGAGACTTTCCTTTTCTTCCTTCAATCTTCCAAAATTTTTCCAAAACTAGAGATTGGGTAACAACCCCAAAACTCTTCCAAAATGCCTCTAAGTATGATCCTTAACTCAACTAGACTTCAAGTAACCTCAAGATGGAGTTTTGGGTCACCAACTCAAGTAAAGAGACAATCAATTTTCGTAATCAACCAAAAGTAGAGTTTTTGAATGACCCTAAAAGTCAACCAAGGAGGCTAAGGGGGTGGAAAGTACTCCCAGCCCATACCCTTACCCCTAGGGTACTTAAATTTAGTGTTTTTAAACCTTAAAGACTTAATAGGAGGCAAATAAAGCTAGGAGAATAGTAAGACCAAAGAACAACCTTCAAAGAATTACAATACAAAGATAACACAATTTAAAAAGGGGTTTAGTTTTGTCTTTCCATTGGATTTCCTGCACACTCATTGCACACATCAGTAGTTCAATAAACACATGTATATATGTGTAAGAATACGTATCAAGAAATTCATGTAAATTAAAAATATCCATTTTTTTACAAATCAATTGTGTATCTCATTTTATTCATTAAAATTGAAAAAATCAAAGTGTTAGTTATGCATTCATTCACTTCATCATCGTACATGTTCATAAAGCATTAAATGAGAAAATCAAATATCTAAAAGTAAAGCATCACACATCATAAATAGCATAATAATGTTCAGTGCATCAAATAATGTTCTAACATATTGAGTCATGAGTATCAAAATAATAATGTATCATCGATGCTAGGATGGGTCAGGGTGAGGCCTCACACATAACATGTCCTAAGTGTGTATGAAAGAGAAGAGTGCATGAAATATCTACTTTATTAGGGAGATTTAGAAAGATTCATAAAAGAAAGAAAGAGGAATGTCTATATGGGGGAGATATGCAACATGAGGAATTTCGATGAATAGTGAGTTGTTTACTGTGAACAATTATTTTTAATCCTAAAGAAGATGCAAAATAGAGTTGTGTTCCAAATGATTTTAGATTTTATTGATGAAAAAGATTTGAAAAGATGAGATCAACAATAGTAACAGTAGAGTACTATTTGGTATTCTTGGAACATAGATATTTTTCATCTATATTGCCATCAATGCCAAAGGGGGAGATTGTTATCATGAATGTTGTTGGTATTTTTTTGGGAGAGTATCCTAAGCATTGGAAAGTATTGACATGTTGTATTGATGACTGTGTTTGTCATTGATGTCAAGATAGAAGTAAGTCAATGAAGTCTAACAAAGTAGCAGGCAAAGATCTTATTTGTACTGACAAGTTTTGATTATCTGATGATGTTCATTCATGGACATGTTTGATACAATTTTGTAATGATAAGGTTTAATGTGTAGTACCTAAGTAGAAGATGTATGGATTCTATGTCTGATTTACAGAGAGTAGTATAGAGATACAGTACTTAAGAAGTAGTTTCTGATATTTGTATTATATTTTCTACCATAGATATAATTTGGAGATGTGCAGTTAGCCAGTGAAATAAGATAGTCTAATAATGACATTAGTGAATGTGCAAGCCCTAGTGTTGCACATGTGATAATTTTCATAGACTTCAAGCTAAGAGTGCTATTGTAATTATGATTTAATTAATTATCTTATTATAATTAATTGGAAAAGCCTCAAGGCTAACTCAAGGAACTATTTTGAAGATACGCTATAAAGGAAAGATGTTTTACTCTTTTTAAAGTGGTAGAGGTAATAAAGTATATTAAATATGAAGTGAAAAAAGAAGAATAGTGTTGGGTGAATGCGAGTAAGTGATCTAAGGGATTATTTGATGTGATATTTGTGCTCTAGTTACAGATTAGAAGGAGCAAAAATCTAGTTGACAGGACAAAGGAAGAGGAAGAAAGTACTATTCATTTCTATTATTTTGCATGAAATAATATAGAGATCATTTGGACAAGGGGTTCATTGGTATTTCCCCTGAATCTATTTAGATAGTGGGTCCATATGTCTTCCACAACTCCTAACAAGGGGTTGGCACAACTCCTAATAGGGTTGTAATCTCCTAACAAGGATTGAAAGCCTCATAATAGGGATTAATATGTATTGAATTTTATTATAGACTCCTAATAGGGTCCATCCTCTAATAGGGAATATTTGTATTATAACGTCATCTTGTAGGTACCATCCCCACAAGTATTTTCCCTCTGATCAAGGGTTTCCCTAGTTAACATATCTATTGTTATTATGCATTAATATCTTGTTGTGGTTTGTAATTATATTTATCATATGGTTAAAGTTTAATAAGGTTGATAATTGTGATATTAATTGTATAACTAATTCATTCCCCCCCTCCCTAGTTATATTGGTGGACTATATATTCTAACAAGTATAACAAGATTATTTATTGGAGAGTACACTTTAGTGTAAGATTGTTGATGAGCATCCACAATTTGTAAAGAAACAATTTTGTGCTCAATTTGATTATAGTGAGATGAGGCTTCATTCCTTCAATCACTATTTATTGATCGATCTGAAGGACTAGCAATTGCCCTGCCTAATTGGTGTGTATCTTCCAATAGTAGTGATTTCACTCTTAATTATATTATGAAAAAGACATGGAGAGACACGTCTCCTCATGAGATATGTCTATCCATTATAAACTAATTAATATAATAAGAAATAATTACATAATATCTCATATATTTAATACATATAAGTTTATATGTATATATATGTATGTATATTATATATACATATACATATACATATATATGTATATATATACATGTGTGTGTGTGTGTGTGTGTGTGTGTGTGTGTGCACTTTAGGCTCATAGTTTATCTAACAAGGAATATTTATATTAGTAATACATCTTGTGGGTACCATCCCCACTGAGGTTTTCCCTAGTTAACATATCTAGTGTTATTGTGCATGAGTATCTTGTTGTGGTTTCTAATTATATTTCTTATATGGTTAAAGTTTAATTTTTATAAATAATTCACCTCCCCCACCCCCCCTCTCAGTTATATTGGTGGACTATATATTCTAACAAGTATAAGAAGATTCTGTATTGGATCATATACTTTAGTGTAAGATTGTTGATGACCATCCACAATTTTTAAAGAAACAATGTTGTGCTTGATTTGATTATAGTCAGATGAGGCTTCATGCCTTCAATCACTATTTATTGATCGGTTTGAAGGATTGGCAATAGCCTTGCCTAATTGTTATGTGTCTTCAATAGAAGTGATTTAACTCTTAATTATATTATGCAAAAGACATGGAGAGACACATCTTCTCATGAGCTACGTCTATCCATTATAACCTAATTAATGCAATAACAAATAATCATATAATATCTCATATATTTAATACATATAAGTTTAAAGGTATATATATGTGTGTGTGTGTGTGTGTGTGTGTGTGTGTGTGTATGTATATATACATGTATGCATATGTGTATTTATGTATGTATGTATATATAATATACATACACATATATTGACATACACACACACACACACACACACACATATATACCTATAGACTTATATGTATTAAATATATAAGATATTATATGAGTATGTATGTATATATATCTATATATACATACATATATGTATGTATGTATGTGTATATATTTATATGTATATATATGTGTATATATATGTATATATATACATACATACATATATATATACACATATATATATACATACATACATACATACATACATATATATGTATGTATGTATGTATGTATGCACTGTAGTCTCATAGTTTATCCAACTGAAGCTACCAAACATCAACAATTTGGGTCAACATGTTGCTTAAGTGGGTATCCAACATGTAATACAACAATGTCTTCATCTACTTCACATGCCATTGGAAATGCCTAAGAAGTTCTTGGTACAACAACATCCATCTAATAGGCATCTTTGTATACAGGTTGTCTTGGTCACCACTATGAAATTTGGTAGTAATACTTCAAAACTCCTTCACCTTACTCGACCATTACAATGAATCTATCATTGTTAAAATAATTTACTATTCCACTTAACACTTTTCAATCTCAATACTAACACTTGACCTTCACTAACTTTGCAACTTTGTATCCGAAAATTCACTCAGTTGATATTACCAATTCTTCCTTGTACTACAAATATATCCTTATGCATCTAAGCTTATGCTGATTTGGACTTTCATTATTACAATATTAAGAACTAATGTATGATTTGATAATTTGAAATAAAGTTCCATAAATACCTCTTTATCTCAATTTTTGGTGTTGGAATCACCTTATCCATTGGATTGGGTGATCACAACTTCATCATTTTCCCTGTTGCCTCCTTCAAATTTATTCTTCCTAGTTTGATTCATCTGGCTTCACACTTCTTCAACATTAACCTTTTTTTCCATTATCCTCTTCATCATTGAATTTTGGTACTTAATTCCCACATTCTCTTCTTAGGTGACCAACCTTCTGACATTGAAAGCATATTGGACCAAATTTCTTCCAACTTCTAGATCTTCATTCAAGATTTGTCCTTGCACAATTTTCTGCAATATGTCTATACTTTCGAAAAAATTAAAAAGTCACCCAAGTGTTGTAATCCTAATTTATTGCATTACCTTGACTTTTAGGTGTCCAACTATATTTCGCATTGAATCTACAGTCTTGTTCCTTGTGGCTATACTTCTGACATGCATAGCATTAACCTTCAAGTCTAGATGCAGTTGGCATCTTACTGATATGTGATCTACATTCATATGCTTGATTTACATGCCTATTTCAATTAAAATAATATTCATTAAAATTAGGTTTAGAATTGGACTTATTAGTTTGTCTCCTACAATCATTTGTTGTATGACCTAGTTTTCTACATTGATAGCTTTTAGGCTTCTTGTTCTTTGGTCTTGCATTCTTTTTTTCGCCATGCTTGAATGACTCTCCTTTCTTAGTAGATGGTATGAAATAGCTATATCCTAATCCATTGGTATCATGATTTCTTCTTTATGCTTTCAATTGTTCATCAAGTTATCTCATGGCCTCTTTAGCTTTATTCATCCTTTCAAATATGACTTCTTTTTAAGCTCTCGATTCATTTTTTAATTGATCATTCTCTGATCTCAAGTTTTCATTCTCTTCCACCTTTCTAGAAATTTCATGATTGAAACTTAATAAATAATTGACCATGTCAAATTGATTGTGTTTCATCCTTTGAACTATATTGATCATTTCATCAATTCTTGTATCCATCTACCTCATGTCTTCATCAATCATTGCATTATCATCTTCAACATTTTTCTTTTGTTCCATGACTTTGCATATTCTTTCTAGGTGCATTTCATGTTCTCTCTTCAGTACTCTCACTTCTTAATTCAACTTCTTGTTCTTCACTGATAGATCTCTTATTGATGCATTAGATTCACTAGATTTTCCTTCATCACATAAGTACTCAATACTTTCATCCTAGTATTGTGTTTCATTTTGTTGGATTGTAATCTCCTTCCTTCTTTTTAACGATTTTCTCATTTCCTCCTTTATAGCCTTAAATTGTTCCAATGCAATCTACAAATCAAGCTTCTAATTTTTTATCACCTTTTCCATTTTGTAGGCTTCCATCTCCAAGACCTTTGACTCTCAAGTGGTTAATTACAATTCTTACTTAGATATCTAATCTCTTATACCATTTTTTGGAAATCTAATGCCAAAGTGAGATGTTGAGGGGGGGTTAATCAAGATCTCTAAAACTTTTACCACTTCAAACATAAACCATACTAAGCTTATTCACCATACAGCTCATTAATCTTAATCATGCAACATCATATAATAACATGTATTACCATATCTAACAACTACTTGGATGAATGAAACACATAAACAAATAATCAACACATGACGCAAGATTTAGTAATGTTGAAACCTCCTTAAATGAAGGTAAAATAGTAGTGAAGATGGCACCCACAAAATCTTTACTAAAGCAAACACAAAATGCCTATTAAGGCTACAATTTTGATCACTTCTGATGATCTACCCTATGAGGGGTCTTATTTTCTAAAAGCATGTAATATTGTTATGTCTACCTTTACACAAGGATTTTAACTTCATAATTATCTATTAAGAGATTCACATGATACACTTGTTAAAATGTAATAGTACCTTGATCCTTTGGTTTTCACTAATACGTTGATAGCATATCTTCTCTATACAATATATAATCACCTTATTATGGTTGATCTAGAATATCTTCTCAGTACACTTCTTGATCATCTTACTAGACTTCAACATTGATTCTTCCTCAACTGTGCATGCATGCATTCCTCCAACTTGTAACAATATTTTATGTCTTGAAACCCTTATTTTAGAGCCATATTACAAAGTTTCCAAATTGCAATCAATGATCTAGATTCTTCTTCTTCTTTTTTCACTTGACCTTTCCAATTTTTTGACTGGTCCACCATATTGCATAGAGATTAATGATGAAAATTTACAAGAATAACTTCCTCCTTTATATTCACCTCTTTGTAGAAACTTGTTTCATGCTTGGAAAAACGGTTAACATAAGATTTTGTGTCATTCCAAACTAATATATACAAAATACATAACTTGGCACATACAACCTCTAGCCTAGCTCCAATGGAGTATACTTGAAATTAACCATCATGTCCAGAACTGCCTCTTTAACCTTGACTTTATTTGCAATGTCCAATGTATCATACTTAATAAATTTGAAAGCTACCATACCTACACCCCCCTAGATGTTTTCACAAAACTCATCAATTGTATGGGGTGGCTTGTGCATTGCAATTATGAATTGACTAGTATCCTTAATTTAGTCGTTTCTTCATCATCTTTAGGAAATATTACCTTTTTCCTTTATTTCTTTGCACCTTTTCTTGACTCATATTTTTATGCGGTATTCTTCCTTTTTGTCAAGAGTTTTCTTTTAGCAATCTTTGTAGCTTAGAATACTTCATTCTTAGGCCCAGTCACTACTCCAGTAGTTTCCCTTGTCATGTGTCTTGTCACTCTTTGTGTTGTAGGGACTAGATTGGTGACCTTCTTTATGTTCTTTATTTCCTAAGGCTTAGTAGCCACTGTCTATTTACCTTTTCCTTCCACTTCTTCTTCCTTGTTGGCTTCTTCCTCACCACTAGACATGTCTTCACCTTTACCCTCAGTAATCTACAATGGTAATTCTTATTCATCTCCATCACCAAATATTCTCTCCAAACTCTCTATAATTCCTTTTCTCTTCTTCTCTATTTCTAGAGCATTAATACATACTATGATTTTAACTTTGGTTGTCTCATATATGTCAAATGGCTCAACATCCTCGTTAATAGGTTCATTCAATAATGCATTAGTTGCCACACTAGTCTCATCAATGTTAATCTCGTATGCTAGTGGTCTTAACTATGCAATCCTTAGTATAAATGATTAAATTTATTTTCTATCAATGTCCACTAAGAAACATATGTCATCATAATATTTGTCCACTAAGGATTGGGGAATCCTTGACCTATTTTTCATCTTCTATTTAAACTTCTCAAAGTATCCATCCATGACTTTGTTAAAGTTATCTCCCAAATGATTAATGAACTCATTGATATGTTGAGTTACTAGCTTCTTCTTCCTCAATGTGATATTTCAAATGGTAGGAAAATAATTCTAAACATAAAAGAATATACAAACAAGTAATGAACCAAATTTACACATATTGTTTTTCACTTTCATAATGCTTTCCAAGTTCTTGGCCAACTGTATCAATTCTAAGTTGCCAAGATCATAATTGTGATCTATCTTCACAATTCTCCATGACATATCTACAAAAACACAAGGTATATTATCTAGTTGGCTAGACTAACAGAATTTATGTGATATAACCCTTGTTGCAAACTCAATCTTTGCATCTGTAATGGTTGATATTGTCATTCCTTTTTTTTTTCTATGTTACCAATGTGTTAGCTTGAATAAACTCCTTACTATGGCATTGAATGGTTTTTACTTTATCTGTAATAGGATAGCTAGTGACTCAGTAAAAAATCTGCCTAGTGATACCAATTGGTTCACCTTCCAACCATAGCTTTATCTTGTGTACTTGGATAAGTACAAATTTTATCCATTCAATCTTAAAAATCCTTGAAAATATTAGGGTGTGAGTTAACCCTTTCTCAATATTTTTTTGTGTTCTTATATCAACCTTCCATTAACACTTAATTTCTCATATGTACTTCTAAACTTAAAATATCCTACCCCATTGATCTTACACATGTTGCATGATCACATGTCATGAATTAAGATAACTCTCAACAAGATCAAGGATAGGGATCCAAAATAATCTCCCTTCATCACAATCTTAGGATATGCCTTGGCATTAGGTGGTTTGCATACTTCATTTCAAACTAATTTAACATTAATGACCTTTAGCTCCATCTTCTTCTCTTCAACTAACAAACAGGATGTCTTTTTGTTGCTTAGGGTTTTATCAAAGAAACTCTTCATAAGTTAGCTACTTCACAACCTCCACTTTTAATGCTAACATCATGCACTAAGATCTTACCAAAATCACTCAAACATGCACAAAAATTTCTTAAGCTCAAATTTCTCTTGAAAATATAAATGCAAAGTGATTAAAATAAATGATAAAACTCACTATATAGGTTGAAAATTCAATTTAGGGCCTCATTAATGTTTTGTACCTATAGTAGGTGCAATATGGGTTTTCTTGGTCACTATAGTAAAATTTGGTAGTAATTCTTCAAAAATTCTTCATCGTACATAGCTAATACTATAACTTGATCATTGTTATAACAATTTACTTGATCTCTTAACACTTTTCAAACATCAATACTGACACTCAACCATCAATTACTTTGCAACTCAGTATCCAAACATTTACGCAATTGATATTATTAACTCTTCCTCATTGTACAACTATTTCCTTACACATCTTATCTGATTTTGGTTTGGACTTTCATGCTTACATTATTAGAAACTAATGTACGATTTTACAACATGAAATATATTTCTATGCATGCCTCTTTATCTCAATTTGTGGTTTTGGAATCACCTAATCTATTGGATTGGATGATCACAACACCATCATTTTCCCTACTTCCTCCTTCAAATTTCTTCTTCCAGGTTTGATCCATCTGGCTTCTCACTTCTTTATAATTAACCTTTTCTTTACCATTGTTATCTTCATCATTCGATGATGGTGTTTGGTTCCTACATTCTCTTACAAATATTTTTTGTATGACCTGGTTTCCCATATTGATAGTATATAGGCTTATTGTTCTTTCATCTTGCATTCCTTTTTTCTCCATGCTTTGATGACTCTCCTTTCTTGGTAGATGATATGAACTTGGTATAGCCTAATCTAGTAGTATCTTGACATCTCCTTTGTGATTTTAATTATTCATCAATTTATCTCATGGTTTCTTTAGAGCTTCTCATCCATTCAATGACTTATTTTTTGGATCTCAATTCATTTTTCAATTGATCATTCTCTGATCTTAGGTTTGTAATCTGATCTTCCACCTTCCTATAAATTTTATTAATGGAACTTAATAACTAATTGACCATTTCCAACTGATTGTGTGTCAGCCTTTGAACTTCATTGATCCTTTCATCAAGTCTTGTAGTCATTTTCCTCTTATCTTCATCATCCATTACCTTATCATCTTTAGTCTTTTTCTTTTTTTACATGACTTCACATCATCTTACTAAGTGCATTGAATGTTCTCTCCTCAGTTCTCTCAGTTCTTCATTCTTTTTTTGTTCTTCTCCAATAGATGTTCTATTGTTGCACGAGATTCATTAGATTTTCCTTGATCACATAAGTCCTCAATTCTTTCTTCCTAGTATTGTGTGTCATTCTTCTAGATTTTCATCTCCTTCCTTCTTTTCAAGGATTTTCTTAGTTCCTATTTTGTAGCCTTAATGTGTTCCAATGTAATTTTCAAATCAAGCTTCTAATTTTCAACCATCTTTCCCTATTTGTAGGCTTCCATCTCTAAGACCTTTGACTCTCAAATGGTTTGATGCTAAAATTAATATAGGAATTTGTTAAACTTCATATTATGTGTAGTTAGATCATTGCAATTTACTCATATGAACATTCAACATGGTTGGTAAAATAATTGAGCACTTTTGATTATCTCTAAATGTCAAAGAGCTACAATTATTGCATTTACTAAGTACTTAAAATCTATTAAGAAATGACATCTCATATTACTCAATTATTCAAACAAACATGTACCTTGTATAGTAATCATCTTCAAAATTAATGGTCTAGTTAAAAATATCCCTAATACTTAAGTGGTGACTATTTAGAAATAATATTATAAATAAATTTAAAATTCTTCATGTTGACGTCAAAACACATAAAATCAAATTTTATTATTTTTAGAAATTATGTTATAAGAATCTCCCCTAATAGATTTAATGAAGATATCATAAACCATAATTTGATAGAAGAAATTTTGAAAAAAAAAACTTAAATATAAAACTCAAGATCAAATGTTACGTTGGTGATTTTCATTTATTTCTTGTTATTCCTTGAACTAGTTAACTTAGTAACTTCATCCTATGCTATCAATCCTAGATAGGATTCTTCACTCAGTGCACATAACCTAGTAATTGTATTAATAATATATTTCATTATATTGTGTGGTTGGTCTAACCATAGGAACTAATTATGTACTCAACTCAGAACATACCTCATATGATCTTCATCAAAATCATCATGAAAACTCATCACCTAGAAAAAGCTTTTTCAATAATTATCTTATGTTCACCTTTCAATATCATGTCGACATATAAGTTTGCATATTTATTGGAAATCTATGAATAAAGGATCTAACATCTTCTATATCCATGACACTATCAATCACATGAGATACAAATTCTTTTGAATCTACCTTAGTTGATTTGATTGGGAGTCTCTTAAATTTAGGTCTAGTTCATTCCTTAATATCAATAACCATAGGAATTAGGGTTTCTACCAATGACTCACCAAATCCATAATAACTCAATGCTCAAACTACTTGATTGATCATCTTTTCCTTGTTCATGACCTTTTGTAATGTTGTTTGAATGTATTTGTGAGAAATAAAATTGAGAATCCTCTTTATATTCTATTTTCACCAATTACAAATTTAATTTCTCCAACTATATTACGCATAGCCACATAATGGACAAACCATATTCGCCTTGGAAATTCTAGAAGATGTATTTTTATTACATGGCCTTCGCCAAATATTTTGTATGCACTATAATATTCCTATGGAATTCATAAAAAAAATGGTATAAATACATTCATAGATCACTAGGTTGTCTCAATTCCAATCAATAGCAAAGTTTCAATTTCTCAAACTACCAAGATTATTGTCGAGTGAATGGTGAGTGTGATGACTTCAATTTATGCAAAGGTGAGTAACTCAAACCCCTATCTATATGTTCCTTGTAATTTCAGTTCATTCTTATTTAGTAGATACAAGTTAGACCATTAGTGGTCAATTATCAACTAGGACCAGTGACCAATACCAAGGAGACCTAGGACATCTATATTTTATAGTGTAAGTTGTACAACCAATGAATACTATTTAGATAAATGTATGTTATAAACTATAGTCAACTAGCACTTTTCAAACAACTTTAATTTTATGGCGACCTATATTTCTTGGGGAATATTGAACATGAACAAGGGTAAGAGTCCTACATGTGGTGGAAGTCAAGAAAGGACAACCAAACACATTGCAAAACCTTGTCATCATATTGAAGAAGTTGGAAAACCTAATATCTCTAATCATAATGAACCTGAAGAAGATATTCATGTAAATACCCAAAGTAGACAAAATCTTTAGGTCAATACCCAGAGTAGCCAGAATTATATAATAGAATTGGATGAGAATTTCAAAGATGGTGATGGTGCATGACCGAGAAAGGGAAAAATAAAATACAATGAAAAAACTAATGTGAAATCCAAAAAAAATTAGAATTGGGATCTATTGATCAGGAATTTTCAAATAGAATGGGCCTCACAGTATCCATCATTGAACATGTATGCAACTAAAAGAAGGTGAGCCTCTAATAGAATGCAGATATATGATATGCACAAGGATAAATAAAAGGGACAAGAGGTTGCAACTAAAAATTGAAACCATAGAAAAACATATAGATAAAGTTTATGAGAAGAAAATCATAGATGGAGTGGAAAAATCAGTTACAAGATGGAAAACCAAGGAGGAATGTCAACATGTTAATAATGCAAAAATCTTAGAATTTTAGGAGAAAATATAGACAAAGCCTACTAAAGTAAAATTCTTCATTGAATCTCTTCTTGAAAAATAAATGGAAGTTGTTGAAATGGGTAAATTTCTCCAATTAAGTGTTGTCTTCTACATTTTGAGCAAAGGGCATGTCATGACTAACTACCAATTATTAAGTGGTTTATTACACTTTGTAAATGTTTGTTATTATCTGAGGAGTCACTAGTCAGTAAATAGTGGATGGTAATGGGAAAGTTGTCTTGGTGAGGTTGAAAAGTAAAATATCAAAAAATAAATAAAGCATCAAATTTTATTGCATTATCTTTAGATGAGGTGATAGCAATAGACAATACTTCCTAGGTATGCATGCATGTCTATATTATACAGAATTTTATCCTCCAACCCTATCTACTAACTATTGTTAAAATGAAGGATAATTAAACAATAGAAAACATATTTGAACTAGTAAAGAGTTCTCTAATTAAATATAGAGGTATAGATGAAATGACAATTGCCCAAAAGTTGGTGTGTGATGTTGGAGCATATGGACCTTCAATAATGCAAGGCCATAAGAATAGTCTTGTCACAAAGTTAAAATATTTTATTGAACCTTAGATTGTTGGCATTTATTGCATGGCCCATAGAATGAATCTAGATTTTGGAATTGTCAGCAACTCTCCATAATATATAGAGCTGAAGATTTAACCAAAGAGATCTATAGGTACTTTTTTCAAAGTCCTAAATGATTCAAGGAATTTCAATAGTTTTGCAAGGGACTAACTAATAGGAGAAATTTTCTGATGGATAATGATACTAGATGGATCTCTTTGGATGGACCATCTGACTGATTTTTTTTTAATATCCATCATTGATTGATACAATGGAGTCAACTCATGATGATTAGGATGGTCAGCAGAAATGTGGTAAACTACTTGAAAGGTTAAGTAATGTAGAGACACTCTTAATGTTAGAATCCATTCTCCAAATGCTAGAGGAAATGAGAAATATAATGAAGAAGTTCCAACAAATATTTATGTATATTATAGAATATAATATGCAACATAAAGTGACATGCATGGCCCTTGATAATCTCTGTAGAAATATAGATTCATTTTTGTAGATGAAAAACTTTCAGGGTGGATGTGAATCATAGATTTGGATAGTCCTAATAAATTTTGAAAGATTGATACAAAGGGGGAGTTATGTGATAGAAAATATGGGGTGTTGACATACCAATGCACTACTACGAAAGGCTTGTGTCTATGAGAAAAGGAAAGAAACCCACACAGCTAAAATTAATTGTTACAAAGGAAGTGGTTGAATAGATTGTTGAGTCCATAATGAATTATGTGAAGGATATTTTTTATAATATTTCCTTAGAAATTAGAGAAATATCTCCTTGACATGAATTACTTGAAACAATGTCTATTGTGTTTAACCATTATTATACTTTAATAAGTCCTAAAGAGTTAAGAGAGAAGTTATTGGATTTGATAGATCAATTTTGCAAAAGAAAAAAAATCAATGAGGAACTCTAAATAGATTTTTCAATGATTCTTGTATCAGAGACGAATCCCTATTGGAAATGTAATATAGATATGTTACTAGGAGGGGAGGGTTGAATCAAGAACCAATAAAAATTTATCCTTAATTCACCAATTAAAAATTCACCATGTAATCTGATCTAGTTGCATGCATGAAAGGTTACACTTTGACACAATATTGGTAACCCAGAAACCTTCCAAAATAGAAAGTAAAATTTAGGTGAGGATGATACCCACAATCTTTATGACTGTAGTATAAAGTTGGCATGTTAAGGCTTACAATTGACCACTTCAGGTAATTTTCTCTATTAGGAGAAATAAGGACTGTCAGGTCCACCTTATTAAAGGATTTACAAACATACAATGAAGTATGCACTCTGTTAGGAGATTTAGAATGGGACTGTTAAGTCCACCTTGTGAAAGGATTTTATTGATGCACCTATTAGGATGAACTAGTGATTGATCTCTGATTTGCAACTTTGATTTTTTGAATGAGATTCCTTGTATTACAATGATCACCTAACTATGATATATAAGTCTCTACTTTTCATTATACTACTTGTAGCCTTCTTCAATTTGCCCTCATCTACTTCTCACTTGTTCTTATACTTATTATTTTTGGATATCATACAATGTAGAACATATATCAATCCACTCAATTACCTTTTGGAGTTGGCTATGATACCAAATTCATCATTATTCACAAAGTCAGCCCACTATTGTAACTCAAGTTCTAAAGACAACTTGGTGATGTTTTGACACTTGGAAAACACTATCAACACCCGATAGACTTTGGCACTCAATTGATATTGAAGATTGGTCCATACTAATCACTTTGATTAGTAGGAACTCAATTAGAAGTGTATGACTCATTGAACACTAAGAAATTTTGATAGATACTGAATTACTCAGTTGATACTACATGGCTTGGTCAACATTGAATTCACTTTGTTAACACTATGAGCTTGTTAGACACTAATAAACATGGTTAACACTATATAGCTTATTTAACACTAAGATCTTCATCACTTACATTGGAAAGCTCAAAAAAATTTGCTACACTTGGGCGATAATCTAAACTATCTTAGATGCTCAGTAGATACTATGAAGCTCATCATGAACTATAGTTTTATTGATTAGCTTGATAGCAAGTGAAACTAATTGACTAAGTGTTAAGTTACTAATAGAAAATTTGACCTTATTGTCAACAATCTCCCCCTTTAGAATTAGTGACAAAAATACTTATCATACCAAAAATCTTAATCCTCAAAATTACAAGTCAAAACTCCCCTTATCAATAATCTAAATCTTCAACTCGATTTTGGCTGATGTCTACTATCGTAGCTTGATAACCTCTTACTCTATGTTTACTTTGATTTTTTTATTTTTTGAAATTTCTTTTGTAAACTTATTTTCTTCTATCTATACATTTGTTTCCTTTCACACTTATATCTGTCACCCATACATATATGTAGAGTATGATAACATACTTATAATCTTCTCCTCCTTTTTGACATAAATGCCAAAGGTGCAAAATATTTACAAGTTAATACCAAAATGTGATAAGAAATCATTCTTTACCTTCAAAATGATTGTCACAGTCTTGTCCCAATTTGCTTGCAATACCCTAGATGCATGCTAGCCTATCTGTACTTCTACTCAAAGTTTCATCATGTAGTAAGCTATGGCAAAATTATTGTCATGGATCAATGTCTTTGCATATGCAATATGCTTTTGTAGTGCATCCATTTTGAGAAGGATCATGCCTTGAATATTTGCAAGTAGTAATAGCTTATTGTAGCTCGATAATGCCTAATGTTAGAAATAATGGATCTAATTGCTCGATAGGTGAAGTGATAGTATCTGATCGCTTGATAGGTGAAGTGATAGTATCTTCACTCAATGTAACACTCGGTAATGTTTCTTCAAAGATTGGTTGAGTGCTCAATGATTCATTTTTACCATAACCAACTGGTAGAGGCCTTCTTGGAGCTAGTTTGCACTAAGGTTATGCTCAAAGAATGAGGAAAATAGGTCATAACATCTACTGTTATCTTATATGCATCAGAATCTTGAATACTCTAAACCTCAGGAAGACCTCCTCCTGTATCTTCTTGAACTTCTTATTCTTTAGCATCATCTCCTTCTAAATTTTCTATTTCCTCATGTTCTATTTCCACATCTTCATTATCTTTTTAACACATCTTCTTCATCATCATCCTTGTCATCAATCTGCACAACTTGATCACTAGGTTTGTGTAGCCCATAGATGTTCTTCCATGCTATGGTGTTGGACTTCATAACTAACTCAATATCCTTTGACAAGATCAATAATGCATTGAATTTTGGTGTCAATTTTTTTTTCATTCTCCTTTAATGATCTTGATAGAGGGTGCTCCTCTTAAACCATAAACTCATAACAAAAACAAAGAAACAACAGCAAATGCTAGAACAAAATATGGACTTCTTATTTGCATTGTAAATGTGGAATTAAAAAATTCATAAGTATGATATGCTAACCCTCATGGGTTCCTTCATTATAGTAATCTACAAGACTAGCCTACAAACTACCACCCAGAGTTGTACTAGACAATGTTTGGGCCTTTCTTAAATAGGCAATTTTATGCCACCCAAGAAGGTTTTAGATGCTAAAACTTAATACCGAGGACTAAATACATATGGAGTTGGCTAAATATATCTTTGACAAATTATTTTAGAGATTTTAGTATCCCAACTTTGGAAGGCCATAACTCTCAAACCGTTGTTTTGATTGGCAATAATAACCTCTTTTTTGAACTGCCAGCTCCTAATCTATAGGCTCAAAACTATGATAGGGCCCTTCTATCAAGTTTTTGGACCTCATCCAGGCACTCTAAAGCCTCCAAAAATGAGCTTGAATATTTTTGTACAAATTTTTCCACCAAACATCCACAATAACCTCTCTGATACTTAAGCTAGAGCAATGAGATTTTTATGGTAGGCTTATAACTCTAAAATGAACCTTCCTATAGAAAATGAGAACATTCCAAGCTCATATGAAAAAATTATTAAAAATAGAAAGTTCCCATAAATAGTAACCACCCTGTCTACTAGTCCTTATTAAAAAAGAAAAGACAGAAAAAAATAAAAAAAAATTGGGTGATGCAAGATTGCTCTTCCACTCAAGATGCTCCTGCATCATTTCTTTAGCTCTTTATCACTAAGACTTGACATGATTTGTCTCAAGGTCTATTCTCTGATGTCTCTTGTGACATTTACTAAATTTTCCCATACTGGTGCAACTTCCTTGAGAATTACATCAAGAACTTGAGCTTTTAGCTCATCAAGAGAGTATTTCCATTTTTCCTTTTTTACCACTAGGGAAGCCTCTACTTGTTTCTTCTCCTCTACAATTCTAGTGTCATACTTAAGAGACTTGAAGTATCCCATGCCACCTCCTTCTTCTAATCTTTTTAATTTCTCTACAAATATACGAGCAGTCTTATGAAATATTATTTGTTTAGCTTTATCTTCATCCTCTCCAAGCTTAAGTTTCCTTCTTCACTTGGTTCACCTAGTGAATACTGTAGGGGATGACTTTACAAATTTTGTTATAATTACATGATACAAGTACAATAAAATAATTGAAACCATCTACCATACATGATACATCCATCCATCATAAAATAAATAAACATCCATCATGAAATATAACTATCCATCATTAAACACATCTAACAAGTGTACGGTTCCTCCCAACCATCAATAGCATCATTAGACCATCATGGGACCTCGCCATGCCCCACACATAACATCCCAAGCTACCGACCAAATCATCGGTACTATAGTAATAGGGATGTCACTCCTACACATACTACAACACAAGCATAAGGAAATCTAACATGATAATCATCAATAAGGAAATACATCAGTAAATAACATCATGTAATCATGATAAATAAGCATCCCAAGAAGCTCCAGCCACAGTAACTATGGATGGATCTCAATGGTAAGAGTGAGAAAGCACTACCACCCAACCACATGGAACCTAAATTTCCCACTCCCACTATGCTAAGGAGATAGTCTCAAGTCCCAAACAGGATATCAAATTAGAGAACACAAATACCCTCTTAGTCCAAGAAACCCTAAAAGTATTCTAACTCAAAGGTTCTAGGATAGATCAACATCTAATTCCTAGAGGCACACAAAGACATGTAGGAAACCTACTATGTAAGTAGGCAAGTCTCATTGCATGAATCAAGTAGAAGTTACCCTGGCAATTAGCTTAGGACTCTAGGATCCCTAGTGATCCCTATGCAGCCACTAGTATCCTCTCATATTGACAAGGCATACTAAAAAATGCAAGGTTGCAACCAAGCGTTCTCTCTACTCCCATCCTAGTCTATACTAGTACTCGAGGAATGGGTGAGAACATACAATTATCTTATTAGGTTCATTTTAATCCTCATTTAGTGTAATGTTTTCACTTATTAAAACAACTTACAATGAGTTACCCTGGCAGCCACTTAGGGCCCCAGCCTCCATTGCAAGCCACTTCTCAACACTACAAGTAGATAACCTACCCTAGGCTCATAACATCACAAATCAAGAATCACATAAAATTGCCTCAGTCTTGTACAAGAGACTAGAAAGAATCAAAAGATAATCCACAATAATCACACTAGTTCTCCACAAGCAACCGGAAAGCACCAAAAGATAATCATAATGATCAAAATAGTTCTCAACGAGCAACTAAAAGACATCAAATGATAAATCACAATATCCGTCGATTCTCAATGAGCAACTAGGAAATCCCAAAATAATACTGATCGAAGACTCCAAAATGGTCAATTCAAACATGTCACAACATGATATCATCAAGAAAAAATTATCCAAAGCATCTTAGTCCTCTCAAAGTGACTGGAAGGAAAATCAAATATAACTGATTGATGAATCAAAAATGGTTAAGTCAGGTATCTCATAAACATACACCTTAGCTTCACACAAGAAGACTGGAAAGCAATAACAATCAATAATCCACATACATCATAGAGCATGCCATCGCATTACCATGGTTGGGTTTTAAAAAAGATCAAGACTAAAACATCATAACATCACAATCACATAACCCTCGAGCCTCGAGTAACAACCTAGGACCGGTCAATGCTAAATCAACCCCCAGCCCAAAACATAAACAAGACATAGAAAATAGAATAGTCACATACTTTAGTTTGGTTTGGAAGCACATAGTTTTGAGTTAAACAATAAGGTTTCAGCTTCCAGTGATTGGGTTCAAGGAAATATTCTTATAGTTTACATAGACAAGTTATCATAGTTTATATAGTTTGCATAGTTTACATAGATAAATATTCTTATAGCAAGGTCAAAAGATAGGTTATTCTTCCCACCTTTAGTGCTAGGTCAACAACTTTGCATGATATGTTGTTTAGATAGCTCAAGTTGTATATCTTATGTGAAACAACATGAATTCCAAACTTCAGCTCCATGTTTGTAACACCACTCAACTTCATTCCTCTATCATCCCATTTGGCAAGAGTTATTTAGATAGTTCAACTCGACCTAGGGTTTTTGTGATCTTTGCCTTGTTCAACATCGATAACTCAATTATGTTGTGGATCATCTTCTTTGTAATTTGGATGGGGTAATCCAACCACAAATGTATTTCATGGACTTGGCTCAAGATGAATCTAATCCATTTTCCTTGGAAATCCCTTAACATATGTAGAATATGCATTAAACCCTTCATATCCAAATGTTTATGCTTGAGTTTCAAAACACCATCCACACATAGCTCATTGTATGCCTAGTTCATCTCTAGGGTTCCCAATTCTTGAATTGAGTAGTGTTAAAATAATCTAATGTCATGAATCAGAATTACCTTTGATGGAATTTGAGATTCTACTCTAGTAGGATCAAGTTCCTCTACAATTGGTGGACTCAACTTGAATGCGAGGGCCTCGCAATCAACTCTATGAACCAAGATCTTCAAACCATTTTTCACCTTGCTAGTAGAAGATGCCATTCACTCGGTTAAAATTTCAAATATGGGAGAAATCTTCAAAAATAACTACTTAAATCACTTGGGGGTTCTAAAATAATTCTTGATCTAAGCTCTAAAAATTTGTGGTGAAATGATTCAATCAATTTGCTCCTTTTTAAAAAAATTGTCTTTACAATTGCCATTAATGCTTTGTATAGATATTCACTCCATGATAGGTTGTCCTCTACTTGTTTTAGTCATCAATTCTTAGAAGACACCTTCAACTTGGTAAGGTCTCTTGACTCAGTAGAAACTACCCACTTAGAGAGAACTTCAAACTTGATAAAATTACCACCACTTGATCTGAACTTGGTACTTGGTAGAGTCACCAATTTACCATCTACATCCAAAACTTTGTAAGGATATGAAACCTGACCTTTCTAGGTAATATCTTTCAACCCAACCTTGCTTGGTAAGGTCTTCAACTATCATCATAGCTTGGTGATCCTTGTGCATCTTGAATGTTGATATGGATCTTCTGCTTGCTAACTAGAACTTGTATGACATGTCTTCTTCTAAATCTTAGTTCCAAAAATCTCTATGGATGTCTAAGTTGAAATGGTTGAGTCACCCAACTCATTAACTTGGATGTCAACAATTTCATGACTTTGGCTTGCATTCTCTAGAGATTTCTCCACCCATTGCTGCCTCATTTGTTTTTTGATATTGTCATCATTTTGTTTCTTTTCATCTTCAGTTCTTCCTCTATTCATATAGTTCTTGGCAAGATGTCCAAGTTATGTACATACAAAACATATTTTTGTAGTATCATTCTTCCTTGTGTTATGTTTTTATGCAATTTGTTCCAAAATGTCCAAACTTACCACAATAGTGACATATGTACCATGTATTGTAATCCCAACCAATATAGCTTTGACAATTTTTTCTTTTGGGTTCCATTTCTTGGTCTTGCACTCTGAAGATTTGTGTCCTTGTTTACTACAATTGTGACACTTTCCTTCAAACTTGGGATTCTCTATGAATTCACTTGCTCTATGTCTTGGTTTGTTGCAACTATAATTTTTTCGACTGAACTTTAATTTACCATTGCTTCAACACTTTTTTGATGTATGGCCTATCTTACCATAATGACTACATGTAGACTTTTTGTTATTTTGAGCTCCTTGCTAAGATGATTCACCTTCTTATGTGTATCCTAATCCATCTTTTCCTTTGTGTCTAAATTGAGTTTTCTTATCCAGCTAATTCATGCTTTCTTGTGAATTTATTATCCTCTCATTGGTATGCTTCTCTATGCTGAGATCATTCTTCAATTTTTCATTTTTTTCTTCAAGTTGATAAGCTCTTATTTTTATTATTGAGTTGATCAATCAGATCTGATTACTGAAGAGATAGTTGATTAATTTCATTGTCCTTTTCTTCTATTTCTTATTTGGCTTTTTCCTTTTGTTCCATGACTTCACATAGTCTGGCTGATTGAATTTCTTTTTCTCTTTTCAACTTTCTTATTTCTTCATGAAGAGTAAGATTCTTGTCAAGTAGATTTGTGATTGTTGCATTAGCTTCATCTAAACTTCTTTCTTGACAAATTTCTTCAATTTTTTTTTTAGTGTAGAGATTATCATTTATATGTGTTTCAAGATCTTTTATTCTTTTAAAGGATTGAGAGTTGGTCCTTCACTTTCTTGAGTTGATCCATGGCTAATTGTAGATCCAACTTTTCATTTCAATAGCTTTCTCTAGTCTATAGACTTCCATTGTCTCTAATCTTTTCTCAAGCTATTAAACTTCTAATGTGAGAACCAAATACTCTTATACCAATTGCTAGAAATGTAATATAGACTATGTTACTAAGAGAAGAGAGGAAAATCAAGAAGCAATAAAACTTTAAACTTAATTCACCAATTTAACATTCACCATGTAATCTAAGTTGCATGCATGAAAGAATAAAAGCATTAAAAATTTCATAACACTTTGACACAATATTGGTAACATAGAAACCTTCCAAAATAGAAAGTAAAAGAAGGGTGGGGATGATACCCACAAGCTTTATGATTGTAGTATAAATTTGGCTTGTTAAGGCTTTCAATTGACCACTTCTGGTGATCTTCCCTATTAGAAGCAATAAGGATTGTTAGGTCCACCTTGTTAAAGGATTTACAAAAATACAAAAAAGTATGCATTCTATTAGGATATTTGGAATAAGACTATTAATTTCACCTTGTGAAATGATTTGACTGATGCACCTATTAGGATGAACCAGTGATTGATCTCTGATTTACAACTTTGATTTTCTAAATGAGATTCTTTGAATTGTAATGATCACCTGAATGTGATAGATAAGTCTCTTCTTTTCCTTATACTATTTGTAGCCTTCTTCAATTTGCACTCATATGCTTCTCACTTGTTCTCATACCTATCATCGGCTACAATACCAAATTCATCATAATTCACACAGTCATCCCACTATTGTAACCCTATTTTTGAAGACAACTTAGTGATGTTCTGATACTTGGTAGACACTATCAGCACTCAGTAGACTCTAGCACTCTATTGAAATTGAAGCTTAGTCCATACTGATCACTTTGAGTAGTAGGAACTCGATCAACACTGCATGACTCAGTGAACACTAAGAAACTTGGTAGATACAAAAATACTCGATTGACATTGCATGGCTTGGTCAACAATGAATTCACTTTGTTAACACTACAATCTTGTTAGACACTTATAAACTTGGTTAACACTATAGATATTGGTGAACACTGATATCTTTATCACTTACACTAGAAAGCTCGGTAGACTCTACTACACTTAGAAAATATTGTAAACTATCTCAGATGGTCGATAGATACTATGAAGTTCATCATGAACTGTAGTTTGATTGATTAGCTCAGTAACAACTAAAACTAACTAAGTGTTAAGTCACTAATAGACAAATTGACCTTAATTTCAATAGTCTCATTATTTTTCCATTTCAATAAGAGAAAAATAAGATCTTATGTGGAACCCCAGAGAAGAAGGATCAGTAACCAAACTCTAGAGAAATCTAGCTTAGAGCAAACTATTGCAAGATTCAATATCCAAAAAAAAATCAATCTTCCTAAATAATGTTTGACCATTATATTGGGGTATGTGGAGGATGAAATACTTTTGAGTGCTTTGGGGTTCCTAAAGATAAAGGTAAGAAATGAACTAGACAAGAATTTGGAAAATTGTCTGAGGCTCTATACATCTAGATATGAAGTCAATAATTTTCCTTATAAAAGGGGAATGGAACTATGGAGGAAGAAATGTCAAAGAAGAGGTTTGGGAAAATTTTCAAACAATGAGATGACTAAATCAAGTAGTAGTACTTCTATTAGTAGCATTGATGTTGAAGCTAAGGATCAAGCAAGGGAAGGTATGCAAATTGGAGAAAACATGGAGCATAATGATATGCATATTACTCCAATTGAACTTGATGGCGAGGATTTTGAAAATGAATTATGAGATGTTGTGGAAAGTCTAACAGTTATTATATGATGTTTCAACTCTGAATTTATTACTTATTAGTAATTACTACGACCTACATTCTAGATTATTGACAATCTTCTCTAAATCTAATCATGATTCATCTATCATGCATAATAAGTTATATCATTTTCTAGATGTCTAATGTCAAATAAAAATTTATATTTTGTGTTAGATGATGCCATGAATCAAGATTCATTCAAATTTTACCATTACTATTATCTTTTATTTGAATTATTATGTCATATGATACGTTGTTATGGTACAATTCTTGATGATTTTTATGAAAGTATAGAAATTCAAATGATAAAATTTATATTCATTCTTATTAATTTTTTGCACCTATTAATTGATTCAATTCAATGAATTCATGTTACAAAAGTTAAATTTGAATACACAATTTCATAATCATGAGTTATAAGTACTAAACTTACAAGCATTACATCTAGTAAATGACCTAAATTCCCTTCTATAGAAGTATAGAAATAAGGGAGCACCAATAGCTTGAAGTCATTTTGTCTTATGGGAAGAATCTTAGAGTAGCATCAAATTAAGTATCAAAAAAATTGTCTTTGTATTTGGCAGGCATATTAAGCAAAATAGCATTTGGATTCTACTACATTTATCATGTTCAAGAAACAAAGTTCAAACTTTAAACTCATATCAAACAATTAAAAATAGAAATAAAGTAAACATTAAAAAGATAATTAAAAGCAGTTTCCAAGTTTCACATACTCTGATCTAGATGTCTTATGAGATGATTGAAGATTTGGTCATCTTTTTTAGGATGTTGAATTTTGCTTCATTTGGAGTTTGACCATTTGTTATGTTATGGTAGATGAATTTTAACTTTATCAGACTTCCATATTTGGAACATTTTCTCAAAAGAAATGCTACATTCAATAGTGCACTCAGATTTTTCAATGGTTTGATGCAATTCAAAATGCCTTCAAGAGTTGAATCCTAAGGAAAATTGACTACTTTAGACATCATTTTGGCCTTCAACTCTTTTTGGTAAGCTTCCCTTCCAATGAATGTCCTTGATAAATTACTAGGGAAATGATTAGGCAAACCAAGACTTGTCATTCACTTTTCGATGTCATCCATCTCAGTGAAATTTCTCCCAATTGAGTTCAAATATTCCTCTCCTTCCCTTATACTCTATCATTTTTTAATGATACATGATGACTTTATTGTTGTACTAGCATAGTCAAGAACTCCTTGGCTGGCCAAATACTTGTCACTATGGGTGTTGATTATGCGTATAATTTGTCTTGTAGTATTCTTGAGCTTTAAAAGGTCTTTTTTCTTCTCAATCTACTCTTTGATACTCCCACAGATATCTTGAAAATTTTAATGCAAATCAAACCAATCACATAATCTATTGGTATTTTCCATAATTTCCCCCCACATATTTTCTTTAATTAGCTTGACTATATTTTTATTTTTCATTTGACTCAAACAAGTTGTTCTCATAGGTTGCTTTTTTTTATTTGCCTTACGTGCCTCTTGCACCATTTATGACAACTAATTTTCACTTTGTTTCTTTATTTCCTCTACTTTCTCTTCCCATTGTTTTTATTTTTCCCTCTCATTGTCCAATTCCTTATTTAAATGTTATTGATTGTATGTCCACTAGACTCCAACTTTTTGAAAATATCTACTACAAATGTTCTTTCATCCTCAAGTTCTTTATTTGGTTCTTGCAATTTTTCCCTGAGTTCTTTTAATTTTATATTTGCATCCATATTAACATGATTTATAATATCACTTAATTTTTTATGCTTTGTTCCAATTTTTCCTTCAACTTCTTGAGTTTTTCTTCTCTCTCTACATTTACATCACTTAGCTTTTTATTGCTTTCTTCCAATTGTTCCTTTAGAATTTTCATTTTTGCCTCAATATTTTCTAGCTAAGGTTGTGCACTTGCTTCTTGAGAGGAAGCACTTGCAATCTTTTTCTCTATTTCTTTTCACCTTCTATCTACTGCTTTATCCTTTTCCTTTTCATTTTCTAGGTCTTCTTTTAACTTTTCAATTGCCTTCTCTAGCTCTTTTTTCTCTCTCTCCATCTTGAATAGTGAACTGTAGACCAAAAAGTTGGTTCTTTTTGCCACACTAACTTTGTCCACATTTTTTACTTCAAAGAAATCTATAGATACTATGCTAACATGGAAATTTGGTGGATTTATCTCACTCTCTAGTGGATTATTATCTAGTTGTGGGGGATAAACAATCCTAAAATCCATCATTTATTTATTTTTGTTATATATGTGTTGGCATGAATTTTGATGATATTCCTTTAGGGAGTATCCTAAGCATTACCAGAGCATGTGGAGATTTTTAGAATGATTCACATGCTACATTCATGACTTTGTTTTATCATTGATGTCAACATAGTAGTATTAATGTGAAGACTAATAGAGTAGCAAACAGAGAACAAGGTTGTACAGAAAGAGTTGTGTAATTGTAACATAATTAATTATCTTAATGTGGTCCTATTATTTTAATTGGGAAAGCCTCAAGGTTGACTCAAAGAATCTTTTTGAGGACAAGTTATAAAGGAACAATGATTTCCTTGTATGGAATGAAGCATGAAGTGTGGAGTTTGTAAACAAGAGAAGAGTATTTGGTAAATGCATTTAAGTGATCCAAGGGATTATTGGATGTAAATTTGGTGATCTAATATCAAGATCAAAAGAAGAAGCAATTTGGTTGATAGGACAGAGGAAGAATAAGTACAAGTGTGATTAATTTCTATTATTATACAAGGAATAATATAGAGATTAGTTGGACATTGAGTTCAATGATCTTGCCCTAGAATTTATTTGGACAGTTGGTCCATCTACCTTCTACAACTCCTAACAGGGTTGGAATCTCCTAACATGGATTCAAAGTCTCCTAATAGGGACTGATGTGTACTGAATGTATTTTATTAACTCCTAATAGGGCTCATCCTCTAACAAGGAAAATTTATATTAGTACATCATTTTGTGGGTACCATCACCACCATGATTTTTCCTCTTATCAAGTGTTTCCCTAGTTAACATATATGGTGTTATTGTGTTTGAGTATCTTGTTATGGTTTTTGATTATATTGCTCATATGGTTAAGGATTATTAAGGTTGATAATTATTATAATTTTTGGATAACTGATTTATCCCCCTCCCCCAGTTATATTGGTGGACTTTACTTACAATATGTTAGAAATATCCTACTCAATGCAGGTTCTTGAGAATGGACTACCTCAACTAAATCCTTCTTGGATGCTTTATAATTTTTTGTATTTATTTTTTTGGTTTCTTAAAAAAAATTACAAAATTATTGAATTCAAAATATGGGTTTGTTAATACAATAAAGGAGAAAGAGTAATTGCAACATTAAACTTGTCTCCACCAATGCCCAAGGTTTTAATAATTACATTTTGAGGATTACAAAAAATATCACCCCTTCCTAATCTTGCCCCATTGAAACTAACAAGTAAATTTTGGACTACTCTAAATTTTTTGTCCTGAGGGAATTGTGATAGGCATTGTATGAGTATGATTATTTGAAACCTTTTCCTTCTTTGCATAGTGACCTTCAACTATAGTATTCTAGTCAAATTTTAGTCATCTCATATCTTTTGAAGATGAAACAACATGCAAGGTTAGAATTCCACCCTAGATGAATAATGGCATGGGTTCACCATTTTTTGAAGAACCTGATGGGTCATCTGACTAATCTCTAATGACTATTTTATGACCAAGTTTTGGTGGCTCTGATATTTGGAGTGGATACCAATTTCCTTAACCTACTATTCCCAACTCACCATCACCTAGATAACCCATTTTTCTATCATCTTTGTGCCTATTATTTATTTTTCCCTTATCTATTGATTAACTATAATATATTTCCCAGTTGAATCAAATGTACTACTAGGAGTAGTAGAAATTGGAGCAGTGGATTCAGTGGAACCAATGGAAGTGCCTATTGTGGTAGATGTAGGATCCTTACAAACCTCATACTCATTGTCTCCATCATCTACATCATGTTGTGTTGTTGTTGCATATGGATGCTCATTATCCCATAATTTTCTAAATGTTTCATCCTTAAGAAAGTCTTCAAAATCTATAGAGGCCTTAGGGTTGCCGATATTCTACCTCATTTCCTAAAAAGCATTTATTTTTTATTGAAACTAATGTGAAACTACACAATCTTTATTTATGGCATCTAGAAGATGTTTTTTACTTGGATAATCCACTATCTGGTTGAAAATGTAGGATGTCACGTGTTGCACTTTTTCTTTTTTTTCTATACAATTGCTTAATTTGTGCTAATAATTCCTATATTGAAATATTGTTTTCACTAGCACATTTATCCATCTTTATTTTTACCTCTTTCCATGAGTCAATGCTTTTAAATTTTTTTTATCAATGGTATAATCTCATGTTGACATTTCTTGTAGAGATCACATTCTGTACAAGATTGGTACCAATTATGTTTAGTGGATCATACTGCTAATGTCTGGAAACATCAAATTTAAAAACTATAAAAAATTGATGTACCACATTGAATGCTCTTCTCTCAAATGTGAACCCTCCATATCTGATAGGCAAGGAAGAAAAATGATTTTATTTTTCTGACTATGAAAGAGTACATCTATTTTTTCTATCTTCCATACATATTCTAATACAAATACCCTATCTTTCACATGTATTGAAAGTTTGTAGGGTTTTACAGCTAAACCATAAAATCCTAATATAGTGTATTTTTCCATAAAGAACTAGTCAGACAATTGAATTTGACCTCCCGATTGAATTAATCATTTACAAGAGACAGAAAATCTAGGCATTGAATTAAGTGCATATAATTTTATGATAAAGTGCTACCAAAAATAAGTCTACAAAGTGGTTGTAGTTCTCTTGGTGATCACCCATCCTAATCATACGTATCCATTCAAATATTGGTTTATCAAAGTTAAGTTGAAGCTTATTTGTTTCAAAATTTGGATGATGCTTTGATAATAGAAGATACCACAAGTAGGTCATGTATCTAAATATATTCTATAATAGTGGGTATGACCCTCTGTTAATCATTAATAATTGTGAGTGCATGTGATGTACAATGTGTCCAATATAGTTATATCTTACTAGTTGCTTTACACAATGAATATTGAAAAATCATTTCCAGAATGTTGGCACCCACTTTCTCATTACTTTCCAAACTAAAACACATTGATAGTAGAGATATGGTATCCTAAACCCATTGTGAAAAAATATCCAATTCATAAGAAAGTTTATGATCATGAGGTAGATTAAATCCATCTCCTAACCATCTGATATAATAATAATTTTATGTTCCTAAGTTGTCATATATTTCTACCATTTTTCGAGGTCAATGTGGGTTGGGGTTGTTAGAATGAATGTTGATGGTATTCCTTTGGGAGAGTATCTTAAGAATTTCCAAACCATGTTGGAGATTGTTAGCATGATTGACATGTTGCACTCATAACAGTGTTTGTCATTGGTGTCAACATAGCAACATTTTTGTGAAGATAGACATAGAACAAGGTATTATGGATAGAGGATTGATGATTAAGGAAAGAGTGATTAAAGAAATGTTCTACATTGTATCTAGATGATGATGTTAAGTGAACATGAATAAATTCAAATATATGCAAAAGATATGCTTGATTTAAAAAGAGCAGTATATAGATAGAGTATCTAAAAAATAGTTCTTGATGTTTGGATTATATCTCCTAATAGAGATAGAATCATGATATAAAAAGTTATACATTAATAGAGGATATTTTGATGATGATGTTAGTAAGTGCACAAGGTCTTAGGTTGTACATGTGAGCTGACAGTGTTATGTAATGAGGTCCTATTATAATTAATTGGGAAAGCCTTAAGGCTGACTCAAGTAATTATTTTGAGGACATGGTATAAAGGAAGGTTATTTTCCTTTTGATATAGTGTGAAGTTTTAAAGACATACGTGAAGTATTTGGTAAATTTGAGTAAATGATCCAAGGGATTATTGGTTGAAAAGTTGATGATATGGTATCAAGATAAAAAGAAGAGAAGAAGTTTGGTTGACAGGATAGAGGAAGAGGAAGTACATGTACAATTCATTTATATTATTGTGTAAGGAATAAGAGCGAGACCAATTGGATAGTGAGTTTAGTGGTCTTTCCCCTAAATCTATTTGGATAATGGGTCCATCTACCTTCTACAACTCCTAATAGGGTTGGCACAACTCCTAACATAGTTGGATTCTCCTAACATGGATTCAAATTCTCCTAACGGGGAATGATATGTACTAAATGTACTTCATTGGATCCTAATAGGGTCTATCCTCTAACAAGTAATATTTATATTAGTACATCACCTTGTGAGAACCATCCCCATCAAGATTTTCCCTATGATCAAGGATTTCCCTAGTTAACATATCTGGTGTTATTGTGTATGAGTATCTTGTTATGGTTGATGATTATATTTCTCATATATTTAAGGATTAATAAGGTAGATAATTTTTATAATAGTTGGATAAATGATTCAACCCCCACCACCCCCCCCGTCTTTGACAATTATATTGGTGGACTTTACTTTTGTAACAATTGGTATCAGAGCTTCAAGTTCTTGAAGAGAAAGCTTAACAACTTTAGGAAATCAATGGTAAGTCATTTCAGAAAAGAAGGTCCTAAGTTTGATGGAGTTAACTATGAAAAATAGAAGGAAAAGATGAAGACTCATTTTCTATGTATGGGTCTAGGATATTGGCTTCTGAAAAAGAGTAACAAAGTTATTGTAGAAGAAAGAAATATTTAGGAATGCAATAAAGAAGAAAGAGACATTTTCATGTGCAATATGCAAGCTAGAGAAGCATTACTAACAACTCTTCCTAAAAAAGAATATAGTTAAGTAAAATCACCAAGGACATATCATAAAATTTGGAAATATTTATAATCTACTTTTGAAGGAGATAAACATGCAAAAATAGTAAGATTATAGAATTGGACATGTTTGTTTCAAGATGCTAAAATGATGGAACGTGAATCTATGAGAAGTTATATTGGTAGAATATATGAGATTATTGCAGGAATTAAGTCTTTTGAAGTATATAAAGAGGAAGATGAGACTATAAGGAATTTTTTGAAAACTTTGACATGACCATTCAAACAAGTAGCATAGATGATTGAACTCTTGATACCCTGTAGTAAGAAGTTCACCAAGGAGACCTTTCTTGGAAGATTAGAAGTAGTAGAATCAAGTTTGAGGAAATTTGGAGAATTGAAAAGAGTATAAATAGTTTTTAGGGCATTAAGTGTTTGTCCTTGTTTATCCAAGAGTGTAAGAACCCATGGAGACTATGCTAGTAGCAGCAGATCTAGATTTGAAGACAAAAATATTGAAGAGGGAATAGCCCTATTTGTGAGGAGAGAAAAATATGGTAAGAAGATATTTAAATATTGGCCTTATAATGAATTTATTCATTATCATTCTAATTTTCCTAAAAAAGAGAAAAATTATAAGACAAACTTCAAGTATATAAGACCTAGAGATTGTCTCTATACAAATGAAGATGATAAATTTAAGGAAAGAGTTCAAAGTGAAAGTGATGATGAGTTAGGATTTATGGATATTGTTACACTTATATTTTATTTTTCTCTTAAGGTTAGTTATTTTGTCTAGGTAAAAGTTGAAGTTGAATTTGAAGTTTCCTAAGTTCAACTTCAAGTTCAAGTTATGTCCAAGGTCATCAGAGGTCGCAATATTTATGATAATAGTATTTCAGTAAATAATATGTAAAAATTGAACTTGAACTTGAATGTTCCTAAGTTCAACTTTAAGTTTGAATCCAACTCCAAGACCAAGTTTCAATTTTTAGAAGTCTCAGTTCAAGCTCAAAATGCAAGATCACAAGTGCACATTTAGATGATAGGTGACTCAAAGTTCATCACTACTCAGATTCTAGTTTTAGTTTTGAACATGCAAAGTTCATGGTTCAAGGTCTAGGAATTTAGTTCAAGAATCAAAGTTCAGATTTGAAAGCCTTATCAGATGTTGCAAATGTGTGATCTAAAGTTCCCAAATATCTATTTTGTACCAAACTAAGTTTTCCCCTCTTTTTTAGTGAAATTGCATATTAATTTCCCCTGTGAAGCTTGTGTTCAAGAAAATCAATAAATGGTGAATAACACTCAAAGTTCATAATAGGAATCCAATCGATATTATCTTTAAAAAAGTTGAGGTCGATTTCATGATGATCATGACATGGTCGGTACAGAACCAACATTGGGACTATAGTGTTATCTTTCCTATTCACATATGGGAAAGTTGAGGTTGAAGTTGAACCTTAGGGTCAGTTCAACTTCAAGCTTGAAGTTAAAAATTGGGCCAGTTCAACTTCAAGTTCAGAATTCAAAAGGTCATTTTGTTATGCATAAAATACAAAGTAGATGTGATGTTATAAGTTGCTCAAAAGTCCAAGATCCAAGGCTAGAAGAGGGTGGTAGATAATGAGATGTACAACAAGGAAACTCCAACATGTGATTCATGTGCAGGTATTGGTGTATACATTGTTATAAGTTTTAATACAACCTATAACCATAGATTTATATCAACATAAAAAATAACAGTCACAATGTGGGGGCATAGCTTTTAGCTCCACAATTGGATCCTATTGAATTTTGGATATGTTGTCCAAAATCAATTTTTCTAAATATTCACTAAAGCGATCTTCAAAATTTGGCCAAGGTCAAAAGTTATAATGGACTATATGTAGGTATGTCAACATACCAGCAAATACAAATGTTCTATAGTCAGAAAAATATTCATGTTGTGTGTGCCACAACTTTTAATTTGACCATTGGATTGAGCTGTATTTTGGATATGTTTGAGAAAACCTAATTATCTAAATCATGTCCAAGTTGTTTTGTAAAATTCATCACAGATTGAAAGTTATAACTGTTTAAGTGCAGCAGTATATAAATTACAAATGACTATCACTAAGATAAAAATAGTGATTATTTTTTAAAAAGCTAAGAGGCATCATAAAGAGTAGATTTGAATGATGACTTAACATAGTAGTGATAGGTGTCCATAAGTGGAACTTGGATTAATGTAAGCAATATCTATTTAAAAATCATATGAGGACAAAACAAGTAGGTGAATATTTGGAGATGCGAGCAGTTTCAAGAAAGAGTTATTCAAACTAAAATAGAATTGATAGAAGGAGAAGATAAATAAACCACAAAATTATGGATGGAGGGTTCTTCTTTTTCTAGCCTGCAAGTTCTATAGCTACTATAGGAAAAGGGAGTTCTAGTTTGTAATATAGAAGGAGAGTTTTTTTTATTTTCTACAGACTGATTGTAATGGAGGGATGAAATAATACTATTATTATTTTTTTGTTTTTGAAAGAAAAGGAATATGCATGTATTTGATCCTATGGTTTTTCTTGCATTATTACATCGGATATGTGATGTATGTAATCTTATGGTCCCCATACTTATATTTTGCATAATAATATTTGCAACTCTTCTTGTCTCTTTTGTAATGTAAAAATTCAAATAGGTGATCATAGACTTCTTTATTTGCTTTCTCTCCTTAGGTGTTAATCTGATAATCACATTTATTCCATATTGATGGATGAATGTCAGAAAACCCTTCATGTCTTCAAGTTAAAGACATAATTTTTTTTTTGCATTCATTGTACATCTTTTATGAGGGATTTGTACCTCTTAATTTAGAGGAAGATTATCAATGAAATAATAATCTATCCAATTCTTAGTATATTTTGTTCTTATTTTGAACCATATTGAGTCATTATTTCCATTTCTATCCAAAGTAAAAAACTATTTAGTAACAATTTTTGGTGACTCTACTATGGAAAGCAAGAAAAGTTCCAATGCATTCCTCTCCTTGGATATTTAAAGGTTACCTCACCAAGGATGGAGGTTAGCGACTATGATCTTTTTGGTAAAAGAAGTCTAGTACAAACATGGCCTTGATTGTGACTCAATTATGGTAGATGCATTTTGGTCCTTTTGGTCTTCCTCATTTCACACTCATGCCCACTAGATCGAAGAAATATTTTTTTGAGTATGTTGGAAGAAGCGATCAAGATCCAGACAACCATGTTCAAGCATTCAATACAGCTTGTGGAGTTCTTGGTATTTTAGAAAATGAGGTGTATGTTTGCCTATTTGTTAAATCTCTTGTTGGTGATGTTGCTATTTGGTTTCAGCATTTGGAAGATGGGTGCGTTAGTGGTTGGCATGTGCTAGAAGTAAATTCATTGCAAGATTTAAACTAGCAGTCAATGTGGGCTCTCTATTATGCCAACTCTTCAAAATTTAGAAAGAAGAGGATGAAGAAATTAGAAGCTTTGTGGATAGATTCAATTGGACCTTGACAAAGATTCCACAAGCTGAACAGCTCAACCAAGCTAACTTATTATCAATCTTTATTGCATCATTGCATCTAGAAGTCAAATTTCATCTCAAAAGGAGTAAGATACATGACCTTGAAATTGCTAAGTGAGAGGCTATTAAAATTGAAGATGATTTATTTTTATCTAGTTGGTTTCAACAAGACAACATTGCAAAAGTATCAAGTCCATATTTGAAATTAAAAGATGAGCATACAAGTGATAAACCTTCACAGAAAAGTGTTTGTCTCTAAGAACAGTAGTATTATCTAGAGGTAAAACCCAGAATGAAAAGGCTTGTCCTCAAAACAACATGACCAACATCCTCCATTTCTAATTGTCAAATTAAATTATTCTTTGGTGTAGAGGATTTATTAATGCCTCCTTTCTTTGAAAGAAATCCTCACCATAGAATTGGATCATACCACCTACATGTTGAATATGATGATGAGGATTCTCAAGAAATCACACCCAATTCTTTTGATATGATAGGGTGCTGCTATTCACAAATTGAGAATAATAGCAAACATACTTCTCAATCATATGATTCTATGAAGCATATAAGTATGCCTCCTATAGAGGAAGAGCCAGCTGAAAATGAGTTAAATACAAGCTTACCGATGGCTACCTCTCACCTAATCTTTGAATATTTTTCTTTTGAATTTTTTAATTCAGTTTTAGACATCAACATTAATCATGAAAGCATGGTAGATCCATATGACAAAAGGAAGATTCATGAGGAAGAAGCAAAGGGCATCTGTCAAGCCGATGGAGAGGTAGAATATGAAACCTTTTTATTCCATGACTCATCATCTCGAGGGAAATGTTGTCAACCTAAAATACAAAAGAAACAAGAGGACTTGCACACTCCTCTGACGTGTTACATAATAGTCTCAAATGCTGATTTGCAGCCTAAAGTTATACACCGACTGGGCAATCTTCAAGAATCAAAGACAATCACATTCACTCAGGATAGCAAGGATTCCCAAAAGGGAAAACCATTCACATGGTTGGATAAAGGAGATACTTTCCAAACAATTGATAGATCAGCAAGCGAGACAAAAACAAAGTTTGAAGAGCTAAATGATAAATGGGCTTGGAGTGAGCTTAACCCACTATACCTACCAATGAGTATCCATGAAGATGTCACTATCAGAGAAAATCCTCATTTCCAAATGCAAGAATCAACTTCAAGTGGGAAAGACTATTTATTTTCCTTTGGCATGGAGAATGTTGAAGCAAGTATACTACAAGGAAGGCCATGAAGATCATGGAAGGTTTCAAAAAACACATTATCTCATAGTGAAAAAGTGTTATCCCACTTTCTCTTAGCAAAAAAGGAAGGAATTTCTCTCATGAAAACTTTAGGTATAAGCCTTTCAAATTCCTCTAAATTAGATAAAGAGTTTTCAAACTTATTAGTAGCAAAGGATGATGGATTTTTCCTAATTGAGATTGACTCTATGCTTGGAAAGGCTCACTTCTATCTTGAGAGTGTTTTGAATTCCAAAAATCCTCTTGCTTGTGCTGATCCCACGAGTATGCATGCTGAAAATTCCATAATCCCTACTTTTGAAATTCTTGAACAAGTTTTGTTCTAGTGTATTTTGGAAAAGGACTTGAAAATTCTTTGCAAATTGTCCAAGAAAACTCAAAATTTCATGGTGAGATGTGGCTCTTTGGACATGATGATTGGTGGATAAGATTCCTACACATGATCAGTCTGAGATAAAAAGAAGATAAGTTTTCTAAATGGAAGTGGTGTTGGTTTGTGCCAAGCTGGCATAACTCATTGTTCAAGAAGGGTTCTTTCTTCTCACAGCCAATGAATGGCTTTGTGTAAGTTTTTCTCAGCCCTAATCCTATAGTGATATTATCTCACTTGTCTATATTTGTAAATATTTCTACTCTCTGAGTTTTTGGTGGTGTTTAGTGTAGTTGTTCGATTGTTGTGTTGTTGGTTGTTTTGGTGTTGTCCTCCTATTCTCTCTCTCCACAAGTAGCTCCCATTCTTTGTTTCCCATGACTCTATTTTCCTAATGGATAAGCACTAGTCTTTTACTAGAGACTACTAGATTCTTTATATCCCTCATAGTCCACATCCCCAGTCAAAGCCAATTGTTACACTTATATTATTATTTTTGCTCTTACGGCTGATTATTTTGTCTAAGTAAAAGTTGAAGTTGAAGTTGAGATTGAAGTTTCCTAAGTTCAACTTCAAGTTCAAGTTCTGTCCAAGGTCATAAAAGGTCGCAGTCTTTATGATAATAGTATTTCATTAAATAATATGTGAAACTTGAACTTGAACTTGAATGTTCCTAATTTCAACTTCAAGTTTGAATCTAACTCCAAGACCAAGTTTCAATTTTCAGAAGTCTCAGTTCAAGCTTAAAATGCAAGATCACAAGTGTAGATTTAGAGGATAGGTGACTCAAAGTTCATCACTACTTAGATTCCAATTTCAATTTTGAACATGCAAAGTTCATGGTTCAAGGTCTAGGAATTCAATTCAAGAATTAGAGTTCATATTTGAAAGCCATATCAAATGTTGCAAATGTGTGATCCAAAGTTCCCAAATATCTATTTTGAACCAAACTAAGCTTTCCCCTCTTTTTTAGTAAAATTACATATTAATTTCCCCTATGAAGCTTGTGTTCAAGAACATTAATAAATGGGGAATGAAATTTGAAGTTCATAACATGAATCTAATGGATGTTATCAAATAGTTTCATTAAAAAAATTGAGGTCAGGTTCATGATGATCATGACATGGTCGATATAGAACCAACATTGGGACTATAGTGTTATCTTTCCTATTCACATATGGGAAAGTTGAAGTTGAAGTTGAACCTTAGGGAAAATTTAACTTTAAGTTCAAACATAAAAATTGGGTCAATTCAACTTCAAGTTTAGAATTCAAAAGGTCAATTTGTTATGCATAAAATACAAAGTAGATGTGATGTTATAAGTTGCTCAAAAGTCCAAGATCCAAGGCCAGAAGAGGGTGGTAGATAATGAGATGTACAACAAGGAAACTCCAACATGTGATTCATGTGTAGGTATTGGTGTATATATTGTTATAATTTTTAATACAGCCTGTAACCATAGATTTTTTTCAGCATAAAAAATAACAGTCACAATGTTGGGGGCATAACTTTTAGCTCCACCATTGGATCTTATTGAATATTAGATATGTTGTTTGTTGCCCCACTTTTCACCATATACAATTTTTTCAAAGTGGAAAGTGAACTAATGTCATGTTTTTTCAAAGTTTGGTCAATAGGTCTTTCCTCTTTAGGTGTTGAGTTTCTCCATCGGGTTTTCATCTTTTTCCTTCTCCCATGTCACATATAGCCCGGGTGGGTATTTATTGATTATCATGCATCTTAGGGGTAGTTTAAAACCATACTCAATGGGGATTCTTGATTTGTGCTACATCATTTGAATTTATTGTAGCTCATTTAGTCTGGAGATAGAGAAAATTGAATTGGCAAAAAATCAGGTTTCGACTTCTCCATAGCAGGTTCTCTCACCCCTAAGGTGATTTTTTGCAAAGGATGGTAAATGGTATTTGTAAGCTTTATTCAAGTAAAGAGAATCATGATATGAAAATATCATTCAAATGATGTCATGATCTCACAGCAAGAATCATTTTAAAGTTTGGAAAATGATCAGAATAGTGATCGGCGAAAAACCATAAAAGAGCTTCTCCGTGGTAGGTTTTCAAAGTCGGTTATCAATTTTTTGAATAGGTGTATGTAAAGGAATTGAGGACACCAATGGGCCCCACCTCTCACTTTTGAAGTTGGTTTTGTTTTTTTTGAAGGCTTAAAATAAAGTGAATAGGGCAGAAGAAGTAAAACAATGAGCATTGGCAGAAAAACAAGTTTCTTCTTCTCCATTGCCGATTTTCGCACCCAGAAGGTAAAACTTCGTAGAGATCCATAGCTTCTATTTGTAGGCTGAAACAAGGATATGTAAGATTCATAATGGTTAAATCATTCAAATATCATCGAGTTTTCATAGAAAAAATTACTCAGAACTCATTAGGATGAGCAGGATAAGCATCGACGAAAAACTCAAAAGTAGCTTCTCCTCTGGCGAACTTCGAACCAAGAGGTAAATTTTTCGCAAAGGCCCAAATAGAAAGGTAAAGTTACTATGCAAGCCCCTTTTTTTCACTCGTGAAGCCTCTTTTATGTTTCTCAAAGGTTTTTAGTAAAGTGCTTAGGGTAGAAAGGTAAAAGAGAAAGCTTAAGAGGAAAATCAGAAATCTGCTTCTTCGTTGTGGGTTTTCTACCCTCAAAGACCATTTTTCGCATTTCAAAGAAAGTTATTCTTGCAAGCATGGTAGCTATCTGATTTGATTATAGATTATTTTGGGCAAGTAAATAGAAGCAAATCAGTGGATTGATTAGGTTTTCGCAAGCAGAATTGAGTTAAGCAAATTTTGCCCAAGGAAGTACTCCATTTTTATTTTTTTGAAAGATGGATGAAACAAAAAGTAAACTAGTAATTTATGAGAGTTACCATTGAGCCAACAGAAATAGTGAAAAGACAAAGATTAATCCATTAGAACCTTTACATCCACCAATCCAACGGATTTACCCTCAATTTTTCTCATGTGGCATGATTTATGAAATTCAATGGGGAAATCTAGGGTTATTTTATAAAGGGGGAAGTAACAGATTTTCAAACTATCATTTTACTATTATACTATTGCATTGGATAGTGCTCTCAAGTATTTTTCAAAATTATAGAGTTTTCTTCTTGCGTTAGTTGCAATTATTTGATTTTGTGCTATCATACATCAAATAAAATGGCAACAAGATTCGTGGGCTTCGATGTATTGGGTGGAATTAAGTCGGCGTGGTCGACTATCATAGATACTTCACCCCATTTCTATGATATGCAAGATTTTAAAAGGAGATTAAGAGCAAAGCCAGTTCATCTCATAATGAAGAAACTTTGAGGAAGTGGATTAGTGGAAGTAGCTGGGTTCCTTGTAGCAGTACAAGCCCCGAAGCGTATTTTAGAATGCATCAATCGTTACATCCCAGATACAAAGCAGATTCTATTGCCTAACCAAATAGTCTTGATTTCAATTGATCATCAAGTAGTAGTGAATTGCTTGTGAATTCTAGAATGGGAGGAGTTCTTAGATTTAACAATGACTGGAGCCATGTCTTAGTACTCTTTGAAGAAGATGGTTTGGAGGAGGGAGATCATGCAGTCTTGGTTTCAAAAGCCAAGGGGAGCTAAGAGTAAAGTCCCTAAAACTCTTTTTGGCATGAACCTCAAACCAAAAATTGTTGACATTTTGGTTCTATTGCATCGACTCAAAGGTGAGGTAGAAGCTTTTAACTTTGTAGAGTAGTACTTCTTTTTGGTGCAAGTTATTTGCTCAGACACACAGTATATTGACTAGGCGTATGAGGTTAGTGAGAATCCTTCTAGTGCTTTTAGTGCAGCCAAGTTTTATAATTCATTTTATATGTCCTCTTTCTTGATATACATGTTGGCTTCTCTTCAATTGTGGCTGGGACTCCCTAGAATTGAGAATTTTCCTAATAATGTAAAAAGTTATGAGTTTTATCCATGCTTGGAATTATAGAATAGTTATGCAGAATACATTCAGGTAAATGATGCATTCACCATGAGGGTTTGCAGGGAGCTCCAAGGGTGTCCATAGTGGAGATTCAGTCCAGAAGCGATGGCGACCATCAGCCAATTTGGCAGTTATTTCATTCAATTTTCATCATTTTCTTATTTGCATCTCTGCAGAGTTCGATGGATTCCCACTAAAGCTGCCTAGGTATCCAGATGATATGATCGTGCTCATGGAGATTGTGAGGCAAGAAATACAAGTGAATGTGTTGAGCGCTAGCCTGAGGAAGAAAGGGTATGAATTCCCTATAAAAGTTGGAGCATACAGTTGTGAAACTAGATCAGATGCAATGAATATACTCAAAGCAATTGAGAGTAAATACAAATTGGAAGAGTATGAAGTAGTAAGGCCCCTGTTTGATCCTAATGGATATGCCAGAGATGTGCTCCAAATTGGAAGCATAATCAGACATGTGACAACCATGGAAGATTATTGGGCCAAATGTAAGAATGAACTTGAGAGTCGAGATTGTGCCTTTTCCAGATTTACAATTGATCAGGTAAAGACATATGGTATAAATTTAGACATGGAAGGATTGGAAGATGATGGTTAAAATATGTATAGCAATACATATTTGACTAAGTTGAGGAATAATCCCATTAGTTTTGAACCGTATGTTGATATAGAAGAAGACTTTGATGTCATGATGGCAAGAATTATCAAAAGGACTGGGAAGTGGGTTGAGTGGACAACTAGGAAAAGCCAGAGTAGGAGCAAAACTACTCAAGTTTCTCCACCTACAGCTACTACAACTTCATCTCAAAGTGCCACACCCAATGCTACTGCCACAGCTGCTCAAGGACCAGCCCAATCTGTGGGAGGAGGTGACCAGCCCCTAGAGAAGAATGTTCCAATAGCCCCAACCTATCAAGGCAGATAACTATCAGTCATTAGAGCTCAAGCTGAAACTAAGAAAGGAACAAAAGAGCAGAAAGATGGGTCTCCTCCTCCAATCTCACCTTTGCATGTCACTCTACCCCCATCTCCTCAGCCTTCTCCAACTCCATATCCTCATGTCACCCCTATCTTATCTCCTCATTATTGCCCTACACTATCTGTAAGTGCTCCTTTTCTAAATCCCAATGGTTCTCCTATTCAAATAGTAGAAATTGGAGATGATAAAATTAGTAGTAGCAAATCCACTGAGTCTAATGAAGTTGCAAAGAAAGCTCAAAAAGAAGAGAAAGCTCTAGGTTTCATCTTGGCTCCTTTCTTGAGATCCAATGACCCCCTTTTCTATAGCTACAGCACAAAAAACTCTAGTGAAGAAGAAAATGTTCAGCATTGAATCACTCAGAAAAACCTTTAAAGTGATTAGTACAAAGTCTTGGCTTGAGGATACTTTGGAGAAGAAGAGAAAAAGAAAAGATGAAAATTTTCCTTCAAAGGATGTTATATCTCAAGCGGTTCGCTCAAGATCTACCTTAGTGAAAGCTAAAAAGCAGAAGACCTTGTCAATATTGGGACAAGATCCAGAAATAGGGCACTTAACTATGGAGGTAGAAAAACCAAACAAGGCAGGGAGAATTGAAGATATGACTCTAGAGGACTTCACTCTCCACTCAATTGATCTTGGAGAGGCTAGACATGATACAAAAGTAGGCCTATGGAAATCAAGTAATGAGGTGATAGAAGAGCAACTGGAGGATCTCAAGTCATTGAAGGTTAGAATCAAAGCAGAAATAGAGGAGTTAAGAAGGTTCATCTGACAATTAGTTGTTCCATTGGAAACTATTACTAGTGTGCTTGCCACTAATAATCCTTCAGCAGAAGAGGTACAAGCCTTCATATCACAGCTCCAGAAAGATAGGCATTTTGGTTAGATTGGAAAGGTATGGATTGAGAAACTCAATGTAGATGGAGTTTCCCTAATCGATCAAATTTGGAATATTATCCTCCAGCTAGAAACTGAAAAGGATAATATTACGTCTAACAATAATACCTTGGCTAGAGAAAGAGCAAGATGCATAGAATGTATTTCTCTCCTGATAATGGTTATTTAGATGAAGGCAAAGGATGCAATTGAAGCAAAGATTCTTAAAAAGGGAAATGAACCTCTGAATGAATGGCTCCAAAGTATGCAGCTCAAGATGGAAATGATTCAAGAGGCTAAGAAAGGACTCAGAGAAATAGGGGACAAGGTGAAGAAGACCCAGGACAGAGCATTTGAGCTTATGCGAGGATTGCATACTGAGTCAAAAACCAATGGACAAGGGAAAACCTTTATTAATATAGAAGTGATGAAGAATAATTTTTCTATATATTTAAGTAACCTGTCCAGGATAGCTTCAAGCAATCAAAATAGGGTAACAGAATTGCAAAAACTTGGTGGATGCATGCACTTGGCTGCTCAAGAAGTGGCATGTCAACTGAATGAAGTAAAAGAACTAGCTCTAGAGCATTCAAGGTGGCTATTGAGATTCACCAATGTGTAGGTGCCTAGTCACGAGGAGATGATCCCAATTATAGTGGCTGCCAGAACATATAGGGCAAAAATTAAAAAGGGAAAGAAGTCTAAATGATTTATTCAACACTCCCTTTCTATTCTCTAATGTAAATGTTGCAAATTTTTGTAATTTTTGAAATCCAACAAATTGGCATCTTGCAATTTGTCATATTTAGAAGATGAACCAATTGAAATTCCTATTGTAATGGTCATCTCTCAACCCTATATGTATGAAGTTGAATGACAAATCAAAGGTCAAAAAAATTTTGGTGTGAAGTACTATCTGTTGTAGAGACAATTGAATGGCACTTCATTTCAATCATTTTCTGTTCTAGTAGGTACTGTGATTAGTTAGTATTTCCTTTTTGCATTACAGAGAACTAAGAAAGAATAGAGTTTCATTTCCCCTATTTTATGGAATACAAATAAATGTAATAAGTATTGTTATAATTCATTTGAAGAAAGGATTCTATATTTTTTCTTGATTCATTAGTCATAGTCTAGCTTTGAATTTCAATTTGTTCTAGTCTTATGCGAATAGATTTATGGATTCATAAGAGGTGTGAATACATGAATCTGTTTTAGTATTTAGAAGTATTTCTTGCCTGAATTAAGTTCTAGTTAGGCTTAATTCGATTTGCCTCTTCTACTCTCAAGTTAAGAGCATACCCCGCATTAGTCTAGGAATTAAACATAATTCCTTGAACATCATTCACATAGGGAGTTGTACCTCAATTTAGAGGAAAACTAGATATTCTTAGAAATGGTTTCCCAACTGTTGTGTAAATTTGTTCTTTGTTATAAGTTTGGGCACATAAAAAGAGGAAAAGAAGAAGAACAATCTATTTACCAACAAATTTTTTGCAACTCTGCCAGGGAGACGAACAGTCGCTTGATCAAAAAGCCTATGTCATGAGGAAAGATGATACTACCTCATGAAAACATAATCCTAGTGCTCAACCCTAACCTTGGTTTTCAAGATGACCAAGAGGACATAATTTCATCTCTTAACACATTTGTTTGGAGGCACAGAAGGAAAACTGAACATTATCAGAATGCTAGCCAAATATTAGAGGAAGAAGAAAGAAGAGCTGAAGCTTTTGAAAAAGATGTTCAAAGGAGAGATATCCAGAGAGAAAAAAGACAATTAAGATAGTAATCTTAGAGTTAAATCAGACCTAGCATCCTAGAACAATTTAGGTTCCTCAAAAGTACCAAGAAACAGGGTGGGCAAGATTCCACTTTTGATAAATTAACAGAGCTCGATTTTCCTATCTTAGAAGTTCCAAAATGGAAAGGTGAAGGTAAAAGTTGGAATAGATCCCCTTCCCCTATTAGAAGTCAAGACGCCAGCACTTTGCATTCCACTTGTCAGGTGTTAGCACTTCACAGAGTTACTACACCTCCAGTTGTTAACTTTCTGCCATATACTGCTAGAACAAAAATGACTGCTCCATGGGCCATGAAAATAGGGCCGTTAGCACTAAATGTTTATCATCCACTTCCAGCTGGTTCAAGGAAGAACTTCCCTAAATTCTCAAGTGATGGGAAAGTCACTATAGATGAACAGATTAAAGTATTCTTTGCGGCTACCCATATATTGGGGGTGGGACATGAAGATATCGTTGTAAGATTGTTTATAGAAACCCTTACAGATAATGCAGCAAACTGGTTTCATCATTTAGCTAATGGTTCAATAACGGATTGGGACATGATGAGAACTAAATTTGAAGCTAGATTCAAAACTGCGGAAGATGAACACGCCTTGCTAACACAATTGACTTCAATTAAGAAGCAACCAACTATTAGCATGAGGGATTTTGTTGCCAACTTCAATAAGATTAGTAGTAGAATTGCTACTGCTGATAGATCCATGCCCAAAAATTTAAAAACTTTCTTTATTAGTGCTATGCCTCCAGATATCAATTATGATTTGAGAAGAGCATGCCCTACTAATCTAGCTGATGCACAGAAGAAAGCTATTGAATGTGAGGATGACTTAATTTCCATGAGAAAATGGAAACGAGAACTTCAAACTAAAGGGAGTTCTAGTAATACCACATCATCAAAAGAAATGATTCAGAATTCATCTAATGAATTCATTGCAATGAAAAATCAATTAACCAAATTCAATAATTCTTATCAATAGAATTACCAAAACTCACCTGGAAGAAGCAATGAAAGTAGATTTTTGCAGCTTACAGGTTCACAACCTAGGTTGCAAATTGAAGTAGCACCAAGAAAGGAAAATATGTGCATCTTTCATTTAACCATGGATCATGACAGTGAGAATTGTTTGGAGACTGTTCGTATGATGCAATTGCTATTTACTAATGAATTAAATATTGCAGCTCAGTGTTCAAAACCTGATTCCTGTTCAAATGGCGACTCTGGAAATTTATTTTTAGAATATGAATCAGATTCTGAATCAAAAGGTGAGTGTTACACAACTATTGATGGAACCTCATACATAGTACTTACTTGTGGACAATGGTTGAAGAATCAAACCTCTAGTCATACTCACAAAGATGGCTCTAGTCCTTCTACGAGTAAAGTGCATACTGATCAAGAAACATCCACTCTACAAATAGGTAAGGACCATACATCTTTTGATTTCATTCAATTTTGTGAAGAGTAAAAGGTTCAAATTTCCACTATTGATTATTTAAAGTCACATCCTTCTGAGCTAAAGAGATTAGTGGATAAATGTAAAGGAGGTACCTCAAACTTGAATCATAATGTGACTATTGAAATTGAAGATGAAACCTTACCATCTGGCTTGTTTAATCAAGAAGATTCTACTATTTTAGCAACCTTCCTTGGACAGAAGCCTGAACCTTTTTATATTTCATTGTATATTAATGGATGTAAACTCAGTAATTGCATAATAGATTCAAGTGCATCAAATAATGTTATGCCATATTCCGTAGCTAAAGCCTTGGGGTTGAATCTTACTAAAGTGCATCAGAGATGTTATTCTATGGATGCCAAACAAGTCCCTTTTCTTGGAAAAATTAAAGATTCACAAGTAGCTCTAGCTTCATATCTAGAAAAGAAAGTCTTGTTAACCATTTTGGTAGCTGATATTCTTGCAAGTTATGGACTCCTTTTAAGTAGAAGTTTCTCCCGAGACATAGGAGGAGAAATTAAGCTAGACTGGTCCCAAGCTATGATACCTATTCGTAATAAGAAGGTCAAGTTAGAACCTGAAGAAAAAGAAAAATTCACAGTATTGAAATCGGATGATCCCAAAGCTCAAATTTTATATCAAGAGTTGGAGTTTGGTAATTATATGCTATTTACTAAAGAAGATGCAAGTAAAAAAATGAACGAGAATCAGGTCGAGAAAGTTCTCGATGAAAACAAAGAGGCTTCTAGCATCTAGACACTTGAATTTGATGGAAGTTGTGCTTCATCAGGCTCAAGAGCTGGCATAGTGTTGATATCCCAAAAAGGAGAAGCTAAGCCCTTCACTTTCAAATTAGAATTTGGTAACACAAACAATACAACAGAATATGAAGCTTTAATATTGGGGATAGTCACTGCAAAAGAAAGAGGGATAAAAGTCTTAAAGGCACAAGGTGATGCAGAGCTTATTGTGAGGCAAATCAAAGGATAGTACTCAGTGAAGAATCATAAACTGAAGAATTATAGGAACAGGGTGTGGGATGAGATAGAAGTTTTGGATGCCTTCTCCATTAAAGTTGTGCCAAGAGAAATGAATACAAAGGCTAACTCACTTGTAGTCTCTACTTCCTTATTACACCCACATCTAGATTTTAAGGATAAGAAATATCAAATTGAAATTATATATCAATCTTTTGTCCCAGATAATGTAGAATCCTGGCAAGTCTTTAATGATGATAAGAGTTTGCAGCTATTTCTTGAAAATGATAAAGCCAGCTTTGAACTTGAGCCTCACGAGGACAATGAACATAACAAGAGTGGTGAGGTCCAACTGAAAAGAAATATTATTCCCCCATATTTTGTAGCTCTGGAAAAGTTATTTAACAAACATGATGCTTATGTTAAGTACAAAAGAATAGAAAAGGGACCCAACATAGGTGAATATGAAGGATTGAACATTGGAGATGTCCATGGTCCCAAAATGATTAATATTGGAAAATGTTGTACTCTCAAAGAGAGAGAAACTACAAAGAAATTATTCGAAGAATATAGAGATGTCTTTGCTTGGAGCTATGAAGGCTTGAAGAGCTACAAAGGAGGAGAGGTGAAACATCAGATTCCTCTCAAACCAGATGCAGTACCCTTTCGACAAAAGCAAAGAAACTATAATCTAAAGGTTGCAGATGCCATTTTCTAAGAAGTTGATAAAATGTTAAAAGCAAGGATCATTTATCCTACCCATCACTCTACCTAGATAGTCAATATAGTGCCTGTTAGGAAGAAGAATAGAGAGATAAGGATTTGTGTAGATTTTTGTAACTTAAATCAGGCATCTCTCAAAGATAATTTTTCTCTCCCAAACATGGACCATTTTTTGCAAACAGTTGTTGGATCTGAGATGATGTCTATGCTCGATGGCTTTTCAAGTTATAACCAGGTTGAAGTAGAAAAGAAAGATCAGCATAAAACAACATTTACAACTCCTTGGGGTACATTTGCATATCATAGGATGCTCTTCAGACTGATCAACGTTGGGGCTACATTCTAAAGATGTATGAGTGAGACCTTCGTTGATATGAAAGATCGAATAATAGTCACATACCTGGATGATCTCACTGTATTCTCCAAAAAAAGGAAAGACCATATGGAGGATCTGAGAAGAGTGTTACAAAGATGCAGAGAGCATGGGATTTCTCTCAACCCAAAAAAGTCAATTTTTTGTGTAACTGAAGGAAAACTACTTGGACATCTAGTGTCACAAGAAGGCATTAAAATTGATCCTGACAGAGTAGAGGCCATCGAGAGACTAAGCCTACCTATAAACAAAACAAGAGTTAAATCTTTCTTTGGCCAAGTGAATTTCTTTAGAAGGTTTGTTCCCAATTTTGCAAAAACTACTAAGGATATAATAGATATGATGAAGGGAAACTCAAGTTTCAAATGGAGTGAGGAAGGAAAGCGAGCTTTTCAGAATATAAAAAATGTTGTTGCTAATGCCCCTATGCTATGTCATCCAAATTCCAAGCAAGATTTTATTATTTGTTGCTATGCTTCAGAATATACATTATTAGCTATTCTTGTGTAGGAGAATGATGAAGGAATACATGCTCCCATTTCTTTTATGAGCATAACTTTGAAAAATCATGAACTGAAATATTCACAAATCAAAAAGCATGCTTATGCAATAGTTAGAGCACTTAAGAATTTCTATTTCTATATCTTACATTCACACTCTGTTGTCTTTTTCCTAGACACAACAGTAAAAAGTGTACTAATGCAACAATAATTAGGTTGCAATGTTAGAGGAGCATGGGTGGTGAAGATACAGGAATATGATATTGAGATTAAACCTACCAAGCTGATAAGAAGAAATGCTCTATGCAGAGCAATTGTAGAAAACAAAACCACTGGAGAATTAGAAGAATCGAATGAGAAGCAACTAGTAGTAGGTCTCTATGATTCATGGTTTGAAAACATTTCTTACCTTTTGACATATGGTGAATGTCCAGAAGGATTGAATGCAAAACAAAGAAGAGATCTTAAATTAAAAGTGGCCAAGTATGTGATTTGGGATGGCAAGCTTTTCAAAAAGGCTATTGATGGTACATTCCTGAGGTGCATAGATACACTACAGCAAGAAAAGTTGTTGAAAGAATTTCATGATGAGGCCTGTGGAGGACACTTCTCTTCTTCAATTATAGATTTTAAGATACTAAGGCAATGCTATTACTGGCCTGGGATGTTAAAAGATGCATATGCATGGGCAGTGAATTGTGAAAAGTGTAAAATGTTCTCTGGACACCCTCAATTAGTTGCACTACCACTAAGACCTATTATCATTGAAGGACCATTTCAGCAATGGGGCCTTGATTTCATTGGTCCAATTACTCCTGCATCCACTGTTGGTCATCAATATATCATAACTGCAACCGACTACTTCACCAAGTGGGTAGAAGCTAAGGCTACAAAGAAGACTACTTCTAAGGTGGTATGTGAATTCATTAAAGAAAACATTTTGGTCAGGTTTGGCATTCCTATTAAGTTAGTGATGGATAATGCATCCTATTTTTCTTCAATTGAGATTACTAATTTTTGTTTTGAGTATGGAATCACCGTCAGTCATTCATCTAATTATTTCCCTCAAGGGAATGGCCAAGCAGAATCTAGCAATAAGAACTTGATCAATATTGGAAAGAAACTAGTGTCAGATAACCAAAAAAATTGGCACAAAAAGATTCATGAGGTGCTCTAGGTAGACAGAGTGACACCTAAGAGGGCAATTGGAATATCTCCTTTTGAGTTGGTTTATGGAACTGAAGCTAATCTACCTTTACTATTAGAATTGGCCACAAGAAAACTTAGAACAATAATTGAAGATGATGTCTATAAGGATGGCCTAGAAAAGAGAATCCTGTATCTAAGTAAACTGGAAGAAGAAAGGATGGAAATTGTTGAACATATCACACAACACCAAATGTGATTAAAAGAACTATTTGATAAAAGAACAAGACCAAGGAAATTCATGGTAGGAGACAGTGTGCTACTTTGGGACAAAAGAAAGGCCCCAAAAGGAATGCATAAAAAGTTTGATGCTCTATGGAAAGGCCTATTCAGAATTCAGCAGGCATTCTAGAACAATTCTTTCAAATTGGCGTATGAAGATGGTGAAGTATTGCCCCTGACTTATAATGGTCAGGATCTCAAGCTCTACCAAGTTAAAAATTTAAAATAGGTAACCCTTGTAATGTACCATAGTTAGACTTAGTGTTGTGTGTGTCTTAGTTAGCCTTCCCTTTTCGGTGTCTTTTCCTTGCTTTCTTGTTTTGTTTTTTTTTTGTTGTGTTGCCACCTTTTATTTCCTTCTGTGGAACCAGAGATTCTAAGTCCCTTTGCTTGGGCATACTCTACCCAAGTCCCTAGTCAAAGCCAGCTATTGCCCCACTTTTCACCATATACAATTTTTGCAAAGTGGAAAGTGAACTAATGTCATGTTTTTTCAAAGTCTGGTCAATAGGTCTTTCCTCTTTAGGTACTGAGTTTCTCCATCGAGTTTTCATCTTTTCCCTTCTCCCGTGTCACATATAGCCCGATTGGATATTTCTTGATTATCATGAGTCTTAGGGGTAGTTTAGAACCATACTCGATGGGGATTCTCGATTTTTGCTACATCATTTGAATTTATTGCAGCTCATTTAGTCTAGAGATAGAGAAAATTGAATTGGCAAAAAATCAGGTTCTGACTTCTCCATAGCAGGCTTTCTCACCTCGAAGGTGATTTTTTGCAAAGGCTGGAAAATGCTATTTGTAAGATTTATTGAAGTAAAGCGAATCATGATATGAAAAGATCATTCAAATGATGTCATGATCTCACAGCAAGAATCATTTTAAAGTCTGGAAAATGATCAGAATAGTGATCGATGGAAAACCAGAAAAGAGCTTCTCCATGGCAGGTTTTCGAAGTCGGTTATCAATTTTTTGAAGAGGTGTATGTAAAGGAATTGAGGATGCCAATGGGCCCCACCTCTCACTTGAAAAGTTGGTTTTTTTGTTTCAAAGGCTTAAAATAAAGTGAATAGGGTAGAAGAAGTAAAACAATGAGCATTTGCAGAAAAATAAGTTTCTTCTTCTCCATTGTGAGTTTTCGCACCTAGAAGGTAAAACTCCGCAGAGATCCATAGCTACTATTTGTAGGCTAAAACAAGGATATGTAAGCCACATAATGGTTAAATCATTCAAATATCATCGAGTTTTCATAGCAGAAATTACTCAGAACTCATTAGGATGAGTGGGCTAAGCATTGGCAGAAAACTCAGAAGTAGCTTCTCCACTGACGAACTTCAAACCAAGAGGTAAATTTTCCACAAAGGCCCAAATAGAAAGGTAAAGTTACTAAGCAGGCCCCTTTTTTTCAGTTGTGAAGCCTCATTTATGTTTCTCAAAGGTTTTTAGTAATGTGCTTAGGGTAGAAAGGTAAAAGCAAAAGATTAAGAGGAAAATTGGAAATCTGCTTCTCCACTGCAGGTTTTCTACCCTCGAAGGCCATTTCCTGCATTTCAAAGAAAGTCATTACTACAAGCATGGTAACTAGGTCATTTGATTGTAGATTATTTTGGGCAAGTAAATAGAAGCAAATTAGTGGATTGATTAGGTTTTTGCAAGCAGAATTGAGTTAAGTGTATTTTGCCCAAGGAAGTACTCCATTTTTATTTTTTCAAAAGATGGATGAAACGAAAAGTAAACCAATAATTAATGAGAGTTACCGTTGAGCCAATGGAAATAGTGAAAATACAAAGATTAATCCATTAGAACCTTTACATCCACCAATCCAATGGATTTACCCTTAATTTCGCTCCTGCGGCATGATTTATGACATTCAACGAGAAAATATAGGGTTATTTTATAAAGGGGGAAGAAACAGATTTTCAAATTACTATTTTACTGTTATACTGTTGCATTGGATAGTGCTCTCAAGTATTTTTCAAAATTACAAAGTTTTCTTCTTGTATCAATTGCAACTGTTTGAGTTTGTGCTATCATACATCAAATAAAATAGCAACAAGATTTGTGGGCTTCGATGTATTGGGTGGAATTAAGTCTGCATGGTCGATTATCATATATACTTCACTCCATTTCTATGATATGCAAGATTTTCAAAGGAGTTTAAGAGCAGAGCTAGTTCATCCCATAATGGAGAAACTTAGGGGAAGAGTATTAGTGGAAGTAGATAGGTTCCTTGTAGCAGTACAAGCCCTGGAGCTGATTTTGGAATGCATCAATCATTAAAATCCAGATACAAAGAAAATTATATTGCCTAACCAAACAGTGTTGATTTCAATTGATCGTAAAGTAGTAGTGAATTGCTTGCGAATTTCAGAATGGGAGTTCTCAGATTTAATGATGAGTGGAGCCGTGTCTGAGTAGTCTTTGAAGAAGATGCTTTGGAGGAGGGAGATCATGCAATCTTGGTTTCAAAAGCCAAGGGGAGCTAAGAGTAAAGTCCCTAAAACTCTTTTTGGCACAAACCTCAAACCAAAAATTGTTGACATTTTGGTTCTGTTGCATCAACTCAAAGGTGAGGTAGAAGCTTTTAATTTTGTAGAGCAATACTTCTTTTTGGTGCAATTTATTTGCTCAGACACACAGTATATTGACTAGGCGTATGAGTTCAATGAACATCTTTCTAGGGCTCTTAGTGTAGCTAAGTTTTATAATTCATTTTATATGTCCTCTTTCTTGATATACATGTTGGCTTCTCTTCAATTGTGGCCAGGACTCCCTAGAATTGAGAATTTTCCTGATAATGTAAAAAGTTATGAGTTTTATCCATGCTTGCAATTACAAAATAGTTATGTAGAATACATCTAGGTAAATGATGCATTCACCATGAGGATTTGTAGGGAGCTCCAAGGGTGTCTAGAGAGAACATTCAATCCAAAAGCGATGGTGACCATCAGCCAATTTGGCAGTTATTTCATTCAGTTTTCATCATTTTCTTATTTTCGTCTTGTAGCATTCGATGGATTCCCACTAAAGTTGTCCAGGTATCCAGATGATATGATCATGCTTGTGGAGATTGTGAGGCAAGCAATACAAGTGAATGTGTTGAGTGCCAGCCTAAGGAAGAAAGGGTATGAATTCCCTATAAAATTTGGAGCATACAGTTGTGAAACCGGATCAGATGCAAAGAATATACTCAAAGCATTTGAGAGTAAATACAAATTGGAAGAGTATGAAGTAGTAAGGACCCTATTTGATCCTAATGGATATGCTAGAGATGTGCTCCAAATTGGAAGCATAATCAAACATGCAATAACCATGGAGGATTATTGGGCAGATTGTAAGAATGAATTAGAGAGTCGAGATCGTGCCTTTGCCAAATTTACAATTGATCAGGTAAAGACATATGGTATAAATTTAGACATGGAAGGATTGGAAGATGATGGTCAAAATATGTACAGCAATACATATTTGACTAAGTTGAGGAATACTCCCATTAGTTCTAAACTGTATGTTGACATAGAAGAAGACTTCGATGTCATGATGTCAAAAATTATCATAAGGACTAGGAAGTGGGTTGAATGGATAGCTAAGAAAAGCCAGAGTAGGAGCAAAACTACTCAAGCTTCATCTCAAAGTACCACACCCAGTGCTACTACCACAACTACTCAAGGACTAGCCCAATTTGCAGGAGGAGGTAACTAGCCCCTAGAGAAGAATGTTCCAATAGCCCCAACCTATCAAGGTGGATCACTACAGGTCATTGGAGCTCAAGCTGAAATTGAGAAAGGAACGAAAAAGTAGAAAGATGGCTCTCCTACTCTAGTCTCACCTTTGCATGCCACTCTACCCCTATCTCCTCAACCTTGTCCAACTCCATCTGCTCATGTTGCCCCTGTCTTATCTCCTCATCATAGCCCTACAACAGTTGTAAGTGCTCCTTTTCTAAAGCCCACTAGTTCTCCTATTCAAATAGTAGAGATTGGAGATGATAAAAGTAATAGTAGCAAATCCACTGAGTCTGATGAAGTTGCAAGGAAAGTTCAAAAAGAAGAGAAAGCTTTAGGTTCATCTCGGCTCCTTTCTCAAGATCCAAAGACCCCCTTTTTTGCAACTACAACAACAACAACTCCAGTGAAGAAGAAAAATGTTCTGCATTGAATCACTCGGAATAGCCTCCAAAGTGATTAGTATAGAGTCTTGGCTTGAGGATACTTTGGAGAAGAAGAGAAAAAGAAAAGATGAAAAATTTCCTTCAAAGGATGTTGTATCTCAATCGGTTCGCTCAAGATCTACCTTAGTAAAAGCTAAAAAGTAGAAGACCTGGTCAATATTGGGACAAGATCTAGAAATAGGGCACTTAACTATGAGGTAGCAAAACCAAACAAGGTAGGGAGAATTGAAGATATGACACCAGAGGACTTCACTTTGCACTCAATTGATCTTGGAGAGGCTAGACATGATACAAAAGTAGGCCTATGGAAATTGAGTAATGAGGTGATAGAAGAGCAACTAGAGGATCTCAAGTCATCGAAGGTGAGAATCAAAGCAAAAATAGAGGAGTTAAGAAGGTTCATCCGACAATTAGTTGTTCCATTGGCAACTATTACTGGTGTCCCTACCACTAAAAATCCTTTAGTAGAAGAGGTACAAGCCTTCATATCATAGCTCCAAAAAGATAGGCATTTTGGTTAGATTGGAAAGGAATGGATCAAGAAACTCAATGTAGATGGAGTTTCCCTAATCAATCGAATTGGGAATATTATCCTTTGGCTAGAAACTGAAAAGGATAATATTACATCTAATAGTAATACCTTGGCTAGAGAAAGAGTGAGATGCATAGAATGTATTTCTCTCTTGATGATGGTTATTCAGATGAAGGCAAAGGATGCAATTGAAGCAAAGATTCTTAAAAAGGGAAATGAACCTCTAAAAGAATGGCTCCAAAGTATGCAGTTCAAGATGGAAATGATTCAAGAGGCTATGAAAGGACTCAGAGAAATAGGGGACAAGGTGAAGAAGACCCAGGACAGAGCATTTGAGCTTATGTGAGGATTGCACATTGATTCACAAACTAGTGGAGAAGGGAAATCCTTTATTAATATAGAAGTGATGAAGAATAATTTTTCTATATATCTAAGTAACCTATCCAAGATAGCTTCAAGCAGTCAAAATAGGGTAATAGAACTACAAACACTTGGTGGATGCGTGCACGTGGCTGCTGAAGAAGTGGAAAGTCAGATGAATGAAGTAAAAGAACTAGCTCTAGAGCATTCAAGGTGGCTATTGAGATTCACCAATGTCCAGGTGCTTAGTCATGAGGAGATGATCCCAATTATAGTGGCTACCAGAACATATAGGGCAAAAACTAAAAAGGGAAAGAAGTCTAAATGATTTATTCAACACTCCCTTTCCATTCTCTGACGTAAATGTTTCAAATTTTTGTAATTTTTGAAATCAATCAAATTGGCATCTTGCCATTTGCAATATTCAGAAGATGAACTGATTGAAATTCCTATTGTAACGGTCATCTCTCAACCCTATATGTATGAAGTTGAATGATAAATCAAAGGTCAACAAAATTTTGGTGTGAAGTACTATCTGTTGTAAATACAATTGAATGGCACTTCATTTCAATCATTTTTTGTTCCAGTAGGTACTGTGATTAGTTAGTATTTCCTTTCTGCATTATAGAGACCTAAGAAAGAATGAGTTTCATTTCCCCTATTTTTTGGAATACAAATGAATGTAATAAGTATTTTTATGATTCATTTGAAGAAAGGATTCTATAGTTTTTCTTGATTCATCAGTCATAGTCTAGATTTGAATTTCAATTTGTTCTAGTCTTATGCAAATAGATTTATGGATTTATAAGAGGTGTGAATGCGTGAATCTGTTTTAGTATTTAGAAGTATTTCTTGCCTGAATTAAGTTCTAGTTAGGCTTAATTCGGTTTGCCTCTTCTTTTCTCAGGTTAAAGGCATACCCCACATTAGTCTAGGAATTAAACATAATTCTTTGAACATCATTCACATAGGGAGTTGTACCTCAGTTCAGAGGGAAACTAGATATTCTTAGAAATGGTTTCCCAACTTTTGTGTAAAGTTGTTCTTCATTATAATTTTGTGCACATAAAAAGAGGAAAAGAAGAAGAACAATTTGTTTACCAACATTGTCCAAAATCAAGTTTTCTAAATTTTCACTAAAGTGATCTAAAAAATTTGGCCAAGGTCAAATGTTATAATGGACTGTATGCATGTATGTCAACATACCAACAAATACAAATGTGTTATAGTCAAAAAAATAGCCATGTTGTTGGGGCCACAGCTTTTAATCTGACCATTGGATTGAGCTAAATTTTGGATATGTTTGAGGAAACCTAATTATCAAAATTCTGTCCAAGCTATTTTGTAAAATTCATCATGGATTGAAAGTTATAACTATTTAAGTACAGCAGTATATAAATTATCAATTATTGTCCCTCTGATAAAAATAGTGATTATTTGTTAAAAAGCTAAGAGGCATGATAAAGAGTAGATTTGAATGATGAATCAGCATAGTATTGATAGGTGTCCATAAGTGGAACTTGGAGGAATGTAAGAAATATCATAATTTTTATTAAACATTATGTTTATCCTTGATACATTACCCTTTCTCACTAATGGAAAATAGAATACATAATTCTATTTAAAAATCATGAGGACAAAACAAGCGGGTGAATATTTGGAGATGTGAGGAGTTTCAAGAAATAGTTATTCAAACTAAAATAGAACCAATAGAAGGAGAAGATAAGTAGACCACAAAATCATGGGTGGAGGGTTCTTTTTCCAGTCTACAAGTTCTACAGCTGCCACAGGAAAAGGGAGTTCTAGTTTGTAATATGGAAGGGAGAGTTGTTTTATTTTCTATAGAGTGATTGTAATGGAGGGATGGAATAATATTATTGTTATTTTGTTATGTTTCTGAAATAAAAGGAATATGCATGTGTTTGATCCTATGGTTTGTGCATTCATATTCTAGTTTTAAAAGGATCTTGTGGTCTTTTATTTCTTGTTTTAGATATAGTACTACATTATTACATCAGATACGTGATATACTTGATCTTATGGTCCACATACTTATATTTTTCATAATGATATTTGCAACTCTTCCCATCTCTTCTATAATGCAAAAAGCCAAAGAGGTGATCATAAGGTTATTTATTTGCTTTCTCTCTTTAGGTGTTAATCTAATAATCACATTTATTCCATATTGATGGATAAATTTTGGAAAACCCTTCATGTCTTTAGGTTAAAGACATAATCAGTTTGTCGCATTCATTGTATATCTTTTATGAGGGAGTTGTACCTCTCAATTTAGAGGAAGATTATCAATGAAATGATAATCTATCCAATTGTTAGTATATTTTGTTCTTCTTTTGAAGCATATTGAGTCATTATTTTTATTTCTATCTGAAGGAAAAAACTGTTTACTAATATATATAGAAGAAGAGAGTTCTAAAATCAAAATTAAAAAAGAAAAAGTCATAGTTTCTCAAGTTGAAAAGAAATTTGATTGGATTGTAGATTGTGGTTGTTCACATCATATGACTAGTGATATGAACAAGTTTGTTAATTTCAAAAATCATGATAGAGGAATTATTAGGATTGATTAAAATGCATCTTGTCACATTAGAGGGATATGATATATTACTCTTGATGGAAAAACTAACACTGGTGATGTTTATTTTGTTGATGGTTTGAAGCATAACTAGTTGAGTGTTTGACAGTTGGTTGATAAAGGTTATCAATTATAGTTACAAAGAAGACTAGCATTATGAAAGATAAGGATGGTAAGCTAGTTGGAATAGGTACAATATCTAGAGGTAATGTGTTTCAATTGAATCCCAATGAGATGACTTGTTTGGTTGAGAAATTGGATAACAGTTGGTTGTGGCATAGAAGGTTTTGTCACATAAACTTTGATAACATTGTGAAGTCTATTAGTACATTCATAGTCAAAGATTTTCCTATAATCATGAAGCCTGCTAATGTTGTTTGCAAGGAATTTATAATGGCTAAATAGAAGAATGGCTCACTTCCCATCAAGAAGTTCACTACTACAGAGAATTTGGAGATTGTTCATACATACTTGAGTGGCCCTACCAAAACAAGATGTTTCTATGGAGAAAGATACTTTATGATTTTTGTTTATGATTTCACTAGAATGATGTGGGTAGTATTTCTTAAAGAAGAATCTAAGGCATTTGATAATTTTAAAATATTTAAGAATAGAGCTGAGAATGAATCTGGTGTAAAGATTAAGAGTTTGAGATTAGATAGAGGTGGAGAGTTTACTTCTAAAGAATTTAACATGTCTTGTGAAGAAAATGGAATTAAGAAACAGTTGTCATCACCCAACACTCCTAAGAAAAATGGGATAGCATAAACAATAAATAGGTATGTGTCATAGGAAACAAGAGTAATGATGTTTGAGAATGATGTATCCAAAACATTCTAGATGGAAGTGATCAATACAATAGTATACACCATGAATAGAGTGCAAATCAGGAAAGCTACAAACAAAACTCCTTATAAATTATGGTTTGGTCATACACCCTCAGTAAAGTATTTCATAATTTTTGAAAGTAAGTGTTACATAAAGAAAGATGATGATATTGGTAAGTTTGATCCAAAAAAGTGATGAAAGTATGTTCCTTGGTTACTCATTGAAAAGGAAATATTACAGATATTTTAATCATAGAAATAAGATAATTGTTGAGTGTGCAAATGTGAAAGTGGATGAAAAGTTTGGAGTAAAAGAAAGGATCATGGATTATAGTTATCATAAGGAAGAGGATAATCCTAGATCTATTAAAGAGAATGTAGAAGTTTTCTTTAAGACTAACAATGAATCACAAAGTGATGTACAAATTGGTGAGCAAAGAGGAGAACAAAGAAATGAACCAAGAGAAGAAATAAGAGTTGAGATAGAAACTCCTACACTAAATAAGAATTTGGAAAAGAATCACCCTATAGATAAGATCATTGGAAGAAAAGAAAAATGAGCAATGACAAGAAATAGGTTACATGAGGAATTATGTTTAATTTCTCATGTTGAACCTAAGAGCACAGATGAGGCATGCAAGGATGATCATTGGATTCAAGAAATGAAGAAAGAACTAGATTTGATTGTGAAGAATGAAACTTGGAAATTGGTTCCTAGGCCCAAAGACAAAAATGTTATAGGAACTAAAAGGGTATTCAAAAACAAGATGAATGAACAAGGTGAAGTTGTGAGGAACAAAGATAGATTGGTATGTAAAGGATATTCACAACAAGAAGGTATAGATTATGAAGAAAGATATGCACCTATAGCCAAAATGGTAGTAAGAATGGTCTTAGCTTATGCAAAATATAGGAAATTTAAGTTATATCATATGGATGTCAAATCAGCCTTTTTGAATGGATAACTTGAAGAAGAGGTTTACATTGAGAAACCTGAAGGATTTCCTTTGAAAGAAGAAAAAGAAATGGTATATAGATTGAAGAAAGCACTATATAGTCTAAAGAAAGCACCTAGAACCTGGTATGCAAGATTGGATAAGTATTTCTCAAAACTTCAATTTGCTAAAGCTATGGAAGATAGTAATTTTTATTTTAAAGAAATTGAAAATTTTTTGTTGATCATTGTGATATTTTTTGATGACATGATATTTGGAGATAATGATAAAGCAAAGATGAGACACCTTTAGTTGAGTACAAGAAGTATAGATCTATGATTGGAGGTTTACAATATCTGACTCACACCAAACCATATATAGAAAATGTAGTTGGGATAGTAGCAAGATTTCATGATTATCATAAGGGATCTTATTATGAAATAATAAAGAGGATATTTAGATATTTGAAGTTATACCTGATTATGGATTATGGTATGATAGATCAATTGACTTCACTTTATGTTCTTATACTGATGCAGACTAGGTAGACAGTGTGGATGACATAAAAAACACTAATGGTGGAACATTTTTCCTTGGAGGAAGATTGGTTTCTTGGCTCAGCAAGAAACAAGATTGTATTTCATAGAGTACAGTTGAAGAAAAGTATGTAGCAACAAGAAATAATTGTAATTGGATCATGTGGATGAAGTAGATGCTGAAGGACAATAGGATAGAATTTTTAGATCCTACTATCATACATTGTAATAACACAAGCACAGTGAGTATGTATAAGAATCATGTATTACATTCAAAGACTAAGCATATATCCATTAAGTATCATGTTTTGAGAGAGAAATTTGTAGAGATAGAAATGAGATTGAAATATGTAAGTACAAAAGATCATATTGCATATATCTTTATGAAGCCCTCACCTAAAGATACATTTAAGTGCTTGTGAGGTATGTTTGGGATTATGCCCCTGTCTACTTCTGAGTAGATGATGTATAGATTGTATCAATTCAATGGTTCAAAGCACTATTATTTGACTAGATTAAATTTTGATGGTTCTTATATGGGGGAGTATCTAAGATGAGCAAAGTCATGTAGGAATCTTGATAGTTGATTTAGAACAGTATCTTTGGACACTTGAGTTGATTGAAGAGTTGAAGTAGATGATTGACAAAATGAAACCTTTGTCATTGATGTCAATGGGTGTGAGTATGCATAGAGAAGTATCATGAATGTGTTAGAATATATAGTCCACCAATATAACTAAGAAGGGGGGGTGAATTAGTTATCCAACTATTATCATAAATATCAACTTTAATAAAACTTAACCATGAGACCAATATAATTAGAAACTACAGCAAGATACCCATGCACAATAACTCCAAATATGTTAACTATGGAAACCTTGATTAGAGGGAAAACCTTTGTGGGGATGATAACCACTAGATGGTGTACTAATATAAATATTCCTTGTTAAAGGATGGACCCTATTAAGAGTCTATAACAATATTCAATACATATCAATCCATGTTGGGAGACTTTGAATCCCTATTAGAAGATTCCAACCCTAATAGGAGTTGTGGAAGGAAGATGGACCCATTGTCCAAATAGCTTCAAGTGAAAGACCAATGAACCCACTATCCAAATGAACTATGTATTATGCCTTGCAAAATAATAGAACTAAATTGTACTTCCTTCCTCTTTCTTGGTCCTATCAATCAGACTTCTTCTCCTTTTGATCTTGTAATAGATCAAAAATCTCACATCCAATAATCCCTTGGATCTCTTACTCGCATTCACCAAAAAATTTTCTCCTTTTCACACTTTGCATAGAATTATATATTACAATCACATATTACAAACAAGGAAAAAATCTTTTGTATATACCCTATCTTCAAAATAATTCCTTGAGTCAGCCTTGAGGCTTTCCCAATTAATTATAATAAAATAATTAATTAATTTGCAATTAAAATAGTACTGTCGGCTTACAATATATACAAAAATCTCATATGTGTGATACTAGGGCTTTCGCACTCACTAACATCACCATTAGACTATTCTCTATCACTAGCTAACTACGCATCACTAGATTATATCTCTGCTAGAAGATATAATGTGATCATCAAAAACTACTTTCCATGAACTTTTTCTCTATACTTCTCTCTATAAATCAACTGTATTTTTTGTACATCTTCAACTTAGACTCTACATTTAATCTCATCATAAAGACACAAGATACAACATGTCCTTAAACACACTTCACTTGTACATCAAAACTCTATCCATACAGGTATGATCTCTGTCTTCTACTCTTCCAATCTTCATAGAATTACTACTATGTTGACATCAATGACAAACATAATCATGAATGCAACATGTCAATACTCTCCAATGCTTACCTGATACTCCCCCAAAGGAATATCATCAACATTCATGTTAACAATCTCCTTGTTTGGCATGGATGGCAACATAGATGAAAAACATCTAAGTTCCAAGAATACCAAACACTACTCTACCTTTTTTTGTTGTTGTTGTTCTCTTCTTTTCAAATCCTATTCATCAATCAAATCTAAAAATCCTTTGGAAAACTACTTTTTCCGTATCTTCATGAATATTTCTAAATCTCCCTAATAAAGTATCTCTCCTCCATACATACTTAGGAGATTTTTTTCATGCACTCTTCTTTCCCATTGACATCAATGACAAAGACCTCATAAAATAAATTGTTGCTCAAATAATTTAACCAGCCCACGTGTCCAAAGACACTATTCAATACCAAATAACAAGAGTCCTAAATGACTCTACTCATCACAGATACTCCCCCATATAGGAAGCATCAACATTTAGCCCATTCTAACAATAGCGCTTTGTACCACTAGACTAATGCAATCTCTACATCATCTACTCTAAAGTAGGCAAGGGCATAACCCCAAGCATACCTCTCAAGTACTCAAATGTATCATTAGGTAAGGGCTTCAGAAAGAAATCTATAGTCTAATCTTTAGTACTCACATACTCCAATCTAATTTATTTATCTGCTACCTTCTCTCTTAGAACATGATACTTAATATATATATGCTTAGTCTTAGATGCAATACAGGATTCTTAGACATACTCATTATACTTGTGTTATCATAGTATATGATAATAGGTTCTAAAAATTATATCCTAATGTCATTGAGCATCTACTTCATCCATGTCACTTGATTACATTTATTTTTTGTTGCCACATACTCTAACTTAGATGTACTTTGCAAGATACAATCTTGTTTTTTACATAGCAAAGTAACCAATCTTCCTCCAACAAAGAATGCTCCACCATTGGTGCTCTTTCTATCATCCATACTACCTACCCAATCCACATTAGTATATGCACATAACTAAAATCACTTGATTTTCATACCATACTCCATAATCATATGTTCCCTTCAAATATCTGAATATCCTTTTTACTACAGCATAATGATACTCCTTACGATTAGCTTAAAATCTAGCTATAATCCCAACTACATTTTCTATATCTAGTTTAGTGTGAGTCAGATATTACAAACCTCCAATCATGGATTTATACTTCTTCTAGTCAATTGTAGGTGTCTCATCTTTGTTAGATAACTTTTGACTAGTTATCATTGGTTTACCAATAGGCTTACAACATTCCAAGCCAAATCTCTTCAACAAGTCTTTCAAATACTTATCTTATGAAATGAAAATGCCATCACTATTTTTCACAATTTTCAAACCTAGGAAGAACTTCATTTCTCCTATCATGCTCATCTCAAACTCATTCTTCATTTCTTTAGAAAACTTATCACTTGCTTCATCATTACCTCCAAATATTATGTCATCAACAAATATTACCATTATCAACAAACTATTCTCTATTTCTTTCAAATACAAGTTATTGGTGATCATACCTTTAGCAAATCCAAGCTTTTCCAAATACTTTTACAACCTTGGATATTAGGCTCTAGGTGCTTGCTTCAGACCATATAGAGCATTCTTCAGTCTGCATACCATGTCTTTTTCTTATGTCAAAGGAAAATCTTTAGGCTGTTCAATGTATACCTCTTCTTCAAGTCTCCATTCAGGAAGGCTAATTTTACATCAATCTGATACACTTTGAATTTCTTGTTCACTGCATATGCCAAGAACATTCTTACTACTTCCATTCTGGCTATAGGAACATAAGACTCTTCATAGTCTATTCCTTCTTGTTGTCAATATCCTTTGCACACAAGTCTAGCCTTATTTCTTACAACTTCACCTTGCTCATTCATCTTGTTTCTAAATTCCCATTTGGTTCCAATAATATTCTTTTCTTTAGGTCTTGGAACTAATTCCTATGTTTAATTCTTCACAATCTTATCTAACTCTTCCTTCATTGCTTGAATCCAATGATCATCTTTACAGCCTTCATGTGCACTCTTAGGTTCAATATGAGAAAACAAACATAATTCACATACTTCTTCATTTATCTTATTTTCATTTCTACTCCCAATGATCTATTCAAGAGGGTGATTCTTTAATATACTCCTACTCGGAGCTTACAACTCAACTCTCTCTTCTGCTCTAGGCTTAGATCTCTGCTCTTTAATTTGATTTTCATTCTATAAATCATTATTAGTATCAATGATAACTTCCAAATTTTCATGATTAGCCTTTTGCTCAATAGTAGTTACCAAAGCTATTTCTTCTACTAATTGTTGGAAATCTGATTGAAAAGATCATTGTTGAAGATCAAAGAGAGAGATTTTTGCAAAGCAGGAAGTTGATTGATAAAGAATGTTTTCAATCATTGTTTTGTCATTGATTTCAAACCTACTATTTGTAGGAATGAAAATTTCTTATAAGATCCAAGTACTATCACTTAGTTGATTGATGAAGAGGATTTAATTAACAAGATGTAACAAGAGCACCTAAGAAAAAGGTTGAGTTATAATTTTGTAATAAAGTGCAAGGATCAGTTAAGACAATGGTAAGATGATGTATTGATAACATACTTGAAGATACAAATGTTGGTCACACTTAGAAACTTTGGAGAAATAAGTTGTAATAAGATTGATTATAGAGCTTGAACTAAGTTCATTAGTGGGTGCCAAGCAAGCTAGTTAGAGGTGAGCAAATTTTTAGTTGGATCCAAGAAAATGCAAAATCTAGTGTGTGCCGAGTGAACTTTAGGTGTCGAGTGAAGTTCAAGTACTGAGTGATATAGAAGGAGCCAAGCCAAAAAAAAAAACGTAGTGGATGCCAAGTGAATCTACAGTAGGTGTTGAGAATCAATAAAAAGTAGTTGATGTTGTGTAACACAATGTGTGTCGAGCACCAGAATTTCAATAGTGTCGAGCTGCTGCATTATTTTAAAAGTTGAAGATTTGTTAGATTTGAGCTAATAGAGTTATCACCTAGAATTTTGTGAACCATTTGGAAGATAAGGATGATGAGCTGGTGGTATAGAATTTCATGTAAACCATTTTTAATCAAATGCAAGAGGATTCTTCAAGATGTTTCTAGAAGAAATAAAATGTGGATTAGATTCAATGAATCCTACCTAACCCATTCAAACCAAAATAAAAGGAGGAAAGAATTGAGCAGGAAAAGAAATTCTAGACTTCAATTTAGGGAGTCACAGACCAAGAAGCAAGAGCTGCTAGAGTGTCAAATTGTGAAGTGATTGAAGGGTGTCAAGGAGAAGATATCTAGGAGAAGGAAAAACATAGCATAGAGGCTCTGCTTCAATAATTGCACTAGTACATTGAGCATGGAGACTCAAGGAGACAAAGCTTGAAAGGAGGACAAGCTATCAGAGCTGCAATGATTGAAAGCTAGGTAATGTGAAGAGGTAAAGAGTGATTTGAGATCTACAAGATAAGTTGTGAATTGTAATCAGGTCAAATCCCTTTATTGTTACTCTCTAGCAATTGTATCAGTTAGGATAAAGGAAAATCCTTTTCACTTAGGTTGGTTTAATAGCCATTTGTAAATCCTTTAATAGGGTGGCATTCCAAGTGAATGTTCTAAAGTCCTCTAACTAGGTCCACTTCTAACAGGGTGGATAAATCCTCTAACAAGGTCACATTTAATAGTGTGTTGTAGCCTTTAATAGGGTAGGCCTTTCACGGGGCATCAATTTAGAAGAGTTAGAATTGAGTAGCATGTTACTGGTGGTTTTTCTTAAATTGGGTTTCCATGTAAATCATTGTGTTATGTGTTGATTCTTTATGTGTTATGCTTGCATGTTGATTTACAGTAACTTGCTAAGTAGGAAAGTTTAAAGCTTGGATGAATGAACAGTTTTATGGGCACACTTTAGATGATAAAAGGTTTGAATTAGACTTTTGGACCCTGAATAATTGATTCAACCCCCCCTCTTAGTTATTCTAAAGCATTTCTAACAATTGGTATCAAAGCCAATTGCTGATTTAGTTTCAAGGTACTAAAAGTAGGAAGATTAGGATGTCCAAGAGAGAAGTTCCCAAGCTCAACAAAGATAAATTTTTTGCATGGTAGAGTCTGATGAATTTGCACCTTGGATCAATAGGTGACTATTCAAAAACCTCAATTGGAGTGGAGCATGTAGATCTAGCTAGACCCCTCTCTGTAGATGATTTGAACAAAAAGGAGCACAATAAGGCAATGCTAGAGATTGCCTCTGCACTCAGCTATTCTAAATTTAATGACATCAAAGGATGTGACACTACATTCAAGATGTGGAAAGCCCTATCAGATATCTATGGAGGAGATTAGAATTTTTAGAGAGCAAAGAGAGAAAGCCTCAGAGGAAATTTTGATGACATGAAAATGGAGGAAAGTGAAAATGTTGCTCAATATGGCTCTAGAATGAAAGAAGTGGTAAGTACAATAAGAAGTTTGGGTGGTCAATTGGAAGAAGAGACTATCAATAGAAAATACTTGAGAATCCTACGCCCCATCTATGCTATTAGAGTTTCAATCATCCAAGAGCTAAGGTGTGTACAAGGTAATACACTAACCTTTGAAAGAATAGTGGGAAGACTTACTGCATTTGAGTTATCCAACTTTGACAACTACAAACCTAAGAACCTTGAATCTACTTTCAAGGCCAAGCTAACATTGAAAGACACTGAGGAGGTGACATCAAAGAAGAAGAGTAGAAAAGGAAAACATGCATCCAGTGATAGCAATACAGATGAGGAAGATGTGGAACAGTTGGAAGCACTATTGGCTAGAATATTTCATAGAGGAAAAGGTAAATTCAAAGGTAAACTACCTATTATTTGTTTTAATTGCAATGAAGTAGGTCATATTGTTGCAAGGTGTACATAGAAGAGGAACTACAAAGAAGGAAACAAGTTCAAGAACAAAGAGAAGATGATAGCAAAGATTGCATGGACAAAGGAAAAAGATGCTACATTGTTGAAGAAGATTCTAATGAGAATGATAATGAAGTAGTCTATGTAGCCATGAAAGATGAATCAAATGATGATGAAGCAATAGAAATGGTAACTTGTGTGAACAAAAATGATAAGTGAATCATAGATAGTGGATTCTCACATCACATGATAGGAGATAAAAGTAAGTTTATTACCTTTACGCAATATGATGGAAATAGTGTTAGATTTGGAAATGATGCAATTAAACTTATAGAGAAAATTTCATGTGATAATGCATACTATTTTGAAAGATTGAACTATAATTTGTTGAGTGTATCATAGTTAGGCAATGTAGGCTACAAAGTAGAATTTGGAAACACTAATGGAAATCTAATAGGAAAAGGTGAAGAAAATAGGAGTAACTTGTTTTACCTAGATATGGAGGACGCAACCTGTCTTGTTGTTAGACTTGATGATGTGTGGTTATGACATAAAAGACTATTTTATGTTCACTTTGACAACCTAATCAGCATCAGCAAAAAGAAGAAAGTCAGAGGTTTTCTCAAATTGAAGAAACCTAAAAACACAATGTGCAAACAATGTCAACTAGGAAAGATGACTAAGTCTAGTTTCAAAAGCATAACATACACTTCCAAAGAAGTACTAGAACTAGTCTATACAAACTTATGTGGACCATTAGAAGTACAAAGCTACCTAGGAGATAGATACATAATACTATTTGTGGATGACTACTCCAGAATGATGACTTCCATGGTTTTGAAGAAAAAATCTAATGCCTTTCAAATGTTTAAGTGGTATTTGGCCATAGTTGAGAAGGAAATAGGAAAGAGTCTAAAGTGCCCAAGGTTAGATAGAGGAGGAGAGTTTACATCAAAATAATTTGAGATATTATGCAATGATAAAGAAATCAAGAGAGAAACATCAGCACCAAAAACTCCACCATAGAGTGGTATTGTTGAAACAAGCAATAGATCATTAATAGATTGTGCTAGAACAATGATAATGGAGAGGATTATTGCTCTAAAATACTGGAAAGAAGCTATAAGAATTGTTGTTTACACTCTAAATAGAGTTCAAGTCAAGAAAGGAACAAATGCATCACCTTTTGAATTATGCTATGGTCACTCACCTAATGGAAAACATTTCAAAGTATTTGGTTGTAAGTGCTATATTTTTAAAGACACTAGAAATGGAAAATTTGATTCAAAGAATGATGAAGGCATATTCCTTGGATACTCCACTAGAAGTAAGGCATATAAGCATTTGAATACTAACACTAACAAGATTGTGAAGAGTGCAAATGTAAATTTTGATGAGCATGCAGAATTCCAAGTTGATGAAACTAAGAAATCAAAAGATTATAGATCCTTTGTATACTTCTATGAAGGAATGATTGTTGAAGATAATGATGTCAATCAAGTTAGAAATCAGCAACAAATATTAGTATCAGCCGAGCCAAAACCAATGAATTACAAGTTGCATTTAGAAGCCGAGTTGCAAAATAAAGAAAATGCACATTCTAACTCTAAAATTAGTACACATGGAAGAGATGATGAAATACCAGATGGAGTAGAGAAAAATGACTCTGAAGCTAAAGGATCAAACATGGAAAGAAGGATAGAACAAAGACTAGGCAAGTATGTAAGACATCACCCTACAGATAAAATCATTGGTGACAAGGATGCCAGACCAATGACAAGGAATAGACTAAGGAATGAATCATGTTTGATGAGTAAGATTGAACCCAAAATAGTGGAAGATGCACTACAAGATGATGACTGGTATAAAGCTATGAAAGAGGAGATAGACCAGATTGAGAAAAATAAAACCTAGACCCTAGTTCCTAGACTAGCTGATAAGAATGTAATTGGTACCAAATGGGTGTTTAGGAACAAACTTGATGAGAATGGTGAGATAACAAGAAATAAGGCCAAACTAGTCTACAAACTATATGCACAACAAGAAGAATTGAATTATGGGGAAACATTTTCCCTTGTTGCAAGAATGAAAGGAGTAAGAACACTGCTTGCATATGCTGCTTACAAAGGTTTCAAAGTCTACCAAATTGATGTAAAGTTTACTTTTCTAAATGGTATAATGAAAGAGGAAGTCTATATAGAACAAGTTGGGGGATTTTTTGATAACAACAACAAGAATATGGTCTACAAACTACATAAGGCACTCTATGGTTTAAATCAAGCACCTAGAGCATGGTATGAGAGACTGCACAAATATTTTGTGAAGATTGGATTTGAGAGAATAGATGACAACAACAACCTATACATCAAAGAAGAAAAAGGTAAAGATACTTTGGTATCTGAAATCTTTGTTGATGATATAATATTTAGAGGAAAATATGTTCTATGTAAAGATTTTACTGATCAAATGAAACATGAGTTTGAAATGTCAATGTTTGGAGAAATCAAATTTTTTGTTGGATTGCAAGTACATCAATTGAAGCATAGCATATTTGTGACCCAATCAAAATATATCAATGAGATACTCAAGACATTTGGATTAGAAGACTCAAAACTAGACAACACACCAATGGTAATAGGACATAAGTTATCCAAGAATGATGAGTCAGCTGAAGTGAATCAAACAATGTATAGACCAATGATTGGAAATTTGTGGTATGTTATACATAGTAGACTAGACATTCCATTAGAAATTGGAATAGTGGCAAGATTTTTTGCAAATCTAAGAGAAAATCATCTGATGGCAGTAAAGAGAATACTGAGATACCTAAAAGGAATTTTTTGAGGTAAGAGCCTACACTGATGTAGATTAGGGAGGTAATGTTGATGACAAAAAAGAACCAGTGGGGGAGCACTCTTCTGAGGTAAAAGACTGATTACATGGACTAGTAAAAAGCAAAGTTGTACCTCACAATCAACAACAGAAGCTGAATATGTTGCTACTGCTATCAACTACACTAATATTGTATGGATCAAACATCTATTGCAAGGTATGAAGGAAGAGGTAAATTAGCATGTGATACTTTATTGTGATAATACAAGTGCCATCAACATATCAAAGAATCCTATAGTACATGCCAAAAAAAAGCATATTGCAATCAAGTATCACTATGTAAGAGAATTGGTGGAAGACAAGAAAGTGAAAATGGAATATGTCATCTCAAAGGAACAAATTGCTAACATCTTCACAAAAGCACTACCTAAATATGATTTTGAGTATCTTAGAGGTAAGTTAGGGGTGATACCCCTAGCCAAGGCTACTTAAGCAACAACAAAGATTTCCCTACATCAAATGAGTTAATTGGTGAAATATTACAAATTGATGCAGAGGATACTTACTTTAGAATTCATGCTTGAAGTAATCAAAGTGCAAAAGTTGCAAAACAGTCACAAGCAAGGTGACAAAGGGAGAAATTGGAAGTTTCAAAAAATGTTATATTTGCATGATAAGATGTTGAAGTAATATGTCTTTGGCATTGTTTTCAAAGAGGGAGATTGTGAACATACTGATCAAATCTAGAGAAAGAGGGAGATTGTCAAATCCAGAGAAAGATGGAGAAATAGTAGAAACTGATCAACAGAAAAAGAGGGAGAGCTATCAATAGCATTCAGTTGGACATAGAATAAAGAAGTAGAGGGAGAAGTGAGCAGAACTAATCAACAGAAAAGTATGAAAAAGAGGAAAGGATACAGTAGCTAAGAGGGAGAAGTAGAAGTAAAGTAATCAAGATATAGATCACAGAGGGAGAAGTGAAAATTTATGGTAACACATTTTCTTTTGGCATTCGACTTACTATTCTAACCTAGTTAGTATTTTGAGAACTTGGTTAAATAGTTTGATCTGATGGTAGATCAATTTGGTTTGCCATCAATGCCAAAGAGGGAGATTGTTGGAAATCTGATTGAAAAGATCATTGTTGAAGATCAAAGAGAGAGATTGTTGCAAAGAAAGAATTTTATTGATAAAGAATGTTTTCAATCATTATTTTGTCATTGATGTCAAACCTACTATTTGTAGGAATGAAAACTGCTTATAAGATCCAAGTACTATCACTTAGTTTGATTGATGAAGAGGATTTAATCAACAAGATGTAACAAGAGCACCTAAGGGAAAGGCTAAGTTATGATTTTGTAATGAAGTGCAAGGATTAGTTAAGAAAATGGTAAGATGATGTATTGATAACATACTTGAAGATATAGATTTTGGTCACACTTAGAAACTTTGGAGAAATAAGTTGTAACAAGGTTGATTGTAGAGCTTGAACTAAGTTCATTAGTGGGTGCCAAGCAAGCTAGTTAGAGCCGAGCAAATTTTTAGTTGGAACTGAGCAAATGAAAAATCTAGTGTGTGTCAAGTGAACTTTAGGTGCCAAGTTATATAGAAGGAGCTGAGCAAAAAGAAAACTCAGTGGATGCTGAGTGAATCCACAGTAGGTGTCAAGCATCAGTAAAACATGGTTGATGCTAAGTAACACAGTGTGTACTAAGCATCAAAATTTTAATAGTGTTGAGCTGTAGTATTATTTTAAAAGTTGAAGATTCGCCAGATCTAAGTTGATAGAGTTGTTACCTAGAATTTTTTGAACCAATTGGAAGATAAGGATGATAAGTTGGCGGCACATAATTCTATGTAAACTATTTTTAAGTGAATACAATAGGATTCTTCAAGATGTTTCTAGAAGAAATAAAATGTGGGTTAGATTTAATGAATACTACCTAACCTATTCAAACCAAAATAAAAGGAGGAAAGAATTGAGTAGGATAAGCAATTCTAGACTTCTATTTAAGGAGTCACAAACCAAGAAGCAACAGCTTCTAGAGTGCCAAATTATGAAGTGATTGAAGGGAGTTAAGGAGAATACATCTAGGAGAAGGAAGAACAAAGCATAGAGAGCCTACTTCGATAAGTGGTTAGAGAGAGATGATTGTACTGGTACATTGAGCATGGATACTCAAGGTGATAAAGCTTGAAAGGAGGACAAGCTATCAGAGCTGCAATGATTGAAAGCCAGGCAATGTAAAGAGCTGAAAAGTGATCTGAGATCTGCAAGATAAGTTGTGAATTGTAATCAGGTCAAAACCCCTTATTGTTACTCTCTAGAAATTCTATCAGTTAGGGTAAAGGAAAATCCTATGGACTTAAGTTAGTTTAATAGCCATTTGTAAATCCTTTAACAAGGTGGTATTCCAAGTGAATGTTCTAAAGTCCTCTAACCAAGCGCACTTCTAACAGGGTGGATAAATCCTCTAACAAGGTCACATTTAATAGTGTGTTGAAGCCTTTAATAGGGTAGGCCTTTCACAAGGTATCACTTTAGAAGAGTGAGAATTGAGTAACATGTTACTAGTGGTTTTTCCCAAATTGGGTTTCCATGTAAATACTATGTTATGTGTTGATTCTTTATGTGTTATGCTTTCATGTTGATTTATAGTAACTTGCTAAGTAGGAAAGTTTAAAGCTTGGATGAATGAATAGTTTTATGGGAAAACTTTAGATGATAAAGGGTTTGAATTGGACATTTGGACCATGAAAAACTAATTCACCCCCCCTCTCAGTTATTCTAAAACATTTTTAACACTGATTCCTCTTCCCTAACCAATTCATGCTCATTATCATCATAGTTTTTCAAGAATCTTTCTATAATTTCTTTACACTCTTCATCTTCATCAAAAAGTGAATTATTTCTAAATTTTCTTACTCTCTTAGGACATCTAGATGAAAAATGACCAAAATCTTTACATGTCCAACAAATGAAAATTTTCACACCTTCTAGCTCTCTTTTCATAAGAAGATAGATACCTTCCTTGATCTTCATCTCTTCTTTGGATCTGGATTTGTCTTTACTTGTGCCTCTATTCTTTTGTACACAAAATAGGATTTTGGATCTGGAAACTCAATGCTCTATTCTTTACACAGATCTGATAACTCACCAAGAATCTCCATCTTCTAGGTGTCAAAATTTTCTCCATCAAATTTAGGACTATCTTTTTTGAAGTAACTCACTAGTGATCTGCCAAAGTTGTTAAGCTTTCTCTTCAAGGACCTAAAGCTCTAATACCAATTATTAGAATATATAGTCCACCAATATAACTAAGAGGGGGGTGAATTATTTATCCAACTATTATCACAATTATCAACTTTGATCAAACTTAACCATGTGATCTATACAATAAGAAACTACAACAAGATATTCATGCACAATAACACCACATATGTTAACTAGGGAAACCATTGATCGAAGGCAAAACCCCAATGGGGAATACCCACAAGATGATGTACTAATATAAATATTCCTTGATGGAGGATGGACCTTGTTAGGAGTCTATAAAAACATTTAGTACATATAAGTCCCTATTAGGAGACTTTGAATCCATGTTAGGAGATTCTAACCTTGTTAGGAGTTGTGGAAGGTATATGGATCCACTATCCAAATAGCTTCAAGGGAAAGACTGATGATACCACTATCCAAATGATCTTTTTATTATTCCTTCTAGAATAATAAGATTGAATTGTACTTCCTTCCTCTTTCTCTATCTTGTCAACTAGACCTTTTCTCCTTCTAATCTTGTAACCAAATCACAAATCTCACATTCAATAATCCCTTGGATTGCTTACTCGCACTCACCAAACACTCTACTCATTTTTACACCTTGCATAGAATTATATATTATAATCAAATCTTACAAACAAGGAAAACATCTTTCCTTTATACCCTATCTTCAAAATAATTCCTTGAGTTGGCCTTGAGTCTTTATCAATTAATTATAATAAGATAATTAATTAATTTGCAATTATAATAGCACTGTCAACTCACAATATATACAAAACTTCACATGTGCAATACTAGGTATTGTGCACTCACTAACATCACTATCGGACTATCCTTTCTCTCTGGCTGACCATGCATCACCAAATTATATATCTAATAGAAGATAGAATAGAATCATCAGAAATTGCTTTCCATGCACTCTGCCTTTATACTACTCTTTGTAAATCACTTGTATCTTGCATACATATTGACTTAGACTCTATACATTTAACCTTTTCAATAGGACACAAGATACAACATTACCTTAAACATGCTTCACTTGTACATCAAAACTCTATCCATATAGGCATGATCTTTTTCTGCTACTTTGTCAATCTTTATAGACTTACTACTATGTTGACATCAATGAAAAAGCATAATGATGAATGCAACATGTCAATACTCTCCAATTCTTAGGATACTCCCCCAAAGGAATACCATCAGAATTCATGCTAACAGAATGGGGGAGAAGATCCTTTAATAAAGGAAATATTGATTAATAAGGAAGAGAAGTATTGTTGATGTTAATGGGGAGAAATCTGAGAGTTGTTTTGTGAAAAAATCATGATGTTGATCTAAGAAAGAGATGTAGATATAGAAGTGTTCCAATGACATACATATTTGATTGATGAAGAGGATTTAAAAAGAAGAGAACAACAACAATTGCAACAAAGTGTTGTTTTGGTATTCTTGGAAATTAAATGTTTTTAATTTATGTTGTCATCAATGTAAAAGGGGGAGATTGTTAGCATGAATTTTTATGGTATTCCTTTGGGGGATTATCCTAAGCATTGCCAGAGCATGTGGGAGATTGTTAACATGATTGATATGTTGTATTCATAATTGCATTTTTCATTGATGTCAACATAGCAGTATTTTTTTGAAGAGTAGTAGAGTAGCTGACAAAGAATGAGGTCATATAGACATAGGATTGATGATTAGGGAAATCATAGTTAAGGACATGTTCTACACTATGTCCTAATGATTAGGTTAAGTGCACACTAATAAATTTGAAGCTATGAAGAAGATATGCTTGATTTACAAAGAGAAGTATATAGACAAAGATTCTAAAAAGCAATTTTTGATGTTTGGATTGTATCCCCTAAAAGAGATAGAACCATGATATGTGAAGTTAGATAGTGATAGAGGATATTCTAATGATGATGTCAACAAGTGCACAAGGTCCAAGGTCGCATGTGTGAGAAGTGGTAAATACTATGAGACAAAAGTGTTATGTAATTGTAAAATAAGTAATTATGTTAATGAGGTCCTATTATAATAAATTTGGAAAGCCTAAGGCCAGCTCAAGGATTTTTTTTGAAGAAATGGTATAAAGGAAGGTTATTTTCCTTTTGGTGCAATGCAAATTTGTAAAGACGTGTGAAGTATTTGGTTTATATGAGTAAGAAATCCAAGGGATTATTGAATGTGAAGTTGATGATCTGGTATTGAGATTAGAAGGAGAGAAGAAGTCTAGTTGATAGGATAAAGGAAGAGGAAGTAAAATTACAATTCCTTTCTATTATTTTTCAAGAATAATATGGAGACTAGTTAGATAGTGAGTTTAGTGGTCTTTCCCCTAAATCTTTTTGGACAATAGGTCCATCTACCTTCTATAACTCCTAACAGAGTTGGCATAACTCTTAACAAGGTTGGAATCTCCTAACAAGGATTCAAATTCTCATAATAGAGGTTGGTATGTACTGAATGTATTTCATTGGCTCCTAATAGGGTCCATCCTCTGATTGGGAATATTTATATTAGTACATCATGTTTGGGTACCATCCCCACCAAGGTTTTCCCTCTGATCAAGGGTTTTCCTAGTTAGCGTATTTAGTGTTATTGTGTATGAATATCTTTTTTTTTTGTTGATTATATTGCTCATATGGTTAAGGATTAATTTGGTTGATAATTGTTATAATATTTGGATAAAATTCACTTTGCATAATTGAAATAATCACCTCATGTGTATTTTGATTGACAATTGGCTTTCTATTTTCATCATAGTTTTGGCACAAACTATTACAAATTATGGATAAGGGAATACTTGAGAAAACCCGAAGCGAGTGATTCCCATAGTCCACATTGCAAATATAATTACAATGCACCATATCATGTTGTTCAATTTAATATATTTTAACTCCTTTTGTGGATCATTCCACTTATCTTCAATTGCATATCTGATTGCCTTAATACTCCTTCCATAGATAATAGGCTTCCAAGTATTATCAAATTTATTAATAAAATCTAGCATCTCAACCTATTTGTGGAAGTCAACATATAGTCTCTCAGTCCCTTGTATTTTATTTTGGGTTTCAATTCCACTACTAGTGTCAATGTAACTCCTCTTGTATGTTTTCATCATCATTGAAAAATTTATAGAACTATACACAAACACAAATTACAATTTATAGATGTGATTAACATTTAAACCCTAAATTGCATTTTAAATATTTAACTTTGTAAGTTACCTATCCACTAGAAAGTAAACAATTTAGGCTTACCATGCATGATAAATTGAAAATTAAAACCTAAATTCTATAGCCAATACTAGTTACTAAAATGTCAGTAAAAAATGTGTTTAGGATCTTACCCAAAAAGTTGAAACTCAAATTGATAACTATTTTTTGTGATGTTGTGAGTTGTCTTAGAAAACTGAGTCTATGTTGAAACTTACAAATTGTGACTTGTAACCCCTTTTTAATGTTCCAATGCATTTACTAAATCTTGGATTGGTAGTTTGTGCAAAGATCCAAGATTGAACAAAGAAAACTAAACCTTATGGTCTGCACAAAAGAAAATCTTACAAATTATGAAATTGACAAAGTTAAGAATGTGTTTTATATTAATTCTTATGTACATTATATAGTAGACAACTAATATTATAATTAATTTTAAAATAGCAAACATACAATGTTACAGTATAATTTAGGTATAGTAATTATTTCTAATTTCTAAAGAATTGATGACTTCTTTCTCAAGAATTATTTTATGGGAAGTAGGCAAAATTGGCCCAAAATAAATCTCAAGTCATTAATCTTTAATGCTCCAATGGTGGTAGGTACATTGACCATCACCTCTCTACATGTTATTGAACTCTAAGCCTATGTTGTCAATTAGTGTCCAAAAACTTAGTCATTTACTTGGAAGTATTACAAGGTCGTCACTTTGACCTAGTTATCTAGTAAAGGCCAAGCATACAATACTTATACCGAGTAGGATAGTGATTGTTGAGTATTTGGTAGTGACTGAGTAGATGTATGAGCTGAGAAATATAGTTGAGACCAAGCACGTTGATAATTTATCAAGTGTCATGTAAATAGGAATATAGAAGTTGAGTCACAGCATGAAGTAGTATACATGATGGAGTGTTAGAGCATTCAAGTGTCAAGTAGTTTAGTTTTGACATATAAGTTTGCAATGGAACAAACACATATGTAAACCATTTTGTCAAAATTTTATATAATATTTAATATTTGTAGAGCTAGCTAAGAAAAATATCACATATAATTTCATAAGGTAAGGATCCCAAGGTGTGCAATTCAACCAATCAAAAAATGGGATAGAAATGGAAAGGAATGATGAAGTGTAAGACATCGATCAAGATCTAGAACCTTCATAGAACCTCTATTTAATGAGGATTCTAACCCTAGAATCATGAGTAGGGAGAAGGAGAAATATCCTTATATGCAAGTGTGCATGGAGATGTGTATGAGTATATACACATGTGAAGGAGTGAAGACTAAGTTTGAAAGTAGATCAAAGAGAGAAATCAAAGCATTGAAGGACTAAATAGAGTTCTTAGACTAGGAGATCAAATTATAGATACAGAAAAGAAGAGACCCAAGATTAGCTTACAAAGTAAACTAAGGGTCAAATACTAAATGAGTTATTGTTAATTGAGGCAAGGTAAATCTCTTAATAAAGCGGTCTTAACTGACCTATGTAAACCTCCTGACAAAATCCTTACTTCATTGTGAGTGTAAAATCCTTTAACAAGGTGAAATCTAATAGTCTCTAAAGCTTTTAATAGGGTATAACCCTCACAGGGTAGACCATATCCTATGATCAAACATTATAACCCTAATAGGTTAACTTTACTATTGCAACAATAAAGATTTGTGGGTTTCATTCTCACCCCATTTTTACCTTCATCTTAAGTGTTTATGGGTAACCAAATCATTGTTTTATGTGTTGAAATATTTTATGAATGTGATTTTATTTATTTTTTAGCATTACAATTTTAATGATAGATCTATTATATGAGATGAATTAGGTGTGGATTTATGAAATTGGTTTTGAAGTCAAAATTTTAAGATCTTGATTCAACCCCCACCCCCCTCTCAATATCTTATTTCCCATATACGTATTCCAACATGTGTCCCATCACCATACCATGGTCCATGTTAATGCCGCATGTCTTCTTTCTCACTCAATATGTATATGGAATGTGTCTTCTTTCTATAGCATTTGAGAAAGCAAGATTACTCTTGCCGAACTTGGCCTAAAATATGACTAGAGTCATTTGGTCTTTGTTGATCTAATGGTGTGTAAAGGATGTCGATTCCTAAATAGATGTTATGTCAAGTATGCTACATGTCCTATTTTCAAGGAATATGGGAATACAAGTTTGTTATTGCCAAAATATGCCCAATTTTCATTTGGAGTCATTGATATAGGTGTATTGGATCGTGGTCGACTAGTTTCTTTTTTCGTACAATGTAAATGATGACTTGAAGCCAAGTCATGCATGTCACTAAGATATTTACCATGGGTCCACTATCCACATCAAAATAAATAGTGAATAGTCATATGTGATACATGTATGGCATGTGTCTTCTCTCTGAGGTTATTTGGGAAAACAAGTTGAGTGTTGCCCAAATCGACCTGAAATAATTCTCGAATCGTTGATCCTTGCTCATCCAATGGTAGTTGGGGCATCCCCTTTATTGTATTAACACTTCTCACATCATATTAAATTATAATTATAACATTAATTAGTATTAAATTATAATATTAATTGTTATTATATTATTATATTATAATAATGATAATATTGTATTAACACTTGTTAAAAATAAAAATTACTAATTAAAAATAAACTGAATAAAGATATTTTATGTTTTATTTTAACAAACAATTTGACTTATTTGTGTAATGATTTTTAAATTATTTTGTGATTGAATAAGAAGATAGTCATAACAAATTAAAATAGAAATTGGAATCTATGTATTTGTTCATTGAATTTCAAACTAAATCATTTACATTAATAAAATAATTTTATCTTATTTTATGTTTTTTATTTATGATTAAAAAATTAAAAAAATAAAGTGTTTGTATGAAAATAGAGTAGTTTATAAATATTTAATATATTGACCATTGTGTTAGAACTTAGAAAAATACTTCAACAATTATATTATAATATTAATCTATAATTAAGGACCTAATACAGTATAGTTAAATCATTCTAATTTATATAGCATAATTGAAGTTTTCATTAAAATCTTAAAGTCATTAAAATATGAATAATTGAGCGCTCATAGCATAATGTTTTTGTTTAGAATATTTATTAGTTATTAGAGTTGACATGCGTATTCTTTTCATGTGCATTTATAAAAATGGTTGAGCATTCCACATATTTGCCCAAGAATCACCTTTGGTCATTGATCTAAGTTGATCAAATGGTGATATAATGAACATACCAATTTCACACTTGATACACATTTGTCATGTGTCTTCTTCCAAGGAATTTGGAAAAGCTAGTCAGTTGTTGCCAAATTCTGCCCTAGAAACATCTAGAGTCATTGATCTATGTTCATCCAACAATAATCATGACATCACCTTTATAATATTACTGACATAGTTCTTAAATATATTTGAATATTTCTAATTTTTAAATAAAATGTTTTTTCAATGATACTAAAATTTGATTGTAAAATAAGCCCATCCAATGGAAAATTTAATTTAATTGTAAAAGTAACTATTCATTTTGTCCCACATATTCTATTATTGTGGACTATTAAAACTAAACACTGAAATTGTTGAAACAATTGATTAATTGTGTATTTTCTTTGATGTTACACAAAAGATCATATCGTTACTAGTTAGTGTATGCCAAGCTCACTTAGGCATTGAAGATAGTTTTCTATGGTTGCCAAGCATTCCAGAGTTTTTCTGGTTCAGAAGACAATATCTACCGAGTTCACGTGGGCATCAAAGGAAAGTTTGAGGAAGATGAGTGTTAACCAAGTTCACTCGGTTAATAAAGGAAATGTTGGGTGGAACCAGTGTTAACTAAGATCACTTGGTTACCAAAGGAGTTGTGTGAATATGCAGTGTTAACCAAGCTCACTTGGTTAACGCAAGAAAATTATTTCTAAGTTAGTGTTTACTCAGCAGGGTTAGCTAACAAAGAATTTTCTTATTTTGGTGTATTGAGTTGAATTGATTTATCTTTTGATTCTAGCCAACTGAGAAGATGAATATTAATTATTTTAAGTTGCATTTGAGCCGACTTGATAATATGAAAAATATAAATAAAAGGTCAAGTTAAGGGTTAGAAAGTGTGTGAAGTGTGTGAAAGGTTTGGAAGATAATTCAAGATTTGATTATGCATATAAGAGGAAGCAAATAAAGAAGGATAAGAAAAATATCCTTGATAAGCTGAAAAATATATTCAATTAAGAAGGATCAAGCATAAGCCAGAATTGAGATCTATAATTAGCAATTTAGTTGCATCCAAATCAGGTCATGTCATTATTACTCTCTAACCATTGTCACAGTGATCTAAATCTCTTAATAGAGTTGGCTTAAAACTATTTGTAAATCCTCTAACAAGGTAGCATTTCTACTGAAGCATCTAAAGACCTCTAACAAGGCCACTCCTAACAAAGTGATTAAATCCTCTATCAGGGTCACACCTAATAGTGTGTTTTGTAACCTTCAATAGGGTTGGCTCCTAACACAGCTCACTTTAGAATGATGAAAAATAGTAACTAGTTGCAATTGGTGGTTTTTTCCAAATTGGTTTTCCACGTTAAATCTTGGTGCCAAATGTGTTCATGCTATTTCTTTTATGGGTTTGCAACTAAATTAAATTAATAAGTAAAAAGAAATAACATCTTAAGATTTTCATGTTAAATGTTTGCCAAAAAATCTTAAGTATTTATTGAGTTAGAACATTCTCTGTGTGTTTGTCAAGCTTCAGCAAAGTTCAATTTTTAGAGTTTTACTTAGTACTGACATCTAAGGGATCTAGGATTTATTTTTGTAGTAACTAATTCACCCCTCCCCTCTTAGTTACTCCTCTTATATTTCCAAAAATTGGTATCAAAGCTCTTGGTGCTTGCAGAGAAGGTTTCAAGGACCTAAGCTAAAGATCAGGATGTCTTACAGAAGAGAGATTCCCAAGTTGAACTGAGACAACTTTGTAGCATAGCAAGGACTTATGAGATTACATCTAGCAACCATCAGTGATTCAGTTTGTAAGTATCTTGATATTGAATACAAGACTCCTTCTGGAACATTATTAGTTGAAGACATTGCTGAAAAGAAGAATTATAACATCATGATGATTAATATTGCATCTGCTCTTAGTTATGTTGAATTTGATGAAGTAAAAGACTACAAAATAGCTAATGAAATGTGGATCAAACTGAAAGACATTTATGGAGAAAATGAAAATGTAAGAAGACCTAAAGTAAAAAGTCTCAGAGGTCAATTTGACCAAATGAAAATGAGAGAAGATAAAAATATTGCAAAATATGTGAAAAGAATCAAAGCAAGTGTGAGTGCAATCAAAGCACCTAGAGGAGACATTGATGACAAAATAGTTGTAAGAAAGGTACTCATAACCCTTCTTCCTATCTATGCAATTAGAGTGTCTATTATTCAATAGATGAGATGTGATCCAAATAATAAAATATCTTTAGATTCTCTAGTTGGAATATTGATAGCTTTTAAGTTGGATAACTATGATAACTATGTTCCTAGTTTCAAAGGTATTGAGTCTGCATTTGAAGCCAAACTCTCACTCAAGAGAAAGTGTAAGAAATCAAAGGCCAATAAATTAGGAAGTGAAGAAGAAATAAAAGAAAGTTCTAACAATGATCTTGAAGTTGTTGAAGCCCTACTTGTAAAGACATATTTGAAAGGCAGAGGAAAGTACAAAGGCAAGAAGGAATTCAAGAACTACAAGGAAAAAGGTAAGAACTCTTGTTTTATGGCTGAAGATTCTGATAATAGTGAAGATGAAATGGTATATATTGCTATAAAAGATAAAGTTGATGATGAAGGAGATAATATGGCACTTATCTCTCATGTTAGTAAAAATGATACTCGGATTATTGACAATGGTTGCTCACATCATATGACTAGAGATAAAACAAAATTTGAGCACATGGAATATTATGATGGTGGTAGTGTGAGATTTGGAAACAATGAACCTTGTTGCATAAAAGGAAGAGGATGGATATCTTTGACCAATAAACTTATATGTGATAATGCTTATTAGGTTGAAGGACTAAAGCATAATCTACTGAGTGTGGTACAGTTGAATAGCATTAGATTCAAGGTAGAATTTATGAATGGGAAGGCCAACTTGCTGGATGAAAAAGAAAATTTGGTTAGATCTGGAAAACAAACAAAAGGTAATCTATTTTATCTTGATCTTAGTAAAATTTCATGTTTAATTGTTCAAGTAGAAGAATGTTGGTTATGGCAAAAAATATTATTTCATGTAAACTTTGATAATCTAGAAAAGATAAGCAAACACAAAAGAGTAAGAGGTATTCCTAGCTTGAAGAAACCTGATATGGGTCTATGTAAAAATTTTCAAATTGGTAAAATGGGAAAGACTAGTTTCAAAAGAAAGAACTATCATTCTAAAGAAATATTAGAGCTTGTGCATACGGACTTATGTGGACCTATTGGAATAGAGAGTTATAGTGGAGAAAATTTTTCCATTCTTTTTGTTGATGACTATTCTAGAATGATGATTGTAATGTATCTAAAAGAAAAACTAGAAGTTTTTCAAAAATTCAAGTGGTATTTGGAAAGAGTAGAAAAAGAAACTGTAAAGAAGTTAAAATATTTGAGATCAAACAGAGGTGGTAAATTCATCTCCAATGAATTTTGCATTGAAAAAAGAATTAAAACACAAGTATCAGCTCCTAGTACACCTTAATAGAATGGTATAACTGAAAGAAGAAATAGATCCATCATGGATTGTGCAAGAACATTGATGATAGAAAACAATGTTGCAATCAAATACTCAAAGGAAGCAATCAGCATTGTAGTTCATACCTTGAATAGAGTACAGCTAAAGAAATACTCAAATCAAACTCCTTATGAAATATGGTATGGCTGCAGACCTAATGTAAGTTACTTTAAATTATTTGGTAGCAAATGTTATATCTTGAAAGAATCTAGAAATGGAAATTTTGATGTCAAAGGTGATGAAGGCATATTCCTAGGATATTCCTACAGAAGTAAAACATACAAGTGTTTGAATTTCTCTACTCATAAAATCATAGAAAGTACACATGTGAGAATTGATGAGTTTGTAGAAAAGAGTGAAGAAGAAAGAAAAAAAGAGCCTAAGGATTATAGAAGATTTTTTTACTATGAGTCTAATACCCTACCAAATATATTTGAAAGAAAGGAAACTTCACCTCTTGAGTGCCCAAATTCTCCAATAGTTACTGAGTTGCAAATAGTGCAACCTAAGTCACAATCTGAAGGACCTGAGTCAAAGGCTACTGAGCTAGAGAAAATTGAGTTTGATGGACTTGAGTCACAAATAATGAGACCCGAGTTTGATACTGAAGTATATGGTAAAAATTAGTGAAACTCATTCCAAATCCAAAGAGCCTATGTTAGCAAGATATTCCAAAAGACATCGTGCACCTAATTAGATCATTAGAGACAAATTAGATGGAACAATGATAAGAAGTAAATTGAAAGGTACATGTTTACTTCCTAAATTTGAACCTAGAAATGTTAAAGATGCATTGGATAATGAAAGTTCAATTGAAGCAATGAATGAAGAAATAGAATAGATAGAGAAGAATAAAACTTGGACTTTTGTTCCTAGACCCAACAATAAAAATGCAATTAGTACAAAGTGGGTATTCATAAATAAGCTAAATGAAGATGGAAAAGTTTCTAGAAATAAAGAAAGGTTGGTATGTAAAGGTTATTCTCAAGGAGAAGGTATTGATTATGGTGAAATTTTTTCTCCTATTCCAAGATTAGAAAGTGTTAGAACTTTACTAGCATATGTAGCTCACGGAGGATTTAAATTTTATCAAATGGAAGTGAAATCTACATTCTTGAATAGAATTCTTGATGAGGAAGTCTACATTGAACAACCTGAAGGTTTTGTAGATCCTAGCAAAAGGGACATGGTTTACAAATTACACAAGGCATTATATGGTCTCAAGCAAGCTCCTAGAGCTTGGTATGAAAGACTTCATAACTACTTGATACAAATTGGTTTTCAAAGAAATAATGAGAACAATAGTTTAAATATCAAAGAAGGACTAGATAAGAAGATTGTGCTGACAGAAATGTTTGTTGATGATGCCTTATTCAGAGGAAATGATAACTTGTGCAAGGCATTTTTAGAAGAAATGAGTAAATAATTTGAGATATCTATGTTTGGAGAGATTAAAAAAATTGTTGGATTATAGATTAAATAGAAGAAAGATGGTATCTACATTACTCAATCTAAATACATCAAGGAGGTACTAAACAAATTTGGAATGAAAGACTCAAGACCAGTTGGAACCCCTATGTCTACTGGACATAAGCTTTTCAAAAATGATGATTCCAAAGAGGTAGATCAGAGCACATCTAGATCAATGATTGGAAAATAGTAGTATGTAGTGCACACAAGGCCTGATATTACATTAGCAATCAGTATTATGGCAAGATTCTCAACAAATCCCAAAGAAAATCACATGATGGAAGTCAAAATAATCATGGGATATATGAAAGGTACTAAAGAATATAGTTTATGGTACAAAATAGGAGGCAATTTGGATTTAAAAGTATTCACAGATGCTGACTGGGTAGGAAGTATTAATGATAGAAAAAGTACTAGTGGCGGAGTATTCTTTCTTGGTAAAAAGACTAGTGTCTTGGACAAGAAAGAAATAGAATTGTATCTCTTAGTCCACAGTAGAGGCAAAATATGTGGCAGCAATAGTCAATTTTTCTAACATTGTTTGGTTCAAACAATTGATGATAGGTATGCAAATAGAGATCAAGGATCTAGTAGCTATATAATTTGATAACACCAATGCAATCAATATATCAAAGAATCCAATGATGCATACCAAAAAAAATCACATTGCTATAAAATATCATTTCTTCAGATAATTGGTATAAGATAAAGAAGTCAAATTGGAATATGTAAATACAAAAGAACAAATTGCAAACATATTCACCAAGCCATTACCTAAGGATGAATTTTTGTATCTAAGAGGTAAGCTAGGGATCATTCCCCTATCTGAAGCTCACTAAATAAAGTTTAGTTATCCATCAACTAGAGCATTATTGAAGATCAATTAGTTGGTGCAATATTGACAAGGAAATATTATAAATGAATTAGTACTTAAGGTACATTGATATTAACTAAACATTGTCTTTGGCATGAGATATCAAAGAGGGAGAAGTTTTATGTCATATCTCATAGAAATTTTGTGCAAAATTTTGTTGTCATAGAAAGAAGAGGGAGAATGAACTTGGTAGAAGTTCTAGCAGATAAAAGCTTTCTGACAAAGGAAGAAATTGAAGATAGAAAGAGTTCACACTAATAGAGGTAGTTCTCATGGATGAGAATTAGAATGAAACTAAGGATATGTTCCTTACTTTATTCTTGCTCCAAAATTTTATTGTGTTATGACATGTTGTGTTGACATCGATGCCAAAGAGGGAGATTGTTGAAATAATTAATTAATTGAGTATTGTCTTTGATGTTACACAAAATGTCATATCATTATCAGTCAATGTATGTTGAGCTCACTCGAGCATTGTAGACATTCTTTTGTGGCCATCAAGCATTCGATATTTTGTCTACTCTAGAAGATAGTATCTACCGAATTCACTCGAGCATCAAAGGAAAGTCTAAGGAAGATGAGTGTTAACCAAGTTCACTCAATTAATAAAGGAAATGTTGCTCATGGAACTAGTGTTATCAGAGCTCACTTGGTTACCAAAGGAACTATGCAAATATGTAGTGTTAACTAAGCTCACTTGGTTAATACAAGAAAATCATTTCTTAGTTAGTGTCTACCGATCAGGGTTTGCTAATGAAGGACTTTCTTGTTTTGGCATACTGAGTTTAATTGATTTATCTATTAGTTCTAGCTGGATGAGAAGATGAATTAATTATTCTAAGTTGTATTTGAGTTGACTTGATAATATGAGAGATATAAATAAAAAGTCAAGTTGAGGGCCAAAAAGTGTGTGAAGTGTGTGAAAGGAATGGAAGATAATTGAAGATTTGATGATGCTAAGAGGAAGTGAATCAAGAAGGATGAGCAGAATATCCTTGAGAAGCTAAAAAGATATATTTGATTAGGAAGGATCAAATATAAGCTAGAATTGAGATCTATAATCAGCAATTCAATTGCATCCAAAATAGGTCGTGTCATTGTTACTCTCTAACCATTGTAGTAGTGATCTAAATCTCTTAACAGAGTTGGCTTTACAGCTATTTGTAAATCCTCTAACAAGGTGGCATTTCTATTGAAGTGTCTAAAGACCTCTAACAAGGCCACTCCTAAGAGGGTGATTAAATCCTCTAACAAGGTCACACCTAATAATGTTTTTGTAACCTTTAACAAGGTTGGCTCCTAATAGGGCTTCCTTCAAAAGAGTGAAAAATAGTAACTAGTTGTAATTGGTGGTTTTTCCTAAATTGGGTTTCCAAATTAAATCTTGGTGTCAAATGTGTTCATGCTATTTCTTTTATGGGTTTGCAACTAAAATAAAGTAATAAGTAAAAGTAGATAATATCTTTAGATTTTCATGTTAAGTGTTTGCCGAGAAATATCAGTATTTACCAAGTTATAACATTCTCTGTGTGCTTGTTGAGCTTCAGCAGAGTTCAATTTTTAGAGTTTTATTTTGTACTGACATATAATGGATCTGGGATTTATTTTTGTACTAACTAATTCACCCCTCCCCTCTCAATTGCTCCTCTTATATTTCCAACATAAATAAGTGATTTATTAATTAAATTAATTGTTAAATGTTAAAATTCAATATTGTAATTTTAATTCAATGTTAAATGTTATATTATGTTTCTTAAAAATTTAATAGAGATTTTGGAAAATGTCAAAACATTGCATAAGCAAGCATAAAAATTAAATATAATTTTATATGGAACTCCAAAATTTTCATTGATATTTCTTGAAAATTACAATCAAAGAGAGATGCATGTGCAATGATTTTAATTTGATTAAACAAAATAAAAAGTGAAACCAAACTATAGGGGAATTAGGAAAACCCTAATACTAATGTACTAGTCATTGCGGAAAGAATGAGACCCAACTAAGGTTGTGAATTCTTGTAGCCATGATTTTTCCTATGCCACTTCATCTAGATTATACCATTCTCAAAGAAAATCCAAGACAATTTGTGCCCATTTCTTATGGTGCTTCAACTACCCAATAGTCAAGCCCAACAAAAATGGTTGCAGGGCCACATTCTGGCCAGGTTCCAAAAGCTTGTGGATTTCACCCACCCAAGGGATCTCCACTCCTAATATTACATGAGAAACAATGTCAATGTCATCACCCAGGTATTCTTCTTTAAAAGTTTTCCTCAAGAGCATCAAAATGTTGACCCTTTCTTCTCTGAGGTTGAGCAGAGATGATAGAAAATGGGACATAATGTCTCTGTTGACATGGTACATATTCTCATTCTCCAAAAAGTCACACCCTAGAACCATTTTTATGGCATGAATAATAAAATGCATAGTGGGAACAACATCACTGCAAGTTGACAAGAGGTTTTCATCAAGGACGTTACCTAAAAAGGCCTTATGTTCCTCTTCCAATTTCAATGTCAGTTGAATTGGAGTGTTCATCTTGACTCACAATTTATGAAATAAATAACTATAGAAAAATTACTACAAACTAGTGACTACATAGAAATGACTACCAGTCTACCACACCAAGTAAACTAAACTATAAATTAACAAGCACTACACATTTACTAGAATATTGACTACCAAAAACAAGATGAGAAATGACAAAAGAAGCAGCTCAATTGCCTATAAATAAGTTGAGTAGTTGAGTGATGGTCCCTAGAAATTTTTTTATATGTCTTCCTGTTCAATTATTTTAAATGATTAAATCTTTGCAATTATTGGACATAAATGCAAGTGTGAGAAAAAAAATTTGTAATGTGTGTGGAGTCAATGGAAGAGGGAATTTGATTGATAGTCATAAGAAATCTATTTAATGTTCACTTCAAGTGGTACAGAGTGGAAGGAAATGTGTCACCATTCTAGAGACTTGAACAAGGTCAAGGCTTCATTTGAGATGTTTGGCCCAAAGTAAACATTAAACCATTAATCTATTGTTATCAAATGATATTTTGTAGATGGATGTTACCGGTTATGCATGTATGTTGGAGTTATGACATGTTATTTGTAATGTTTCCCAAAAATCCATCACTTCAAACATCAATTCCTTGTCACATGCAGCATGTGTATTATGTACTATGTACTACTACTAACTAGTAAGTAATTAGTAAAAAATGAAATTACCATTCACACATATTTGGAAAGTAATAATTAAATACATCATATGATTACTATAAAATTACTAGAGCCCAAAAGAAAACACCATGCTACTAAAATATCAAATATCAACAAAAAGGAGTTTACTTTGCATTATATTCTTTGTATCTACTTTGCATTATATATATATATATACCAAAAATGGTTGTGGTTTCCCACAAAAAGGGAAGCGAAAAGCTTCGAACCATTACATTTCAAATTCATACACTTTTTGATAATATGTTTTAGAAAATAAACCCTAACCAAACTGATGATTCTTCATGTAATGCTTCCTTTTTCCTTCAAAACATCCCAAAAACATTGAAGTTCTAGTTTTTCTATTCCATCGCATTTACAATTTGTTCTTCAAAATTAGCAGGGTCAAGACCCATTTGAATGAACATTGCTCAAAGGTCTACCTGTTCCTCCTCCTTTTTGAGATCTTTGATAGCATCCCTAGAATTAGTAGAGAGAACCTACAAAGCTGCAATATGCCCAGTAATAAAATCAATTTATTCCCCATCGTCCTCCATAATCAAATTTGGGTTGACAATAGGACTTGGATTTTCATTTAACGATCCCTCTTCCATAGGCAGTGCCATTTTTGGCAACCAACTACATTTCTAATAATGGAAATCACTGACGATGATTTTTTCAATTTAAAGATTTTTTTCAACCAAATTCCACTCTTTCATAAATTCAATAGGACATTCCACATATATGTCCTTATAGAAACGTCACTTTCTTATCACTTTTTGATTTAATAATGACTTTAATGTTTTGATAAACTAACAAGTAATTTGAAAAACAAATGATTAATTTCTAGTTGTTGATTCATTGAGTGATCATGTCATTTTCTAGCACATTTTCCAATGCATTATATATTTTTTTTCACTAGATGGGAAAAATTGGATAATCAAATATATATTTTTTCCAATAAATGGGACAAATCACCTAATTAATTTTTTTTCCAATAAACGAGAAAAATTGCCTAATACAATATATATTTTTTTCCCAATAAATGAGAAAAATCGTCTTACACAATACATATATTTTCTATCAAAAGGGACAAAAGCCTTGATTTTATGAAATTTTATAATGGTCAAAGAAAAATCACATCTAAAATTAAAATTTTCTTCACGTCAAAAAACAAAATTGCTAGTAGAAATAAAAAAATCCCCCCCTGAAACTAATGTTGGACTCGCCACAAATTTATATATTTTTGAGGGAGAGGGTTTCTTAAATTTATCCCTCAAGATGCCCCATTTCATGATAATAGTAACATGTCATCCCAACATATTCCCAAGGTCTTGTATATCCTTTATTTGTCCTTAAACAATAATTTTTTTCTATATGTCCATGATTGTGGGATTATGAACATGTCACATCAAATTGATTCAGGCTCATGAGATGACTCATCCAATTCATATGATATTGGTTATTATTCTTCTTTATCATGCACTCATTATCCTTATGTCCATACTTTTTGCAATAATAACAATAGTCATTAAATTTTCTAGGAAAACCATCATAAGATCCATCAAATCTAGTCCTAACATCATGTGTCTCTGATTTTACTCATTTTCTACATATATACTTGTAGTATGTCCAACCTTATGACATTTAAAGTAATTTTCTTATAGTATTTATTACCATTTTTTTCCTAACTCGCCTTGGACTTGCTTTAACATCTTAATTTTGTCTTCTTATTGTTTGATGACTCTCAAACCTTACAAATTGTATACCCTATTCCATGACATTCTCCATGTAGCATTTGATTATTGAGTTGTTCATCCAATTTTGACAGCTTTCATTGAATTTTCTTAGTAGTTCATTGGTAACTTTGAGCTAATTCATTAACCTTCCATACTCCTCCTTGGTTCCACATAGTTTAATGTTCTTTTTTTTAGGGATTCCTTAGTAAAAAAATTCTCTCCTTCTACATTCCCTCTAATTTCATCTTCCTTTTCCAATCTACTTTCAAATGCTTCCAAGTCTCTCTTTATGTTCTTGTTGTCCTTATATAATTGTTCATTCTCTAAGGTTAATTGTTCAATCATCACTTATGATACCTCATATTCGTTTTGACTATGATCAGATAGCTTCTACTACTACTCAACTAGTTCATGCCTTTTACTTTTGGATTATTTGATTTGATCTTTTAGCCTTTCATATCCTCTTCATATTCTTCTAATTTCCTTCCAACTCTTTGAACCCTTAATATTTACATTCTTTTCTTAAGGACCTCCTAAGATGTTAAGCTTCACCAAGGGAACCATATGACTCTAATAAGAATTTCTAATATGGAATGGTTTAATATTATTAAGAGTGAGGGGTGAATCAATAATCCATCAAATCTCTAAAACAAAAACCAAAACTTACATCATATTTGTGTAGACACCTAAATTTGTCCAAATCCCATTTCCTAGCCAATTAAATAGATATTTATTATCTATTTAATTACCTTACCTTTAATTAAATAAATTTACATTTATTTAATTATATTTTCCTTTCCTTGATCTAAATAAACTAAGGTTTATTTAAATCCTAACCCATTCACTTTAATTAAGTAAAGACTTTGTTTACTTAATTAATCCTTTGCTAATCCCACTTGGAATTAAATATTATATTTAATCCTATTTGAGCACATGGCTCCTAACTTTAACCCTCACCTAACCTCACATTCCTAACCTAACCATCATGCTAAACCCACCCACTTCCTTAATCATGCTTGCTTTTCCTAATCACCTTGCTAATCCACTTTTAATCCTAAATGTGTGCTCACACATGTGTGAGGAACATTCACACTTTCCACACCCCTCATGCCTTCCACACCTCTTGCACACTTGTCCTCTTGCATGAGAATCAAGGTGTCTCACACATGTGTGAGAAACCATGCTTCTCACACCTCTTGCACATGTCACCATCAAAGTTTGCTCACACATGTGTGAGCATATTGCCCCCTTTGAATGGTCAAAACTCTAATCCACATGGAATCTATTTGGCCTCCACCTCATATACACCTCATCAATCTTGAGAGATCTTAGCCCTTCATCTTGCACTGAATCTCAACCGTCTGTTTCATCTCATTTCCTATAAAAGGAGAGCCCTCTCCTCATCTTTTCATATGAAGCACTATCTACCTCATTGTTATGTTGCAGGATTTGTGAGCAACCACATCCCATAATGTGAAATCATCTACACTTATTGATTTCAAGAGGTTTGCATTGGTGCTATTTTGAGTAGATTAAGATCTTTTATTTCAAGTCATTCTTAGTTACATGTTCTCTTGCATATTTTGAGGTTTGCATGAGCATGTAGGAATAGATATTAGTTGCTTAGTGTTTATTTCGTTTATTATATTTTTATGCAATACATTTTGGCACACCCAGTGGGACCCACTTCACGAGTTCAAACTAACCATCTAATGTGTTTTTGAGTTTATTTATGAGTGTTCAAGCTTGTAGGTTGAAGAAGCACTTGGAGATCAAATCTTACAAAGAGCCTCTAATCGAGCCATAAAGCCCATCATTCTCTATAGTTTTTATTTCTCTATTTTCAAGTTGTAAGAGTGTATATACATTAGGTATACGTCTTCATTAATAGGAAAATAGGAAAAAGCTAAAAAAAAAATCTCCCTCTTTGTTGATAAATAAATAGGTTAAAAAAAAAAGTTGGGGGGGGGGGGGGGGGGGGGGGGGGGTTGCCTTTATCTTTGCTTTATTTTATTTATGTTTTTAAAAATAAAAAAAATTATTGCTCTATTTGTGCTTTGTTTTTTATATATGTAAATTGTTTAAGTAAAAAAAAAAAAAATTTAACTCTATTTTTTTGCTGTTGCTGTAGGCTACCACTGCAGCCCCCGCTCCTCTTCCCTTCTCCCCACTCTGATGGGGCCTGCTCCCTCCACCAGTGGAAACTCTTCTGCAATCTCCTCTACCTGATGCTTCTCTTGCACAACCCAACCTATTTCCCCACGACTAAACATTCTCCTGATACCACCTCCACTCCCCTCCTCTTCACCATAACCCCTGTGCCTATGCCAACTAGTGCCACCGTCCCTTCTCGCCACTCATCCTACTTCCTTCCTAACATCTCCACCCTTGAGCCTCTGCTCCACTCGTGATGACAACTACATCTCCCTCCACTGCTACCTTCCCCACCACCTTCTCTCTCCTACACGGCCTCTTTCGAAAATGCGCCACTCTACAACCCCTTCCTCTCCCACCACTTCCTACTCCCCCTGCCCTCGGCTCCCACCATCGCTCCCCCTGCAATGAGCCATCACCGCCTCACCAAAAATCCCTTGCCCGAGCACCGCCCTGTCAACCCTAACTCGCTACCTCCACTTCTGTCACACTCTAAATCCCTACGCAACCTAACTCTGTCGCCCAACTCCCACCTATAATGTTCCACTGTGGCTACCTACAATAATTCTTGTGGCTAAGCCATTCCTCCCCTTTTCTCTCTCTACTCACCACCACCCTTCACTCAGCTTCGCCATGCTGCAACCTCCTCCACATCCCCTTTTGTGCCCTCCACTACAAACCCTCCGCCACACTAAACCCCACCACCGCTGCCTCAACTTGCTTCCCGCCACCACCCTACCTGAAACTGTTCCCTCTAATTTCCTTTTTAAATTTTTTAAATTTTATTTTTCTAGGTATTGATGATCCTTTTCATTTTTTATTTTTATTTTTATTTTTTTTAAATAAAATTTTCTTTTTTAATAAACCATCTACAACTTGATTTTTTTTTTCTTTTAAGCCGAAAAAGTCAAAAACCAAAAAAAAATTGCCCGATGTGCCTCTAACAGTCAATTTTAATCTCACAAGTCGCTGATGTCATGACTGCATCAACATTCCACATTCCCTTCTAAGCCATAAGGAGTAGCCTTTGGTTTTTTGCTCATAACTTGAGCATATGAACTCCGTTTTCAAAAAATAAAATATTGCCAGAAAGCTAATTTTGAGCCCGTCATCATGGTGCTAGTTTCATGAGATTTTTATGCTATTTAGATCTTGTTTTTTCTATCAAAGTCCAAACTTTGTTCTAACCTTTTCATTGCAGGGTTGTTTCACGTTTGTCATACATTTTCGCTACCCTAACTTGTGGTTTTGCAGGGATATTTTCTCACTAACCATATTGCTTGCAATTTTTTCTTTAAATTTTTTTTGAGAATAAACTTCTATTCTTGAACACTCATCTTTGAATGCACGGTTAAACACTAAAACAATCAAATTCAATCTTGAATACCTTAAGGGAATTGACATGAATGTGTAGGATAGCAAATATTTGGGCTTGGTGTTTAAAAAAAATTCACATACTCTTGAATACCTTAAAGAAAATTGGTTTCATTTTCAGCATTTTGCTTATGCACATGCTCGATTTACTTCTTGTTGATGAATCCATGCTTTTCATTTATGTTGACGACGATTTCAAGTTGGAAAGAACCTTGCATGTTTTAATCACAAGTGTCATCAAGTAGATAGAAAACCTAAAGTTTCATTTGGAAAGAATGTGTGTCTTTTAAAGCCCGAGGCCACTTACATATTCTCTCCCCTCACAGCTTCGATTGATCTTGGATGCATAAGAAATAAGTGGTCTTATTTTTCTTTTTTTTTAGGAGGCCTGCTTGGGAATTTCATCACCCCTTGGGATGACCTCAACTCTAGTGTTCTGGTGAAGTATAAAAATTGGGAGGTGAATTGAAAGACACCTCTCTTGGAAGCAAAATATTGTCACTCTTGGCTAAGACCCAAAGAACTTTATACCTTTGGGAAGTGAAGGAGGAGATTTGGGTTACTATCTCCCCTCGGCTATGTGGTTGTATTTTCTTTCATCTATAGATTTGGGCCTCACGTACCTTGCGTATATTGAGAACACCATCTAGTTGATCCTTGTACATCCTAGTTGAAACCTTTTAGGATTGTTTGTGTGTTTGACATTCTTGAGTGTTTGAAACACACTTTCCTTGTATATATTTCCTTCTTTGATTTTGCATCTCAAAATTGAAAAACCCAAAAACATCATAAAACATCAAAACCCAAAAAAATCATAAAACACAAAAATAAAAATAAAATTTAAAAAATTCAAAAACAACAAAAAAAGTCTTGGTTTAGTTCCTTCTAGTCAAGCTATCCACATCACTTCTTCTTTCCATCAAAGTCATCACCCTCATATATCTCTTGTCCTGATCATCTCTATCCATCCAAATCATTTCCTTGTCTTCTTAATCATTCAATATAATCCATAATCTTCATCCTAGTCATGATTCATCATCATCCAGATTTAATTTCCTTGGCCAATCTCATAATTCATCCTTAATTCAGTCCTCCACATCATCATTCTTCTAATCCAATTCCTTGTCAAATTCAGTCATTTCCAATCAATTCTTAATTCGATCCATTTACATATTCCTCCATAATCAATCTTTCTAATTTCATTCACATATTCTTCTAATTCAACTTTGCATCACATCTTCTAATTTAGACAAAGGATCATTGTTATAAACATTGGACTTTAATTCAAATCCCACATTCACTTGTTTGCAATCTCATAGGGTTTTTCATCAAATCAAATCAAAACCTAATCCAATCCAATTCAATATCAAATCAAATCAAATCAAATCAAATTCAATCAAATAAAATCAACACAAAGTCCAAAATTTCTCCTAGTCCCAAATTCATATTCCATCCATCATCGAATCTTTTTTACTCTTCCTCTAACATCTATGGATCTAAATTTTCTTAATCAAATGGTTAACAATCTTCAAAGACAATATGGAGTTCTACCTCCTATTCAACCTACATATCAAATCCATCCTCAACACTTCATATCCAACTTTAATCCATCTCATGTGTATTATTCTTCTACCTTTGACAAGTGAAATCCACCTCATTATCCTTCACCTACATACAATTCCATTCATAGCACACACAATTCATTTAACATAAATGCCCTTGCCATGGAAATGGAGCAACTAAATAATTATCTCTTAGCAAGACAACAGAAAGAGGCCACCTTTCATGCCATGTGTCCTCTTTCCCCATGTTTTGAAGACCATGGTCCTCATGTCGCATCCAACTCCAATCCTCCATGTGATTCCCCACACTTTGACCTTCATGCCAAAAACCATCATCCTAATCCTCCAAAAACATCATCCCCACCTCATAAGGGGTATTTCTCATCATTCTTGGCTAAGTGTAAAATAAAAAATGAAGAGAGCCAATCATGCAAAGTCATACCCCCAATTCCATCTCATGACCTTCCTCCAAAGCATAGCATTATAGATTCCTCTTCTCCTCTAGATCTGAGCATTTCTCCATCCCATTGTACCCCTATCCCTCAAGATCAATTTATCCCTCCTATTCCATCTCATGATCCCCTTCCTAATCAAGATCAAGGCATTCCATGTACCATGCACATTACTGATTCCACTCCATCTCAAGAGTTAGCATCCGTAGATCCTCCACTTCATGAAGAGGCTCCTTCCACTCCATCCACTAACATTCCTCCATGTCAAGATCAAATCACTCCATCTCATTGTTCAATTCCCTCCACTCTAACATATGATTATATTGCATCTCATGATCCACCCCTTTCGCTACATGATCCTCTTTTAAGTCAAGATCAAACTACCCCTTCATTTGCCTTTCATGATCCCACTCCATCTCAAAATCCTATTATCCCTCATAATCCCCCTAGTGATACTAATCCTCCACATGACCTTATCACACCTATCTAATCCACTCATGAACCACATATACATGGACTCGCATCTTGTATTGAAAATGATAAATATCCCATTAACGAAATAATGTCTCAAGATGTTGGTACACCTTCCACTCCTTCCAAACCTAAAATTCCTCCATCCAAACCTAAATGTTCCCATCCTTCATATTCCAAGTCCATTTTGGGCCCTTATAACCATATTCTCATTCCTTCCTCACTTCCATCCATCTTGGGTCTCTATGTTCCCCTGCCAAACCCTTCATCCCTTCCTTCCATTTTGGGTCCTTATGTACATCCCTCCACCATATCCATGTTTTCCATGTCATCCTATCATGCTCCTAGTAAAGATCAAAAAAGACACACATCCTTGAATTCCTTACAACATTCACGATCCATATGCACTCCTTCATGTACCCATACTATGGCCAATGGAAGCAAATTGGATGCCAAAGAAAAAGTGAATAAAGCCAAAAATCCACAAAAATCCCAAGGATCAACATGTCCCCTCTAAACAACAGGTCCAAGAAAAGGAAAATCTGATCCAAAACAAAATCAAAAGGCCAAAAAGGTTGAAAATAAAAAATACAAAAATTATGTGGATTCCAAAGCTACTTAATGTAGCAATGAATAAAATGACATCCAATTTTGCTAATCCAAAGGCTTCCCTCATTCATAAATCATCCAAGCTTCCATTTTCCAAATCCATTTTGGGTCCTTATATACCCAAATCCATCGTCTCCTTCATCCATTTTGGGTCCCTATATCCCAAAATCCAAACTTATATATTCTCCACAATTTCCTCCTTTCCATCACCCTTCAAGGTGTGTGCCAATGACGATCTTTTCGCCTCCTTCATCCACTCATTCACAATTCTTCCAACCTAGCATCCATCAACCATGTCTTCCTCCCATCCACTCCAACCCCTTAATATAAACCTTTTCATAAGTCATTGTCCTCCATTCACTATCCTACCAACATCTATGAGAAAATAGTAAAAATTCCTTGAAAATAACAAAGAAAAAAAGGAAAAAAAATCAAGGGATACCATCCATATATCTTGATGCTTGAGTCCTCCCTTTCTATCCACTGTCTTCCACTTCCACTTATCCATCCATTCACTTTTCCTCTTCGACTTGCACTCTACACTGAGGCAAGCTCCATCCATACCAAACTTCCTTACATATCTTCCATACTTCCATCTACCGTTCATTATCCTTTTCCACCTTTGATCTTGACTTTCACTTTCTTTCCATCCATCCATATATTCACTTTCCATATCCCTTGCACATATTCCATATATTATCCTACATACATCTATAATTCTTCCATATATTTGATCTTGACATGCTATCTATATCTTGCATCCCATAGTCATTGTCACGTTCATTTCCTCCATCCTCCATCCATACTCCTACATACTTCCATCCCCCTTTTGCATGTCCTTGACCTTGGTTATCCCTTCCATTTCATCCACTTCATATCCCACATTTCATCCATACCCTTCATATCATTATCCCTTTTTCATACCCTCCCTCCCATATCCCTTATTTCCTTCCATTTTCATATCCATGCTCATGATCCATATTAGAGGCACAATAACAAAATGTCCATACATGCTTTTGAAGAACACATTCCATCTTTTCCTCCATATGCTCACCTTCATTCCATCTTGCCATTTTCATGCATCCTTTTCCACCAAATTTTCTTCCATTTTCCTATCCTTGGTATGGGGCATTTGGACTCCTTCAAAACATGGTCCTTGGCTCTACATTTTCTGACACAATACCATTTGGCCATTCATATCCTTTCACCATCCCTTTCATCCACCGAATCTCATTGTTTTTCCTCCATTTACCATGCCTCGGTTCTCCCTTGTCATTGGTCCCAATCCATTCTATACATTCTATCCCACATTCATTCAATCTACTTCTTCCAACTCACTTCAATAAAATTCATTAATCCTATATTTCAATCAATTTTCCCTTCTTCTAATACTTTCACATCAATTCTACTCTTATTATTCTTCATCCTATCACCATAATTCTTCCCATCTTATCCACATTTATTCTTCTACTTGCATTTGAATTTCATCTTTTCATCCAATCCTCCATAAAATTAAAAACATCAAAAAAATCACTATGAAATCAATACTAATCCAATCAATCTAATCTTGCAATCTTGTACAACAATCCTTAATCAATTCATCAATTTGACCCAATCAGTTGATAATCCATTGACTATATTCAAACAAAATTATCATGGGATGAATCCTTCCCAATCCTTGGATGTACATTATGCTTATTGTTAGCTTTTCCATCCTTAATCAATCATCATAAATCAGTCCATTCATGGGTTTTTAGCTTGACTAGGAGAAAAATGTTGGTTTTCTTTTGGTTTATTCTGCATGATTGCTTGCTACTTGTATGCATTAGTATTTTCTTTATTTATCATGGTCTTGGCATCCTATTGTCCTAGGAATCATGGTGTTACATATAATGGTTTCATAAGGCATATGGTTGTATTAGACCCCTTTTTTTTCACGTACTTGACACATTGTCATCTTGATTCCTCATACCTTGGTGCATAGTATCAAATACAATATCAAACTTAGGTTTTTCACACCATTACAGCATAACTCCCTTCCATTCTACTGTCCATTTCAAGAGAACATCTGTGTTCTCCTAACCTGCATGTCCTCTCAAGGGGGCATACCTTTCCATCCTCATCATCCTTCCATGACTGGAGCATCATGTTAATAGTCTTATCCTTTCATCCACTATATTTTATTCTTCTTTGATATAACATTGCTAATGCTATATCAAAGAGGGGCAAAATGTAGACACTGATATTTGTCCAAATTCCATTTCCTAGCCAATTAAATAGATATTTATTATTTATTTAATTACCTTACCTTTAATTAAATAAATTTACATTTATTTAATTATATTTGCCTTTCCTTAATCTAAGTAAACTAAGGTTTATTTAAATCCTAACCCATTCACTTTAATTAAGTAAAGTACTTTGTTTACTTAATTAATCTTTTGCTAATCCCACTTGGAATTAAATATTATATTTAATCCTATTTGAGCACATGGCTCCTAACTTTAACCCTCACCTAACCTCACTTTCCTAACCTAACCATCATGCTAAACGTACCCACTTCCTTAATCATTCTTTCTTTGCCTAATCACCTTGCTAATCCACTTTTAATCCTAAGTGTGTGCTTACACGTGCGAGGAACATTCAAACTTTCCACACCCCTCATGCCTTCCACACCTCTTGCACACTTGTCCTCTTACATGAGATACAAGGTGTCTCACACATGTGTGAGAAGCCATGCTTCTCACACCTCTTGCACATGTCACCATCAAAGGGTGTTCACACATGTGTGAGCATATTTCCCCCTTTGACTGGTCAAAACCCTAATCCACATGGAGTCTACTTGGCCTCCACCTCATTGACACCTCATCGATCTTGAGAGATCTTAGCCCTTAATCTTGCATTGAATCTCAACTATCTATTTCATCTCATTTCTTATAAAAGGAGAGACCTCTCCTCATCTTTTCATATGAAGCACTATCTACCTCATTGTTATGCTACCATATTTGTGAGCAACCACATCCCATAATGTGAAATCATCTACACTTGGTGATTTCAAGAGGTTTGCATTGGTGCTATTTTGAGTAGATTGAGATCATTTATTTCAAGTCATTCTTAGTTACATATTCTCTTGCATATTTTGAGGTTTGCATGATCATGTAGGAATAGATATTAGTTGCTTAGTGTTTATTCTGTTTATTACATTTTTATGCAATACAATTTGATAACATTTATTATAAACTTTAACATTAATATAAAATACATCAACAATAAACTTTCAAAAGAATCCACACATGTGGAATATGACACCAAAATTTTCTTGTGGAAATTGTGGGGATAAGGGAAAAACCACATTGAGAATTAACATCCAAAAATCTCACTAGTGTACAAATAAAATTTTCTCTATTAGGAGCTTGTACATCACCTAGTTAGGGGTACATCTAGTTATGAGTGTTTGTAACCTCATTAGAAGCTAATAAGAAGTTTTTTTAGGAATTTTACCTCACTAGAAAATTTAGATATTCTTTTGATAAATCATCTTGTTAAAAGGATTTCACAATAGATCTATTAGGATCCTACTCACCTTATTAAAAGTATACATGTGAATAACTTTCAAAGTCACAAGTAGTATATCTCAAACATAAATATCAAGTTGACAAATATTGTCTAATAGATCCACTTCATGCTCAAATCTACTTATCTACCAATCCAAACAATAACTCTATACTATCACAATCACTTTTATAATAATCTTCTCCACTACACTCTTGTATATAATTGACTCCACCACTTATGTTAAGAACACTAAATTAGTGGGGTAACTGTGAAATGTATCATTGAAAATACCTCCAAAGATAAACTTGAATTTCATTTAGAGACGAGATTTCAAACATAATTGTGAACACAAATTTTCAAGTTACGCCCTCTAATACATAAATAAAATCAATAAAATATTATAATTGACCATGACCTCGATTTCACAAAACCTTTTTCACTCTCAAATCGTTCTATAAAATTGTGACAAATTTTTACCAAGACTTTTGTACACATGAAATTAACAAATGAAATGGTGTAAACCAAACATGTAGCCTTCATAGTATCCAAATCCATGATCTTACTCTTTGGTTCAGCATAGATATCACTACATATTAAAATCTCCTTGACTACCTATCTTGTCATCGATACACTTAAGTACTCAAAAAAATCTTTAAGGAATGCATAATGCCATCAATATGCTTGAGTAATGCATAAAATAAACTATGTTTCCAATAATAAAAACACCTAAATTTACTACACTCATTGATGTCATGATCTAATCACCATAATGCAAAAAATCTCCAAATAGTGTGCATGCATTAATGTAAGTGTGTGTGCAACCATGTAAGAAAGTACAAGTGTATTCATATTTGTAATGAAAGTCTAAATTGATCAGATAAGTTGATCAATGAGGTGTAAATATTTCTCAACTATAGTGTTTAGAGGCCTAACATCACTATACTTTATTTGAGTTTTTATTTTCATTATGTTAGTAGTGATCCTTTCTATATTTAGTACATGGCTATTATGTTATCATGGATGATGATGGTATTCCTTTAGGGGAGTTTTTTAGCATGTTTGGAGAGATGATTGATTTCATATGTGCTTCATCCATGACTTGATTTATCATTGATGTCAACCTATATGTTTTATGGTTATGAAAATTAGAAATATGGTGGAATTTTTGGTCAGCGCAATCAGAGGATGCATAACTTAGTTCTACTAGCTTAGAATCATGTTTGTGGATATTTCTTAATGATGTATCTATGATTGCAAAAATTAATGTAAAGGTTTGTGTGAATTATGATAGATTTGTTGAATACTATTAAGAATGTAGTATGCAGGGAATGGTTTACTGGTAATTGAATTGTATCTATTTAGTGACATGAAATCTGGTTGAGTGATCTTGGATTTTGGTTGAAGACATGTTCATGGTGATATGTCTAAGGTGGAAAATTATAGTGATGATTATGTGAATATTTTTTAAGGATAACATGTGGGTTATTCCGTGGAATTTGAATTTTGATTATATTATTTTGGGAAGTTATAAATATAATGTAATTGTTGACCCTAAAGACAATCCAATATTGTTAATTAGTGAAAAATACTTATTCATTTACTAGGACAAATTGGTCGGTCATCACTGCAACCGAGCCACTTTATACAGACTAAGCTTTGTGAAGGAGAAGTATAAACATTTAGTTGTTGATGAGCAATAGTGATTGCCAAGAAAACCAAGTGTCACTAAGTATTCTAGTGGTTGCTAAGATTTATAGGAGGTAACATTTGAGCTGAGTGATATAGAATCCAAGAAAAAACAATAGAATCCAAGAAAAGCATGAGTTGAGGGACAACATGAAGAACCAGTATGTGTTGAGCATTAGAAAGGTGTATGTGCTAAGTAACATAGTTTTGTATTTTTTTTAGAATGGAACAAATATTTATGTAAATTTATTTATTTCTAAGTTAGGAGCGTGTTCTAAAGATCAAGGAGTCGATTATGCATGTAATTAAGGATCACCAATCCCTATATAAGGAGATCAACCAATTAGTAAACTATGACTAAGCAAAAAAAAGGATGAATCTAGATCATTGATCAAGATCTAGAAGCTTGTCATATAGTTATTTAAAGAGGGTTTTAGACCTAATTCTTTTTATTGTGAGTTGGAAGTATGGATGTGAAGTTGAAGGTGAATACAATGGAGTTAAGTGTTAAGGAGTAGTAAGGCAACTAGGTAGTGCTGTAAGGATTTATTGAAGATCTATCATTGAGAGGTGATATCAAGTTGTATAGAGGTGATTTTTCATCAACATTGTAAGAATTTTCCTTAGGGAAAAATTCATCCAAGACCAAGGAACTCAAACACAAGCACAAAATAGACCAAAGTATGATCAAAATAACTGTATAGTATTCAATTCTATGTACAAGTACACTAGGAGTGCCTGTATATAAAGGTCTCTAAGATGCATCTAGAATGCCAAGGAATCAACATCATGATAAGTCATACAACCAGGCACATGTCCACTATATATGGGTTATCCTCCATTAAGCATGGAAGTAAGTGCGATGATAAGAGGATAAGCCTACAATAGTGTAGCATGTAAATTTATGTTGTAGACACCATGTGTTAAATTAGGAGTGTGAATAACTGTGTTAAGTCTACATGACAACTCAGTGAATGATGAAAACTCCAATGTTGTAGACACCATGTGTTGAATTAGAGTTGTGCACTTCTATGTTGTCAACATGACAACTCATAAAGGTATGCAAACTCCTAAGTGTCTCACAAAATAAATAATAAAATAATGCAAAATAATAAAATAATGCACTAACCTAAGTAAAATTAAGTAAAGTTTAAATAGTAAATATCTATTTACACCAACAACCCCCCTTAAGTACAACTTCGGGGAATGCACTTAAGCTCATGAATGAATGATGGGTCCCAGCTATGAGGCCATGCTAGGTACCCATGTACAAAAGCAATGCTCTACATACAATGTGATGCAATGAAATCTCTCATAAAGCGAAGAAAGAGGGAAAACCTCATGAGAAAAACCCTCCTCCAAAAAGAGAGATATGTACAATAAAGAAGATGAGAGAGAAGAAGACCTTAGAAGAGGAAAAATTCTCTCCTAGAAGAAAGAAGAGAGAAGTCAAGAGACTCCCCTTTCTACAACATCCCACACCCCCAAGAGATCTAAAAAATGAATATACTTGACCTCAGTGAAGGGTTTGGTGAAGATATTGGTGACTTGCTCTACTATAGGATAGTATTGTAATGCAATGATCTATTCTTGTATCAACTCTTTGATGTAGTGCATATGAACCTCGATGTGCTTGGTTCACTAATGCTAAACTGGATGGTTGGAGATCTCAGTGGCACTTTGATTGTCACAATGAATAACTGTAGGCTTAGGTAGATCAAATCCAAACTTCTTCAGGATGTGTTGTAACCAAAGAGCCTTTGTAGCTACATTGATAGCTCCTTGATACTTAGCCTTTATGGAAGAAAGAGCAACATTATTTTTCTTCTTACTCTACCAACAAATAGGGCAGGAACCAAGGTGAAATATGTAACCTAAAGTAGACTTGCGAGAATCAATGTCCCCAACATAGTTTGATTCTGTGTATCCAACAAATTGAAGTCTTGTACCTACTATGTAATGTATCCCATGTGTATGAGTACCCTTTATGTAGTGCAAAATGCACTTGGTGGCCTTCCAATGAAGCTCATGTGGTTTTTGCATGAAGTGAGAAACCATGCCAAGTGTAAAAGCTATATCAAGGTGTGTATGTGTCAAGTAGATAAGGCTCCCAACTAACTGTTTGTACAATGTAGCATCAACAAGTGGAGTGGTGCACTTGGCCTCTAGCTTGACACATGAAAGAAAGGGAATAGAGTAGGCTTTCAGTCACTCATGTGAAATCAAGAAAGAAAGTCAAGAGCATACTTGGGTTGAGAAAGCATGATCCCTGTTGAAGACTATGTGATCTCAATACCAAGGAAGTAATGTAGCAAGCCCAAGTCTATCATAGCAAATCTATCCTATAGAGAGGTCTTAACACTGGCAATGATGGATGAAGTGCTTCTTGTAATGATCAAGTCATCTACATAAAGCATTAGTATCAAGTGTGAGTCATCCTTCTAAAGAATGTAGACATTTGAATCAAAATGGTACCTAGTGAATCCTACTAAGAGTAGGAAGGAATCCATTTTGGTAAACCAAGCTCGAGGAGCCTGCTTAAGACCATAAATAGACTTCTTCAATTTGTAAACCATAGTAGAATCCTGTATGAGCCCCTATGGCTACTCCATATAAATTTCCTCATGAAGATTACCATTCAAAAAGGTGCTCTTAACATCCATCTAGTGTACAACCCAACCATGAGTTGCAGTAATAGCTAGTGTCAAGCAAATGGAGTTCATCTTGGTGACTGGTGCAAAAGTCTTTGTATAGTCAATACCTAGAACCTGTGAGAAACCTTTGGACTCTAGTCTGGCCTTATGCTTATCCACACTTCCATCTGCTACAAATTTGGTTTGATAGATCCACTTACATGGAACCACCTTTCTTCCCTTAGGAAGGGGAACTAAGTACCAAGTGTTGTTTTTCATCAAGGAATTATATTCTTCCTCCATAGTCTTGTCCCATTCTAGAATCTCTAAAGCTACCTTAAATGACTATGGATCTAAAGAAATGGCTATATATCCATGTGCAAATGACTTGTGTTGTGACCTTGTCCTCCGAGTGTTTGAAGTATTCCCTCCAATGAATCTACTGCATCAAGGGTTTGTTGTGCCCAACAAGGTTTAGTGGAAGAAGAAGAAGGAATGTCCTTAACTATTTGTGGATCCTGTAAAGGTGGTTTCCTACAAGTCAAAGTTGAAGGAATCTCATCTTCCAAGTCACTATCATTACTATGATCACTGTCCACAAAGGAGGAAGAAGGAGGAGTTGAAGAAACCAAACTTGGACAAGTTTCTTCGAAGTGAACACTCCTCTTGTAAAAGATTTCATGTGTCTCTGGATCCATTAGTTTTTATGCCTTGAGATGGTCAAGATATCCAACAAATATACATGGTTTTATTTATGATTCTAATGCCTTTCACTTTTGTGGAGGTATTCTTGTCCATGCTAGACAACCAAAAACTTTGAAGTGCTTTACACTTGGTTTTCTACCACACCATGCCTCAAAAGATTTAATTCCATCTAAGGCCTTATGTGGACTTCTATTTTGGATTTAGTTGGCATGACACATGGCTTATGCCCAAAACACTTGATCTAGAGACTTATGTTGAAGCATACAAGTGGTCATTTCCTTTAGGGTTCTATTCTTCCTTTCAGCTACACCATTATATTATGGCATGTATGTAACTGAATGTTGAAGATCAATAGCCTCATGAGTGCAAAAATATATGAGCCTGGAGTTGACATATTCCCTTCCATTATCTAGTCTTAGAATCTTCATGGCTTTCCCTAATTTTTTCTCAACTTGAGCTTTAAAGGTGATGAATTTATCAAATACTTCACTCTTATGAGCAAGAAAAAAGACTCAAGTATACTATGAAAAATCATCAATAAAGGTTAGAACATAGCCAGCTACATCACTATGAACCAATTCAAGAACAACAATTGCCTTTGAAGACTTCCCCTTGTCATATTTCTCTTCAAGATGCTTGCCTGCTTCACAACCTAGACATACACCCTCTAAATACTTGACTTTAGGTAGACCAATGACCACATCCTTGCTACTGAGTTGTTGAAGGTAGTGATAATTAAGATGTCCAAATCTCTCATGAAATAGTTTACTTTGTGTATTTGAATGAGTCAACAAGGCAACGGAGGTGGATTTAGGCACAAAATGTGAGAAAGAATAAAGTCTTCTCTCATGATTAGCCTTTCCAACCACCACCATAGGATCATCTTTGAGATTTTTCACCACAACTATATCAAGGAGGAACTGTACATCCATAGTGAGTTATCTGATAGATGGAGAGAAGGTTGGTGCTAAGGTTAGGAACATGTAGAACATCCTTGAAGATTCCATTTTCCAACTCAACATTGTCTTTCCCTTAAACTTCCACTTGAGTATCATTTTCCACATATATGTAAGGTACATTTGATGGTTTCAAAGAGGAAAACTTCTCCCTTGAAACACTCATATGATGTGTTGCTCCTAAATCAAGAACCCATTCCTCAACATTGTGTGTACTTGCTACCAAAGCTTGTCCCTTACCCTTTGAAGTGGATGAAGATCCCTTATCCTTATATGCATTTGGTACATCAATTTTTTGTTTCCTCATTATGTTTACCAATTCATCAATCTTTTTATCCTTGCACTCATGTTCATCATGACCATTCCTCTTACAATAGGAACAAGTTTTCTTCTCTATTTTGTTGGAATTGTTCCCTTTTTTATTATTTTTGGAAGAAGACTTTCCTTTTTGTGAAGAAGATTGCTGAGTGGAAGAAGATTGATTTGAAGAAGATTTTTATTTTGAGGATGATTGTAGTGTGTCATCTTGTGCCTTAGCCTACCACTACTTCTTCTTCTTCTTGGAGTTTTTACCACTTGAATTACCTTCATTTGCTACGAAGGCTTTGGTCTTGGAAGACTTGAGCATTCCCATACCCACTAGATTGTCATGTTCTAAGATCAAAACTTCTAAAAAATTCTCAAATGAAGGCTTAACATAGGCACTACCCATTGTTAATTTGTGTGTATTAAAACTAGAAACAAAAGGAGAATATTCAGGTGGAAGATGATTCATGATGTGTTTGATCATCTTTCCATAATTGATGGGTTCACCACAATCCTTAAGTTGTGCCCTATACATGTCTACTTGGGTAAGATAGTCTTTGATGGTGTTGAAATTCCTAGGATCCAACTTGAGAAGTTTTTCCTCTGTGGTGTAAGCCATGTCTTCATCTACTGTCCCATACAATGCTTCAAGTTTAGCCCAAACCTCTACTAGATTGGTAAGCTTCCTAATGTGAAATTTGATAGGATCAAAGATATTTTTCAACAAGGTTCCTAGGGCCATCTCTTGTTTGGATTCTCAGGCTTCTTTTTGAGCTACACCAGCATCAGTAGGAGGTTTCTTTGTTGCACCAATTACATAACCTAGTAATTCTTTTTCTACCAATGGTTCTTTAATGTTTTCTTTGCCTCTGAATGATGGTCAAATAGTCATCAAATTTAAGATAGTAATTTGTTGACATCAACAAAAATGCAAGCCCTACTGACGTGTTGATGACATCACCTGTATGACTAATGATTTCAGCACATATAAAAAAGTACAAACTTATACAACTATACGAACTACTTGCACAAATGGATCCTTGCTGGTAGTACAGTTGGGTTGTTGATGTGTTTGATAGGTGGCCATTGAGATGGATTTCATGAGTCGACACTAATGTGTCTGACAGGTGGCCATTAATGTGGATTCCAAGTCGATGCTAACATGTCTTTGTCCACTAGGTGGCACACTGTGCAGACACCACACGGAACTATGATTTTTGTTGTTGGATGCTAGAAAAGTTCTTATCAGCCGGCGGTCAGCTTTAGTAGCCGGAGCCAAAAATAAGAGTTCTTTGCTGGAATGTCAAATGTCAATGCCAAAGGGGTAAACTCCTAGAGCTAGTGAGAAGAAATCTAGCATGGGCTATTTTGAATTTAGTCCCACATTTATAAAATATGAGGTTTGGTGGTGGTTTAAAAGGAAACTGGCTAGGAGTGTAAATAACAAAACTCACCAGTGGTTGTTGTTGGAGTTGGTAGTGGCTTGGCTGATATTTGAAGAATTTTTGCTAGGAATGTGGTTGTGGTCACCAAGATTTAATAAACTACCTGCCAAATGAACTTAAACTACCTGATGAAATATCCTGCAAAATATTTCACGTTGCAGGGCCAGGGTGCAACTACCCAGTGCCTAGCTTGCAAATTAGGCCTTTGAGTTTTGATTTGCAAAAAAATTTGCCTCACAGTCGACTTTGGCCTAGGGTAGGCATATTTATAGTCAATCTTCACCAAACCATTTCTCCAAACACAATGGTGAGGTCCGCTTTGACTCCAGATGTGCCCAATTGTTGCAAATGCTCTAAATATGAATCTAGTCCCTTTGAGAGATGAAGCAATAAGTTCTTCAATGGCTTTGTGATGAGAATATCCCTCTACTCTGATACCATGTAAGAATTTTCTTCAGGGAAAAATTCACCCAAGGCCAAGGAACTCAAACACAAGCACAAAATAGACCAGAGTATGATTAGAATAACCATATAGTATTCAATTCTATGTACAAGTACACTAGCAGTTCCTGTATATAAAGGCCTCTCAGATGATCTAGAATGCCTAGGGATCAACATCATGATAAGTCATACAACTAGGCACATGTCCACTAGATATGAGTTATCCTCCATTAAGCTTGGAAGTAAGTGTGATGATGAGAGGATAAGCCTACAATGGTGTAGCATGCAAATTTATGTTGTAGGCACCATGTGCTAAATTAGGGGTGCAAATAACTATGTTTTCTACATGACAACTCAATGAATGATGAAAACTCTAGTGTTGTAGACACCATGTGCTAAATTAGAGTTGTGCACTTCTATGTTGTCAACAAGACAACTCATAAAGGTATGCAAACTCCTAAGTGTCTCACAAAATAAATAATAAAATAATGCACTAACCTAAGTAAACTTAAGTAAAGTGTAAATAGTAAATATCTATTTACACCAACAAACATTAAAGTGAAAACTAAAGGATCAAGGTACTAATACATTTTAATAGGTTTTACAAGGTAAATCACTTAATAGAGTGGTCCTAAAAGGCCTATGTAAATATCCTATTAGAGTGCTCACTGAATTATATAGTTAAAATCCTTTAATCAAGGTAGACTAAATAAGTCTTGTAAGATCTTAGTAGGGAAGATCCCTCACAAGGTAGATCATCAGAAGTGATCAAAATTTGTATCTCTAATAGGCACACTTTATCATTGCAATAGTGAAGACTATGTGGGTATCATCCCTAGTGTAAATTTACCTTCACCTTGGAGGGTTTCTGCATTACCAAATCTTTGTGTCATTTTTTGATTTATTTATTACATGTTTTATTCATATTATTAGATGTTATATCTAATAGTACATGTTGATATATGAATTTCATGTTAAATTTTAAGGTTAAGAAAAATATGTGTGTGGTGAATTAAGTGTGGATGTGATTTATGTGAAGTGGTAATAGTTTTATAGATCCTAAATCAACCCCCCTCCTCCCCCACCTCTCAACATCTTACTTTCCCTGTTAGATTTCCAACAATTGGTATCAGACCCAAGTTTTCTAAGTAAAAGTCTAACCACTTGAGAGTCAAATATCTTGGAGATGGAAGCCTATAAGTTAGGAAAGGTTATTAAGAATCAAAAGATTTATTTGTAGCTTGCATTTGAGCAAGTCAAGGATGAAAAGGAAGAATTGAATAAATCCCTAAAGGGAAGCAAGGAGATGGAAATTAAATAGAATGACACCTAATACAAGTAAAGAATTTAAGACTACATGATGAAGAAAGATCTAGTGAGACTAATGTAGCAATAGAAGATCTATTGGAGAATAACAACATTCTGAATGAAGAGGTAAAAGTACTAAAAAGAGAACATGAAGTGCAATCAGTGAGGCTATTTCAAGTGGCTAAATAAAAGAAAAAAGGTTGAAGAATACATCATAATGGTTGAAGAAGACAAAAGGCGAATGGCTACAAGTCTTGATGAGAGAATCAATGAGGTGCAAAGGCTAATTAAAAATCAATTTGATATTGTCAATTAGTTATTAAGTTCCAATCATGAGATTGGTAGAGAGGTGGAAGAGATTGAAAATCTAAGATCAAAGAACAATGAACTAAAAGTTGAGTTAAGAGCTAATAAAGAAATCATGGAAAGAATGAACATATTTGGAGAGGTAATGAGACAATTTGATGAATAGCTAAGAGCACACATAAGACCTTATGGCACTATTGGACTTGGTTATATCGAGTTCATGTCATCTACCAAGAAAGGAGAATGATCAAATCATGGTTAACAAAGGAATTCAAAGATAAAGAAAAAGAAGCCTACATACTACAACTATGGAAAATTAGGCCACACAAAAAACATTTGCAGGAGAAAAACTGGTAAGTCAAATCCTAAGGCTAACTTTAATGGTAAGTGTTTCAATTATAACAAGCATGGACATGAAGCACATGAATGTAGGTCAAAGATCAGTAAGACACAAGCTACATCTAGATTTTAAGGCTATTGTAACACATGTCAAAAGTATGGTCATAGGGCACAAGATTACAGATCTAAAGAAAAGAACAATTGGATACCTAAAGGCCAAGGAAAAACAACTAAGCAAGGAAATACTATAATTTGGGACTAAAATACTTGGGCCAATTGTCACTTATCTGGAAATTATGAACATATTGAAGTAATTATTTAAGGATACATATTAGAGGAAGATCAAGAAACTAGATGAAATTTGGACTAATATGTTTTAACTATCATAAGGTCGATCATCTAAGTAGAGATTGTGTAAACCAAGCACCAACACCTAATGTTGAAGAGAATAATGGAAAATATAAGATCAATACTTAAGAAGTGAGAACCCAGATGAATCATACCTATAAAAAAAAAATTAAATAAGTCAATAGCTCAAATGATGAAGTTGTGATCACCCAATCCAATGGATTAGGTGATTCTCCCACCTCAAACTAATCAAAGATATGTATGGAGTTGTACTTTGAATTTCAAAATCATACATCAATTTCTAAGATAATATACACGAAAGTCCAAATCAACATGTTAATGGATGCACAAGGATAAATTTTAAGTTTGCATTGAATAAAGTGTTGGAAATAGGAAATATTGAGGGGGGGGGGAGGGTGAATCAGTATTCAACAGACTTTTACCCAAAATTGGATATTGTTGATTACCTTATAACTTGCATATGATAACTAAAAACATTGAATAGTAAACATAACCATACACAAAGAGAACTCATAACATCATTTTTTTTAAATAGGGAAACCTTGGCCAAGGTAACTCCCTGGTAGGGATGGTACTCACAAAATGATCTACTAAACAAAAGTATCTAGTTAAGGATATTGACTCTATTAGGAGTCTATTACATACATATAGTGTCTTAGTCCTTGTTAGAGGACTAGGTCCTGTTAAAAGTCTCAACCTTGTTAGGAGTTGTTATGTACAATTAAAAAATGTATGCGAGATAAGCTCACTTCCCATGCAATATATAATGTAGTTCATTGATACAAAAGAGATAGATACAAAAACCTCTTTACAATGTTGATATATTCATCATCTGATCTTTTCTTTGCCACTTTCACATACCTCTAATCATACATTAGAATTTGCATCACATATCACTTACAATTTACACACACCTTCACATATTGCATTCTTTCCTTTCTACCTTTATATTTTACAACAAATTGTCCACTCAGCCTCCAAGCTTTCACATGCTTGACAAAATAAAAAATTTATTCTTTCCTTCTTAGGGTTAACATCTAGGATGTCATCCCTAATTATTTAATTAATTATTTCCTTATAAAAAAAACTCCTTAGAACATTATTACCTTTTTATTTTTATGTTGTTTTCTACCTGTATATTATCGCAACTAGTAAATCTATCATATCTTCTTTGTACTAACCATACTAACTTGCACACTTACATATGTCATACTGACACTTTGTACTATCTGTACCTAACTACACACATTTCAATAATGTCTTTTCTAATCATACACATCAAAATTGTCTCTATTCAGTTGGATAACTAACTTGTACTTAAACAATTTCCCATGTCTAACTGTGAAATATTCATCTCTATATAATGTCTTCTTTATACAAAGTATATGTTATCATAAACGAAAACTCTTACTTTATTCCAACTTGTCTTACTTAGCCAAATTGCCAACAATATCCCCCTTTGGCATTGATGAAAACATATTGAAAAATTGGCTAAGTTCCAAAATGTTGATAAAAAAAAATTAAAAACTTGGCCTTTGTAAAATTTACAAAATTTCAAAAATTTTGGATCATTACATTTATAATCATCTTTCCTTAAATCTCCTATTATAGTACTTTGCATAAATATTTCTCCCCCTTCCTATATACATCATACTCTTATTTTGTTACTCCCCCTTACATTATACTTTATACAATTTTTCTATATTACTCCCCCTTTGACATCAATAATAAAGATGTCAAAACCTATATACAATCAAAATTGTAGATCTTTACCTCTTCATTTAGGTAGAGAGGCATGAAATATAGTCATCAAAGCTTTCCTTTAGATTCTTTAAGTTCTTCTCCCATGTGTCATTAAATCCCTCTAAGATATTGAGTAGAGTGTACAACCCATAGGATGTTATTTCCATTGCATTCAAATCTGAATAAAAAAACTTGTCAAAGGTTGTCCTTTCTTTTAGATGTTCTTCCACTTTCTACTCAAGTGTGCTGATCTTTAGGGACAAATTTTCTCTTAGAAGTGAGAACCTATTTGCTATCCTTTCTATGTTCATCTCTATAAGACTTATCTCATCATAAGTCTTCCTTATATGAGCCTCAATATCTTCAATTTTTATGTTAGATTATTGAAGGTGATCTACCACTGTTTGCAAATCTTCATATTTTCCCTTCATCTCATCATCTATATCCTTGGTAAATTTGAATGATATTGCACACTTGAAATATAGTGTATTTCCTTCTTGTTCACACCTTTTTAGCTCCTTGATACATGTATCAAGAGCCCCAAGGTTATTTCTAATATTCTGACATAAAGTGTCAAACATTTGAGCATCATTCCTTGCTTGAGCTTGAACTGCTACTCTATCAGATAAGCTAGTGAATTCAGCATCAAAATCTTGAATCATGGCCTTTTCTCTATCCTCTCGATCTAGATCTATTAGCCTTACTACAAGGGTGCTCTACAACTTCTCTATCGCATCCAGTAGAGATTTTTGCAAGATCTTTATCTTTGTATTTTTATCAATTATTTTTCTCAAAGATGAGATCACCTTAATCTAATCATCATCATCTAATCATGTCAAAGCTACAAAATTTAGGGTATCTTAGATGAGCTAGGTATACTGACCTTCTTCTCTTCTTCGTCCTTTTTCTTCTTCTCCTCTTCTTCTCTTCTTTTCTTCTCTTCCTCTTCTTTCATTTTCTTTTATTTTATTCTTCTTCCTTCTTTCTCTTTTCCTCTTCTTCTTTCTTCTTCTTCCCTCTTTTTCTTTTCCTCTTCTTCTTTCTTCTTCTTCTCTTCTTCTTCCTTCTTTTTATTTTCCTCTTCTTCTTTCTTCTTCTTCTCTTCATCTTCTTTCTTATTTTTCTCTTCTTCCTCTTTTCTCTTCCTTTCTTCTTGCTTCTTTCTTTTCTTCTCTTCTTCCTTCTTTCTATATTCTTCTATCTTTCTTTTTCTCTTCTTCTTCTTCATTTTTTTAATTCTTCTTCCTCTACATCCTCCTAGGAGCTGGTGTAACTATTAGAAATAATAAAATCAAAATGAACTAAAAATAAAGAATTATAATTTAATCCAAGAGAGTTTGTGATGAACATAATTACCATAGTTTATAAGAGCTTTCCAAAATCAACACAAAGAAGGAGACAAAGATTTTGAAAGGGGAAAGAAAAGAAAACCCCTTGTGAATTATATGAATGAGGCAAATTCTTAAGAATGGAGAAAGAGAGAGAAGGAGATAATGTGGAGCCATAGGGCTCATTACATGAACTACATCATGATTGTGTGTTGTAGAGAATGAGACAGAAGCATCTCTTATGAAGAGATGAGAAGAGGAGTTATTTGTAACTCCCATGTGAATGATTGCCACGTTCATAAGTGTGTGCATAACAAGTGTCATAATCCTCTTAAGGAGGAATAAACTATTTTCCTTAATAAATGAATTACAAAAAAGACTTGTCCTCACATGTGGACTAGAGGACAAACAACATAAGGGATACCTTGGTTTATCCCACTTAATAAATACAACCAAGGAAAGATTACAAATTCTAACACCCCCCTTTAATCTTTACTTGGGGAAATTACATCAAAGGGTATTAAACCCAAATTTTTACAATGAAATTTTAAATAGCAAAAACTTGATCTTTGACAGTGTCTTCAATTATGCAAAAAAGGTCTCTTGTGAGTGTAGGTAGATCTTCGTAGAGCCAGGAGAGAAGTGTACAGGTCATCCGAATGTACACCAAATAATATTGTCTTGGATGTGCCTAGATGGATTACCTGAAAAATAGACACAATAAACACAACAACTATCCACAAAGAGTAAATCATTTTATATTCAAATTAGAAATCATTTTGAATAAGGATAAGAGAATTCTCATAGAGAAACAGAGAGGAAGATACAACATTTTACCACAAAGCAATGGATTTAACCTAATATCAAGATAAATTATATACTCAAAATATTATCATCAAGGATAAAAAAAGCTTGATCAATGTTCTCATGAAAATTATATTATACTAATGTACTAATGACCACAGACAAGGCCAACTAATGATTCTTGCATCAGCATTGCATCAATCACATGGATATAGACAGTCCACTTAATGAATCATCCCACTGCAAGTTAATGGGGGTGTCCCTTCACAACATGCATGATTCATGATCTAAGAAATGAAGTATGTAGATCATTATCACATTAATATATGAAAATAAAGTATAAGGAGAGACATACTGATCAAATTAGTATTATCATGATTTTTGTTAAGATATTAATAAGGAATGGATTATGAGGATTTAACAACATATTGCCTTCAAATTTGGATCAAATCATCTAAATTTGGAGGGGAAAACTCCAATAATAACATCCTCTAGATTGAGGAGAAAAATGGAACAACATGGAGGAAAACTCCATCAATATCAACCTTTCAAAGTAGAGCATATAGAATCAAATGGAGGGAAACTCCATATAAATATCAATCTTTTCAAAGTAGAACAAATAGGACCAAATGGAGGGAAACTCCATGAGTGCACACCAATATAGGATGGAGGGATACTCCATGGGCCAAATAAGGAAACTATGTATCAGTTATACTGAGCGAACCTACATAGTTAACCTTGAAAAATTGGCTCCCTATGCAATGCAAAAAACTTCATATAAATCAATGGTATAAAACCATAAAGTGCCAACATGGGCATAGAACGATGCTATAAAAGCATAAAAGTGAAACTATGTGCACATCAAAATAAAGTTGAAGGAAAATGTGTAAGATAACTCATAATCTAATCAGAATTAAGGTAAATGTAGAGATCCAAGGAAGATCAATGAAAATAAACAAAATATGGATATCAAGTATAAAAATCCATTGAGGATAAACATAAGTGCTTAATTCATTTTGTGAAGGTATATATCAATTTCTAAATCATTATAGTCATAAAATTATATATTTATTTGGGTATATATGTGTGCACCCATAAATATTTAAATATATGCAAATGATAAGTCACAATATTGAGAGGATCTTTCTATAAAAATATATTTCAAGTAGAATGAACATTTTGAATAAAGAGAAAATCTCTTAAATAGTAATTTTTGATAAATTGAAATAATGAAATCTAATCACAATCAAAGAGATGTATTATCATTAGGAATGACTGCCAAAGAAAATTAGAGTAATTTTTTTTGTTATAATCAATTTTTTAGAATGATGGAAGACGAAAAAGCATATTACATGATCAACTAAAAAAACTCTTATTTTTGTGCATACATGAACAAAGAAGTTAAAGCAATGATAGAAAATTTTAGCAGTTACAAAAGAATATAACTAGAATAAATAGTTGCAAGTAAGCCAAAAAAGAATCCACTAACATGCATTGGGCAGTCAATAGTGTAATCGAATAGAAAAGGGAAAAAAACTTCTATAAGTTGCAAACAAAGAGAATGAAGTTGAGAGAAGCATTTGGACTCTTACTCAAAAAACTTTAGTCGAATTGATTCTAGGTGAAGGTAAAGCATATGAAAGTAAAGTATGCAAAGGTATCTTTTTGTCATGAAAATACACTTATATTTCTTATGTATTTTGAATACAAGTTGCAAAGAGGAAATGGATCACAAAGTTTTGAATCTCCAAGTGATGATTCCCATTTTAACATGGGAATTTCCTCTGGAGTCAACATACTTGAGGAGAGATTTTGATGAACTATTTCAAGCAATGCTTGGAGAGGTGGAGCATGTAATAAGGAGCATAATAGGAGATGGGGTGTTGAGGCCAAGGGCACCGTGACCTATCTATCAAACTCAAGTATTGTCCATATTTTACTCAAACATATATGATATGTTACCCGAGTACAAGACATTGATGAAGATTCAAGAGATCTATATTAATCCATCTTCTGTGAATGCAACCGTATTGGATGAAACAACCAGTGGTTATATGTTGCATGGTTCAAAGGCATGGGTGGGACGAATTATTCCCATTAAGAAGTTTGATTATGATATGGTACGAATGACCCTTTTGGATATTAGGAGGATAGGGTTACGGCTACAGAAGCACATGTATTTTGAAAGGGAAATGATACATATTGTAGGGCTACTACAATAGATATGATGGCTAGGGCATATTATTTGATATAATCTTAGTGGTGGTATGATACTATGAAAGTTGAAGGGTTCATCCTTAGTTGAGGGCCTCTTCAAGGGATGATAATATAGGGGTTATCGTGGAGTCGGTGGGTTCTACAAACTAGGTGCAGTGGGTTGAGTCTAGAGGAAAGGGTTAAAAGGTTAGGCATGCAATAGGTTTAGGTTTTAATTATGATAGAGAGAGAAAGAAAAGAAACATTTATGTACTTATTTTTATTTGAAATAGACTAATGAAAGGATGAAGAGTACTGTAATAATTGCCTACATGAATTTATTTCAACATAGAAAAAAATATTTTAACTTTGTTAATTAGCAACAACTTCTCTTGTTAGCAGTGATTTCTCTTTGTCTAAGGCAATGCTGCAAATGAAACCATTGGTAATGATAATTATTCTTACCTCATGAGACTTCGAATAATATTCTTTAAAAAATTAATCTAGAGTTAAAAACTTGTTAGAGAATAACTTAGAATAGATGTTGTAAAAGGTGAATAATAATGCAGTCCTACAAGAAAATGTTAGAGGAGTAATAATCCTGCAACATAAGGAATCAAATTGATGTAGAACCATTATTAAATTATTAAGGAATCTAAAAATATCTTTTTAAAAAGCTTTAAATAATTTTTTTTTAAAGAATTATAATTTAAAATTAATAAAATTGAAATGAACTAAAAATAAAGAATTATAATTTAATCAAAATTCTAACAGTAACTAGTCAACTTTCCAACATTGGGGCCATAATTTTTAAACAAATCCTCAGTTTTATCAATTATTACTTTATTTTTGTCAATCTGCATTGAGTCATTTCCTATAGTGACTTGAGGATTTGATGTTTCCTTATTTAGATCAGCCATCATTTGAACTATAGCTTTCTTTGTCTCTTCATTTACTTCCTAACAATTTCCTCCCATTATCAGAATTTCTCTTGTCATTTTCCAAAGATATGGGTCAAGACTCTTCATTAGATTGTCCATATGTTCATTAATGTCTACTTGACATAGCTTTCTTATCTAATTTTTTATGATTCCCCTATCCTCATCAGCTACCCTCTTCCTTTTGTTGATTAATATTTCATAGAGACCTTTTGGGATCTTATCTTTCAAGTCCTCAAACTTACTATTAGATAGTATCATGTGTCTATTAATAGTATTTTCAAGCTCTAATCTATCAATTCCAATGTATAAATAATAATATTTGGTTAACTAAAAAAAATTACCTTCATTAATGATTGTGTTGGTCATCCTTTCAATTTTATACTTCCATGCCTTCCTTCCTAAGCTCACAAATCCAGGTTTCTTTTCAAGCTTTGTCTGACCTCGCATATTCTTCTTTGGTATACTTGCCATTATTTCCTTATGCATCTTTCTTGGTCCAGTTGTCATGGCTTTCATTCTTTTCTTTCTTGGATAGTCAGGTGACTCTTACTTTACCTCCGCCAATCTTACAAACTTCTTCTTTATCTCAACTACTTCTACTTCTTCTTCTTATGATTTCTTGGTTGATGGAATAGTAGGTGTAATAGGTTCATATTCATGTTAAAAAATTGCATATAGTGCAGTAGGTGTTGTTCTTGGTGGAGCTTCCATAGTGACTCTCTTATATGGTCATGTCAATGCCAAGGGTGGAGCATATCTCATCTCTCATTGACCAATTTGTTTCATTCTTGTGATGGTTTGTCTCACAACACTTGCTTCTTCTACTATTCTATCTTGTTGCATAGTTCTCTTCATAACAATTTCAACTTTCTTCTCAGTTGTCTTCTCCAACTGTGCTAGGATAGCTGATTGAATAAGCTCTTCATAGATTCCAATTCTATCAAACTCCTCATTCTTATCAGATTTAATGATTATCTTAGCATATCCCTAAATTTCTTCCTTGGTGATTTCATATCCAAATGGCTCATTATATATAATTATAGGTAAAACTACTTCAATGTATGAATAATATGTATCCACCATAAAATGTATGTCATCCTTATACTTTTATGTTATGGAGGATAGAAACCTAAATCTTTCCCTCATCTCATTTTGAAATGTCTTCACAATCAAATTAGTACTACTATTGACTTTCTCAATAAGATGTTTGTTATACATCTATGAAATATTTTCCATGGTGCATCTTTCACTACACATTAATATTGAAACTTTCATAATTGGAAATCTCTTGATCAAGTGGAAGAGCATATGTGTGATCAAGGACTAAAATCTAAACTGATTATTTTTAAATCTCTTGATTCTTTTCAAGTTCTCTATTAGTTGCACTCTAAGGATATCACACAAGTTGACCTTTTCTCTATAATTGAAAATCTTGTAAGATGCTTGTATATATCCTACTACCATATCATCCTCTCTAGAGCTATAGCACATCCTTTTTGCAATAATTCTACTCAAGAATCTAACATCACCTTGCTTGATTTTTCTAATAACTATGTATCTACCATTGTTTAATAACTTTGTATTGTTCATAATAGTTTTCTTAACATTATTTTCATTGACCAGTATACTACCTTAATTGCATAATCTAATAACTTCATGAATAAGGTTAGCTGTGATTTCAATCACATTGTCTCCTAAACAAAATTTTCCATCATGGATTCTAATCATTATCACTTTAGTCCATTTCTCATTATCAAACTCGTAGTAAAATAGAAACTTAACTAGGTCATTATTATTTAAGTACTCAAATCCTTGTTGGTAACTCATGTCATGGTTATATATGTGGTTGAATTCCTCATAAATGTGTTCTTCTTCTATAGTATCAAATTTTCTTCTCAAGTAACTACTCACATCCTCTAAGTGAATGATGTTCTTAAACATTTTTAACAACATGGTGCTAGGGTCATCAACTAATTGTTTTAGAGGATTTATCTTCATCTTAGGTCTTACTAATTCCTCAACATTATCAATCAATGACTTATCCATTTCAATACTTGAGTTCTTAACATGATTTTCTACACAAATCTTTACTTAAGAGTAAAATACCTCACCTCAACACATAACTTAGGGCTTTATAATCTTCACATTGCAAGTTTCCTTGAATTAGCTTTCAATTTTCCTTTACTTCCCACTTAATTTCTCTTTAACTCTTCACATTATTTAATGATACATACAATCTTTCTTGCATGGCTTATATCTCATCAAAATGATATTCACATTAATTGTGCAACTACTCAATCCATAAAATGTTGTTTCTGATTACTAGTGAGGTTGTTTTCATTTGCACACACATGTTTCATCTTAAAATGATATGCACTATTAACCATAGCTTCCTCATATCTTTTTCTACTCATATTAACTTTGCAACTCTTAACTCAATCTCTATCCATAATTTCATATTTTTTGTTCTTGATCTTCAATGGAAAAGTTCTTAATTCAAATGGGATGAATCAAATACAATTCTAACTTCAATCTTTCATCAAGTGCATCAAAATATTATCTGTCCAATACTACTTTTCAACTTGATGGATCTTTTTCTTTGACAAATAACTCCTTGAACTCTTCCACATGTTCTCTCAACTCATCTTTTTGACTATTGTTGTTTCTATCATTCCTTCTGGCATTTTTGTTATTGTTCCTTCTAAGATTTTTACTCATGTTGATGTTCCTCATGTCCATTCTCCAAAATCTATCTATATGACTAGAGTTGTTGCATAGCTGACATATGGGTGCACTGTTTCTTTAATTAGGTCCAGACTAATTAACTGGTGCTCTACAATTTCTAGCAATGTGTCCAAATTTATTGCACTTTTAATGCACAATGTTTCTTCTTGAGCCATTTGTTCCTTTATTTGATCTCCTTTAATTAGATGTCCTTTCACTAGGTCTTCTTCTTTCATTACCTATAGGGTTAGTATCTCTAAACATTCTACTATTGCTATTATTACTATCAAATCTAGGTTTCTTACAATCAAATTCTTTATGACCAAGACCATGATAATTATAAAAATAAAAATTGGTAATAGGTTTGAATGACTTACCTATATAGTTTCTCTTAATATGACCAACTTCATTATGTAAAAAGCATCTACTCTTAAATTCATACCTTACCTCTTTAGATGATTCAACTTGCTTTGTTGCCTTTAGTTCATTAATTTTCTCAGGTTGAATTGCTTGCTCAATTTATTTTGGTGAATCTTTGGATTGAATTGATTCAATCTTATTTTGATCATCCTTCTTATGTTAAGGATGTTCAACAATTGGATCTATTTCCTTTCTTGCTTTAGATTTCTTTATTGACTTTTCTCCAATGAAATATCCAAGACTGGTCTTATCATAAGAAGGTCTCTGAAAATATATTTTCTCATCATTTTTTCACTACTAGAATATAGATTTTCTAATTGTTGTTTGGTCTGGGTTAATTCTCCTTTCACAATATTGTTGTACTTCTCATTTTATGCATGCTCTAACTTGATGGATTCAAATTCACATGTCACTTTTGTAAGATGTGATTTTAGATCTGCATTTTCATATTTTATAATAGATTCAACTTTGCTATCATCTTTCTTCAAACTTTACTCTAGTTCAATGATTTTCAATTAATGTTTCAAAATCTCATTTTCTTTCTTCAATTTTGATACTTTATCACTATCTTATGTCTCCTCTTTGGATTCCTTTCTATATTTGAGATGATCAATCTTATCTTTCAATTTCCTAATGTAGTATTTTGCATCTTTGTATCTTTCTTTTAGGTTATCTCTTTCCTTGGTAAGAAGATCAATCTGCTCAAGAACTTGTTCAAGATTCTTCTCCAACTATTCCATATCCATAGGGATCTAGTGCAGGGGCACCTATAAAAACACCTAAGCCCACCTTGGAATCAAATGGGGTTAGAGGTTCAAAGGCATCCTTGAAGGTGAATTGGGAGCTCTTGAAGCCAATAATGGTAATTTGTAATGAACAATTGATGCAAATGTGAAAAGTCCTAAAATCCCTAATAAAGGACTTAGAACCAAAATTCATGTAAGGGTGGTCAATAGTGCCAATAAGAAATCTAAGTCGATTAGGAAGGTCAATTAGGTCCTAGGAGTAATCATGCATTGAATCCATGTAGTTAGAAGAGTTGATTTGCTAAAATATGGAATTAAATAAAATATGGAATTCAAATATCTGAAATCCAATAGTTAAGTACAAATTAGGAGGAAAACTATATTTAAGACCTTAAACATGTTTGTAATAATTCCCAACTAAATTAAATTGGCTGATGAGGTTATCATACACCCTATATGGCCTGGTCAAGGCATAGGGTCAAGGTAGCAATAGAGATTAGATAAATATTGTATGGATTGGTGGTGAAAATGCAATAAAAATTCATTTTGAAAGCAATTTGTGAATGGTTTCTTGATTGGTTTTGATCTATTTTAACCTTGATGATCTTATAAACATACTTGTACATTTTTTTATCCAATTATCATGCACTAAGATTTGTATAGGCTCATCTTGTTAAGTTTGTTGATTACTACCTTAAGGGTTTCTTAATTTCCTTTGGAGTTTTGAGTATTTATTTGAGATGTTGATCATTCCATGAATGTAGGAATCCTATCCTCATGTAATGATCATGTAAATATATGCACAAATACACCCTAACAATTATTTTACTAAAATTTGTAAGGATTGGTGATCATTAATGAGATTTGGGAAGGAGAAAGTCACCAAATACATGGCTATGGAGAAATAGTAGAAGTTCTAGCCACTAGAGGTTGGTGTTTCATTTTTTTAAATGTCTTTTTATGTCATAGAGAAGGTGTATCAACTCTCAAAATTTTGAGATTTGATTGGGAAGGCATACATTGGGAAAACCCTACATTTAAGGGTTTGTATGAGATCAATTCGGGGGTTTCATTCTTGCAGGGGTCTAAGGACCAAATTGACTTGATTTTCCTTGTATTGGGATCATTTCAAGAGACTTTCAAGATTATTGGAGTCTATAAGTCAATAAGGCTTGTACTTTCTTTGTAAAATGAACCTATTCTATGCCTAAAATGAGTGCATAGTCTGAAGATATGTATATTGTGCCAAAATAGCCTATGTTGAGTTTGGGATATATTAAAGTGTGATGAAATGGATATCTAAATCTCCTTTTTTGGGGGGGATTATTTTGAATTTTTTTGGAGTAAACTCCAATTTTGTCTCATTGGAGACCTACTAGGAAACAATTAGGCCTACTAGGCAATTTGAGGGTTTTGGGTATTTGGATTTGATTGGAAGCCCAAATTTGGTTGAAACATTTTAAATCCATCTTTTCTTGGTATAAGACATATACCTTGGTCATTCAAAAGGTGTAGGAGTTGTGTAAGTGTTATTTTTTGTTTGAAGGTTTGGGGAACCTTGTATTTCCCTTATAAGTCTAAGTGGAAAAAATTTGATTTGACCCCACCACACGTATCCTCTAAATCAAGTGGTATCAGATCCTAGGATAATCCTAGGTTGAAATAAAGAAGAAAACTTGTGGGGTATTTTGGTTATTTTATCCTTTGTTGAGGCCTTAGAGTGTCCCTTTTCTTTTTGAGTGTTCCATAGTTGGTCTTGGTACATTTGGAAATTCCAAAGGGAGAAGATGATGGGATCCCTCAGAGGGTCACTAATTCTAAACTTTCCAAGCTTGTGAAGGATTGAGTGAAAGAGCATAAAATAATTAGACCAGCCCTTGAACAAGAGATAAGGGAGAAGATTGAGAAGGACAAGGAGATGAGATCCTTGGTTGGAAAATTGACTACACTTGAGAAAAGAGAAAAGAGTAGGTTAGAAGATGTTGATGATCTTGAAGATAAGAGAGAAGAATAAATTCCTTTGGGAGAGGAAGCACAATTATATCTTGAATATGTGAGGATTGCTAAGTTTGCTAAAGCCATAAAAAATGGAAATGCAAAAGGGAGATCAGACTTACCCTTATATGCAAGTAAGATGGATGATGAGGAACTCATTTATTGGTTCAGCACAATTGAGAACTACTCTAAGTGAGAAGACATTGAGGATGAAAAAGAGGTGAAGATTGCAAATTCAAGGTTAAGAGGACATGCTTTGTTATGGTGGGATTGTGTTCAAGCAAAGAAATGGAAGAATAGTAAGCCAAAGATTTCTTCTTGGTATACTATTATGGAAAAAATAAAGGTAAAAAATTTTCCTAGTGACTACAAGGTGCATATGTACAAGAAAATGAGAAGTCTTAGGCAAGGAGAGTTGGATGTACAAGCATACACTGAGGAATTTCATAAGTTGGACATTAGAGTTAACCATGAAGAAGATGTGGAAGAAAATATGGCAAGATATTTGGGGGGACTTAGATTCAACATCCAAGATGAATTAAGTCTTGCAACCCCTAGATTAGTTGAGGAATATTATAAGTTGGATATGAGCATTGAAGAGAAGTTGACGAGAAGAGAAGATAAGAATGGTGGTGGTAGAGGAAATCCAAACAGAGGTAGAGGAGGAAAACCTAATGATGAAAAATGACAACCTAGTAAGGACAATAACAAGAACATAATTTTTTATGCAAGGCAGAGAGGAGGTGGAAGATATTTTTATGGTATAGATAGTGGTGTATTCACTATTAAATCCTTTAATTGTGGAGAAATTTGGCATTAATCCCATAAGTCACCTGAGAAGGAAGTTGACTACAGAAAGATAGAGAAGAGAGCCCACTTCACACAAGGAGGAGAGGAAGAAATCAAGGAATATGAAGCTAAAGGCATTAAGATAGGACCATACACTAAAGGAGAGTTCTTGATTGTGAGAATAAGACTACAAATGCAACAACAAGAATCCATCTTTAGGAAAATTTGTAAAAGTCATGGTAATATTTGTAGGATGATCATTGATTATGGTTCATTTAACAATTTGGTTTCTTACGAGATGGTTAACAAACTTAATTTGACAAGGTTTCTCATTACTAGACCATATAAGGCTTCATGAGTGAGTAATGAGCAAAACATTATTGTTAGGGAACAAGCATTTTTTAATTTTTCAATTGGAGCATATGTTGATAGTGTTTTATGTGATATAATGTCTGTGATCTATTATCATATTATTCTTAGAAGGCCATGGAAATCCTCTAGGAAAACAATGCATTTTGGTTTGACAAATGAGTATGTTATGCATAAGAATGGTCATAAATTCCATTTTACTCCTTTACCAAGTGATAATAGTGAATGGGAAAGGATTATATTTTTTGGTGCAAAGGAATATAATACTTTGCAAGGATAGATGAACAATGGTTCTGAGAATGAAGGAATGAAGCATAACACTTCATTGTTGATGATGAAGAGTGTTATTCTTACTCATGAAATAGGAAGGACTTTGATATGTAGAAAATAGTGAATAAATTAGGAGTGTTGATAGGTACACATTGGTGTCCTATGGTATCACCAAGGAAATGTGATGTTTCTATGTCCATGGAGGGTAGAAGTAAGGGTCCTTGGGATCCTCACAAGAAAGATGAAGGGTAGATTGAGAGGGAAATAGTTGACTATCCTTAAAAAATCTCAAAAATAATTCTTGTAATAAGTTTTCTTTTGTTGGTTCTAACACTTTGAATGCAGGAGGTAGACATATGACAAATGGTGAGTTGCATATATCCATCTAGAAGAATGGGTGGCAAGAAGACAATGCTCCTTCACTCTTGGGATAAGAGTCTTTCTAGAGATGGGGTGTATGGTGCAAGGGCACCTAGAAAAAAACCTAAGCCCACCTTGGAATCAAATGGAGTCAGAGCATTAAAGGCATCCTTGAAGGTGAATTGGAGATCTTGAAGCCAATAATGGAACTTTGTAATGAACAATTTGATGCAAATGTGAAAAGTCCTAAAAGCCCTGATAAAGGACTTAGGACCAAAATTCATGTAAAGGTGACCAATAGTTCCAATAAGGGATCTAAGTTGATTATGAAGGTCAATTAGGTCCTAGGGGTAATCATGGATTGAATCCATGTAGTTAGAAGAGTTAATTTGCTAAAATAAGCAATAAAATAAGATATGGAATTCAAATATTTGAAATCCAATGGTTAAAATTAATTTAGGAGGGAAAGTAGATTTAAGACCTTAAACATGTTTGTAATAAGTCCCAGCCTAATGGAATTGATTTAGGAAGTTTTCATACACCCTATATGGCTTGGTCAAGGAACAGGGGCAATGTAGCAGTACTTAGCATCGTACAGACTGGTGGTGAAAATGCAATAAAACTTCATTTTTAAAGCAATTTGTGCATGGTTTCTTGATTTGTTTTGATCTCTCTTAATCTTGATGATCTTATAAACATATTTGTACATTATTTGATCCATTTCTCATGCACTAAGATTTTTATAGGCTCATCTTGTTAAGTTTGTTGATTACTACTTTGAGGGTTTCTCTATTTCCTTTGGATTTTTTTAGTGTTTATTTTCTTTAGAATTTAGGAATCTGATCCTAATGGAATTATCATGTAAACATATGTATTAATACACCCTAAAAATGATTTGATTTGAAGTTTTAGGGATTGGTGATCACTAATGAGATTTGGGAAGGAGAAATGCACCAAATACATGGCTATGGAGTAGCAGCAAGAGTTCTAGTAACTGGAGGTTGGTGTTTTATGTTTGGAAATATATTTTTATAGCATGGAGGTGGTGTATCAACTCTCAAAACTTTTATATTTGATTTTGAAGGCGTACATTGGGAAAACCCTACCTTTAAGGGTTTGTATGAGATCAATTTCTAGGTTACACACTTGCACGGGTCTAAGGACCAAATTGACTTGATTTTCCTTGTATTGGGATCATTTCAAGTGACTATTGAGAGTCTTGGAATCTATAAGTTTATAGGTCTTGTACTTTCTTTGTAAAATGACCTTATTTTGTGCCTAAAATAAGTGCACAGTCTGAAGATCAATATATTGTGCCAAAACAAAATATGTTGGGGTTGGGATATGTTAAAGTGTGATGAAATGGGTATCTAAATATCCTACTTTTTGGGGAGTTTTTTGAAAAAAATTGGAGTAAACTTCAAATTTGTCTCATTGGAGACCTATTAGGAAACAATTAGGCCTACTAGTTGTAATTACCCAAAAATGGTCATCTAGACTATAAGCCCCCTTTTTAGCATTTTGTCATAATATATCTAATTCTTATCCTTGATCAAATCTCCAAAATTCCATTTATTTGATTATAACCTATAGTTTAACCACATTATCCTAAGTTTATATTTAATTAAAAGACTATCTCCCCCTTTTAATTAAATAAAATTCCCCACTCATCTCTTATCCTAAGTTTCACACACATAAAGCAGTATTCATATTTTAAATATTAAATAAACGGCATTTTTGTCTACACATGAATGCACAATTTTCTATGTGAGAGGAATCTTCTATTTTTAAAATAACTTTAATTCTCCTTTGCACATTTCTTTCCTTCTCAAAATTCAACTCTTCATCACGATTGGTGGAGATGCTTGTGCACATGGATCACTCAAGATGCATTCTCCTCCCTTCGTTATGCCTATTTTGCCTCTTAATCTTTACCATCCATTTTTCTTTAAAAGGGAGGGCTCTCTCCTCATTCAAGGATCTCAGTCTCCCATGATATTGTTATGTTGCAAGTTTTCTTGGTGATTTTGGAGACTTGGAGCATTCTTGCATTTGTGCATTTTAGTTTAGCTTTCATTCTACTTGCATTATGGAATACTCTTTAGCTTAGTTTCCTTTGTGATTTAGCTTAATTAGTTTTGTTAGCTCTTGTATTTCATTTAGAATAGCTTGCATTTGCATTGCATTTTATTCTAGATTCTTGGATATTGGCACTCTTGCCTCTACTTTTTCAATCTTCCATTCTATGGTGCACCTTGCAAGGGTTTGCATAAGCTAGGTTCATTTGAGAGCCACCATCTCATAGGTATTGCATGTCATAGATAGGAAGTTATAAGTCACCTCTTGAGATGCCCTCTTTCATGGGTATTCTCAATTATTATGGTTTATAGAAGAGTGTTCGCATTTTTCACACACATTTTTGGCCCCCACTATGTGGCTAGAACCAAGTTTCTAGCTTCATTTTCTTTCTTGCATTTTGGTTACATTATCATTTCTGATTTTTTATAGCATCATATTGGATCTAATCAAGTGGTTTTTTAGGTTTTTTACTTTGGTTTTAAGTCTAACCCTTGTGCAAATTGGTTTGAAGGCTACATCTCTAGGTTTTCAAAGATTTGAACATATCACCCAAACTGCTTTGAGTTCAGATCTTTAAAAAAATTGCAGGTTGGCCATTATTTTTTCTTTTTTTTCATAAAAAATCTTTTTTTATCATAAATTGGTGACTTTTTTAGAATACTTTACATTTTCAAAAAGGTCTTAGAATTATAAATGGGGTCAGTTCTTTGTATTTTGAATTTTGAACTCATATTAGGGCTCAATAACTCGATTTGAAAAATCTGGTCTATTTTGACAAAATGGGTCCCTATGGCACAAATGAAGAGATATCTCTAATTTTTTTTCATTTTTGTAAATCTCTCTATTTTTTAGTAGGGGTCTCTTCTTTTTATTTCTATTTTTGGAGCCAAAATAAAAGAAAAAAAATCCAATCTTGTTGACTAGGTCAAAAGCAAAGAGTAAAAAAGAGATCATTTTGTGATTAGCTCACACTTTCTTTGCATACACTTGGTTGGAAGATAAATTTAATTTTTGAGGTAACTAATCACTTTGTTTTTTAGTTCTTACTTTTTTACTATGCCCTAACCTTGGTTGTTTTGTAGGGAGTTTCTCATTTCATTGCAAAAAAGAACACATGTCAAAGCTTCAAATGCACAAAGGCTACTAATGGTTATTTGTAGGGCTGCCTAAAACATAAAAAAAAAACTCATGCTTGTATTTCCTTTATTTTATTGTACAAAAATTTTACTAGTTGCTTCTCTTTCTTAGGCACATAAAACTTGTAATTAGGATCCCTTAGTGATAAAAAAGTATGCTTTTCACCCTTGTGGTGAATCGAAAGTCTTGACAAACCTTTAGATTTTGAAAGTAAGTGGATTAATTGAGATTCTTGGAGTGTTTGGGATAAATTATTGGAATAGGAGAGTACACTCTTCACCCTTGTAGTGAATCAAAAATCTTGACCTCCAAAAGTGGATCCATCTTGTGTAGTTTAGCATCCTTTACAGGCCCTGCTCTTGAGCAATCAAGAGGAATAACCCTAGTGGGGAAAAGTGAACCTAGTTATTCTAACCCACTATAAACTCAAAGCTATCAAGGAAAAAAAAGCTTGGTAGACATAGTGCTTTTCTTTATCTAGTGAGATTACTGGTGGGATTGTGACCATGAGGAAATCACTTGATAAGAATGCTTAAGGTACTCTTGTGGCCACAAGGTCTATTACTTACCACTAGGTAAGGTGTCCCATTTCAGGAGAAAGAGGAGTACTATGAATGGAAACCCTTACTAGATTCCTTAGGATTAGAGGCTATCCTTTTTTCTGGTCAATAATGTGGTGCAAGGATCGATCCTAGTGGACTACCCAGATCACAACAAGATTTGACTCACCATATGTGTTCTTTTAGATGTGGGTAGCCCATCTATGATAAATCCAATACCTATTGTGGGAGACCACTTTGTGTGAGGCAAGGGAACATCAAGTTGTGGGCCAAGGTATTGAGTAATGAACCATGTTCTTTAGGTAGATATTACTTTATGTGTTCTTGAATATGCTAGACACGTGGAAATCTTTTGAACATACACATGATGATAGTTCTAGGGATTTCTTTTGAGACCTCATATATATGCATGTATCATACAAAGTTTCTTTGTCTCTTTCTTGATTTATTGAAGACTACTCCATGTGTTACTATCTTTCTTGGAAAAAAAATTATTTTGAACATAAAACTTGTTATGCTATCAACTATTATCAAAACTTTGTCAACCTTGTCAAAACATCAAGTGCAAACATTTGCTTGTGTTGCTTGCTAAGGGGGATCTCATCATTTGACTTTTCTTTTCTATGTCTCTAGTGGTTGAACATTCTTAAACTAACTCTTTGGTCTTAGTGCTCTTTGTTTTTCTATCTCCATGGTCTATGTCCTCTTGCTAGTTATCTTTTTGCTAAAATTTTTACCTTCATTTCTTGACTACACTCTTTGGTTGGGAAAGTTGTTTACTTGTCACCCCGCTTGCTTTATCTATTTGGCTATTTGTCTTCTTTCCTAGCTCTTGACTTGAGTCACTAGTGTCATAAGTTTCTTGGACAACTTGCTTGATAAGTCACTTTAATCTCTTTCTACTATATTGGAAAGTGAACACTCTACCACTCTAGTTTGGACATCAAGTTATCTTGTGTCACCTTCTTAGCTTCCTCTAGTCTCCTTCACACTTGATTATCTATCTACCACTATGGTATTCAAGCTAGTTATATTTTTGCTAAAATTTTTACCTTGATTTCTTGACTACACTCTTGGGTTGGAAAATTTGTTCACTTGTCACCCCACTTGCTTTATCTATTTGGCTATTTGGCTTCTTTCCTGGCTCTTGACTTGAGTCACTAGTGTCATAAGTTTCTTGGAAACCTTGATTGATAAGTCACTTTAATCTCTTTCTACTATATTGGAAAGTGAACACTCTACCTCTCTAGTTTGGACATCAAGTTATCTTGTGTCACCTTCTTAGCTTCCTCTAGTCTCCTTCATGCTTGATTATCTATCTACCACTATGGTATTCAAGCCTTGTGCTACCAATCCTCAATAAAATCTAGATGATCATGATATCCTCCTTTCCACTAAAGAGTTTCAAGATCTATATGCTCAATACAAAGAAATAGAAGAGACAAATGGTATTTCTTACCTTCATCTCTCTAAGTGCATGATAGAAATGAAGTCTAAACTTAAGAAAATGTTAGAGGAGAAGATTGCATTCTTAAATGAATCTCCCTTAAGACCTTTACATACACACCATTTATATTCTTCAAGGTCTACATATTCTACTCCAAGACATCAAATGTCTTCATCTTCTACATCTAAAGACCTCTTTAGAGAACAAGAAAGTGATACCTCCTTTAAGCCTATGTCAAGCTTTCATGATGGACCTATCTTTTACCAAGACAATGATGAAGACATGGATGCATGCTATGCACTTGAGAAGAAAAAAAAAGATCCTAGGTATAAATTTGAGAGTAATTTTACTCCCTTAGGATAATCTTATGATGACATTTTGCAAACACTTCTTAGCACTATGTTCGCCACGTTATCTAAGTCTAGCTCATATGGAAACCCATTCTTGGATATCTATTGTCCTTGTCATTGACATAATGAGCATAGTACTTTAGATTGCATTGAGCTAAAACATAAAATCTACTATCTTATTGATGATGGGATTGTTGATACCTCTAATGACTCACATGGTAAGGATATTGCTCTTAAGCAAGATCATATTAATGAACCTATGTCTAATGGTGGTTTTCTTGATACCTCTACTTCTTCCAACTCGCATGCATCTCCCAAAACTTCAAAGCTTTCCAACATGCCTCCATCAAAAAAAGAACCTAATTATTTCCACATTGACTATTCCTATACTCAAGGGTTACCTCTAAAATAAACTCAAGCTAACCTTTGTATATGAGAAATATGTTAGCAAGTAATACTAATCTATCAAGAAAACAAAGCATTAACTAGCATAAAAGACATAACATATATGAGAGACAAAGTGCAACCCTCAAATGAGAATATGAGCCATGGAATGGCTCTCCCAATGAGGATAGTCACTTGATTTAGGGATGAGTCTATTTGATAGGATTTGGGATGTATGCTCAAGCTTCAAACTAGCTTCAATGGAGATTTTTGGGATTTTTGGTGTGGATGCATGCAAAAGTATGGATTTGGCTTCAAAATGGCATTATAACTTTACTTGATGGATTGTGGTCGAAAAGGCTTGGGAGGGGATCCAATTTATAGGCTAAGGGCTTGAGGGATGGAGGGCTAAGATGGAAGGAAAGATGAAAGCTTAAGGAGGGCTAGGATGCACTCAAAAGGGAGCACATGGATTGTGCTTTTTTAGCACCAATCAGGGAGTGACACATGTCACAAGGTGAGTGGATGGAGGAAAGGGGAAGGATGAGTCAACAAAGGAGGCTCAAAGGATAATATCTTCATAAAGACCCTTCATTATGGCTTGTAAGAGCTTGTAAGAGTCTTTATGGCTTTTGTAAGAGCATTCATTGTTGGGTGGTTGGGATATTTTGAGGGGAGTTGTGATTGTTGACTTTCTTTGGCTTAAGAAAGTCTTAAGCTTGTTTAGGGAATGTGACAACATTAGGGGGTGGATTAGGCTTGGGTTTAGGATTAGCTTAGGGATGTTAGAGATTTGCAAGTGGATGGCATTCATGAGGGTGGGTTAGTTAGTGACTAAGCTTAGTTAGTATGGGTGGATGGGGTGGATTAGGCTAAAAAGGGGATTTAGGATAGGTTAAGGGTTATTAGATTTGAGGGTTTTATTTATCAAATGGGTTTATTTGATAAATGGGGATTTTGGATTTAGATAGAAGAATAGGATTTAATTGATAAATAATAGGTTATTTGATTTATCAATTAGGACTATAGATGATTAATTAAATTAATCAGCTAGGGGATGGAAAAGGATTAATTAAATAGGAATTTAATTAATGATGCCTTTAGAGATAACTAAATAGGATTACCAAAGCAATGTAATCAAATTTAGGTGTCTACAACCTTCACTTGGCTACAAAACATTTCAATGCTACTAAGGATAAAGGTCCTCAACCTCCATGTAATAGTATGCCTACTTCAGCTAATCCCCCATTACCTCTTCAAGAGCCTATCATTCAAACCTCATATTCTCCCTTGTCCTTAGAAGAGGCTCCATGTCAAGAGGACTCTCAAAAATAAAAATCTATAAATGTCAAGAAAGATCAAGATCAAGCACCCTTTCTTCTCCTTTAAGATTTTACTCCTCCATATCTTATGTCTTACCCACCTCCTAAGCATGATGAAGACACCACTTCCACTATTTCCATTGAGCTTACTAAAAATTATGAGAAAATTTCTCTTCCTATGCTATCCAAAGCTATGTTTCAAGATCAAAGCATCCCCTCATATTCTACTTCTCCATATCCACTTCAAAACTATGCTCAAGCTTCAAATGCTCCTATTAAAGGTGTTGCTCCTATAAAATTTACTCGTGAGTCTATTGATGGTCTTTTCTATTTTTCTCACTCTAAAGATGTTGATATCCCTACTCACTATCCATTTTCGTCTCCAAAATTTATCCTTGGTCCTTATCCATCTAAGCTAGAACCTTCAAACCTTCCATCCATATTGGGACCTTATGTTCCTCCATCTTGTACTTGTACTCTTAGTTCATCCCTTGCTTCTCCTATCATACCTCAAGATCAAAAAAGAAACTTATCCTTGATGAATTATTATCCATTTATCCATATGAACCAATCATACCAACCTTATTCATTCTCAAATCCCAAGTCTTTTGGAAGCAATCTGGATGATCAACATAATAAATACAAGAATCCATTGACAAATAAAGATCACTATGTCTCATCTAAATGACATGTGAATACAAAGAATGAAAAATTATTCAAGAGACCACAAAGGTCCACTACCCAAAGAGCTAAATCAAAGAAAATATGGGCTCCTAAACCCATTATTGAAGAAATATATTCTAAAGTATCCAAAGGAAAATCTAAAGCTATATGGATTTTGAAGCCTCTCTTGAAAGACTTGACTATTGAACATAAATCTAAGTTGACATTCAAGCTTCCAAAGGCTTCCACACCATTTTCTTCCAAACATCTTTCTCAAAAGTTTCTGAAGACTTCCACTCCACATTCTTCTAAAATTTTCCTACCACCTCATACATCTAAACTTCAATCTATTTCTTCTATGGTTCCTACATCATTCTAAAACCCTTCAAGTTGTGTGTCAATGTTGATCTTCCCAACTTTCTTGCCTACCCTTATGCAATATTTTTAAGACTGCACTTACCTACTATCCATAATCCTTCTATCTTTCCAATGCATAAAACCTTGTCCTCCATATACATTATCTACCATCTCCTTTCCATTACCCTATTAGCATCTTTGAGCATACCTTTATATGGTCTTGTTTTATCATGAATTGTTTTCTCTTCATCTATTTTCTTTCTTTTCTCAACATATTAGTTCTCATCTTAGGAACTAATATTGTCTCTTGTCTCTCCAAATGTTTAGTATTGCTACTAAAAAGACTATGCATTCAGGATCTGTTATCTCTATGTGCTTTAATCTTCAAAGTCAAATCTCTTGATTATCTTGGATTCTTTATTCTTTGATGTAATGTGTTCCCAAACCAATCACACATTATTCAAAGAGGGGAAAATGTATTTACCCAAAAATGGTCATCTAGACTATGAGCCCCCTTTCTAGCATTTTTTCATAATATATCTAATGCATTTCTTGATCAAATATCCAAAAATCCATTTATTCGATTATAACCTATAGTTTGACCAAATTATCCTAAGTTCATATTTAATTAAAGAATATTTCCCCCTTTTAATTAAATAAAATTCCCCACTCATCTATTATCCTAAGTTTCACACACATAAAGCATTAATCATATTTTAAATATAAAAGAAAAAGCATTTTTGTCTACACATGAATGCACAATTTTCTATGTTAGAGGAATCTTCTATTTTTTTTAATAACTTTAATTCTCCTCCACACATTTCTTTCCTTCTCAAAAGTCAACTCTTCATCATATTTGGTGGAGATGCTTGTGCACATGGATCACTCAAGATGCATTCTCCTCCCTCAATTATGCCACATTTGCCTCTTAATATCTACCATCCATTTTTCTTTAAAAGGGAGGGATCTCTTCTCATTCAAGGATCTTATTCTCTCATCCTATTGTTATTTTGTAGGTTTTTTTGGTGATTTTGGAGACTTCGAGCATTCTTGTATTTTTGCATTTTAGCTCATCTCTCATTCTAGTTGCATTATGGAATACTTTTTAGCTTAGTTATTTTTGTTAGCTCTTGTATTTCATTTAGAATAGCTTACATTTGCATTGCATTTTATTCTAAATTCTTGGATATTGGCACTCTTGCCTCTACTCTTCGAATCTTATATTCTATGGTGCACCTTGCAAGTGCTTGCATAAGCTAGGTTCATTTGAGTGCCACCATATCATATCTCTTGCATGTCATAGATAGGAAGCTATAAGTCACCTCTTGAGATTCCCTCTTTCATGGGTATTCTCAAGTATAATGGTTTATAGAAGTGTGTCAACATTTTTTAGACACATTGGGAAATTTGATGGTTTTGGGTATTGGGATATGATTGGAAGCCCAAATTTCATTGAAACCTTTTAAATCCATCTTGTCTTGGTCTAATACATTTACCTTGGTCATTGCAAAGGTGTAGGAGTTGTATGAGTGCTATTTGTTGTTTGGAAGGTTTGGGGAACCTTGTATTTCCCTTATAAGTCTAAGTGGAAACAACTTGATTTGACCCCACCACACTTATCCTCTGTATCAGGATCTTACTCAATTTTTTAAGCCTCTTCTATGTAACTATTCTTTGATACCAATTGTTACAAATATGGAATACTAAGAGGGGGGTGAATTACTATTATACAAACTTTTTCCCAAAATTGGATACTATTAATTGCCTTATAACTTGCATATGAAAGAAAACTAACAATGTTAAATAGTAAACATAACCATACACAAAGAGAACTCATAACATTGTATTTTTTTAAACTAGGGAAACCCTAGCCAAGGGAAAACTTTGGTTGGGATGGCACCCACAAAATCATTCACTAAACAAAAGTATATGGTTTAGGATATTGACCCTATTAGGAATTTATTACATACATATAGTGGCTTGGTCCTTGTTAGAGGACTAGGCCCTATTAAAATCCTCAACCCTATTAGAAGTTGTTATGCATAATTAAAAAAATTATGCAAGATGAGCGTACTTCCCAAACATGTAATATACAATGTAGTTCCTTGATACAAAAGAGATAGATACAAAAACATCTTTACAATGTTGATATCTTTAATATGTGATCTTTTATTTGCTTCTCTTTGCATACCTCTAATCATACATAAGAATTTTCATCACATATAGTTTGCATATCATATATATATATATATATATATATATATATATATATATATATATATCTTTCACATATTCTCATATCACTAACAACTTACACACAACTTTGCATGGTATGTTCTTTCCTTTATCCCTTTACATTTTACAAAAAATTGTGCAATCGGCCTTCAAGATTTCATACGCTTGATAAACTATAAAATTAGTTCTTTCCCTCTTAGTATTGACATCTAGGATGTCATCCCTAATTAGTTAAGTAATTATTTCATATATAAAATAATGCCTTAATACATAATTACCTTTTTACTATTATGCTATGTTCTGCCTGTATACTTGTCACAACTAGTAAATCTATCATATAGTCTTCCATACTAATTGTAATGAACTACTAATTTGTGCACTTATATAAATCATCCTAACACTCTATACTATATTTACCTAACTATGCACCTACCAATAATGTCTCTGTTAATTGTACACATCAAAATTGTCCCTATTTTGCTAGATAACTAACTTGTATATAGACAATTTTCCATGTCTAACTGTGAAATCTTCACCTGTATATAATGCCTTCTTTATACAAAGTATATGTTTCCATAAATTATAGCTCTTACTTTATTCCAAATTGTCCTACTTAGCCAAATTTCCAACATAAATTTTTTTGATGGTGCCTTGAAGAGTTAATGATGGCCAAGTGCTAGTGTTGCAGTAATGAAAGTGTTAAATGATTGAGCATAATTGTTGGTGTTGAATGAGTCTTGGTATTGGCCTAGTGAAGTAAAGGAAAGTGATACTACCAAGTTTCTCTATAATGGATGAGAAAACTTTACCTCACCCTCTATATGTACAAAGCATTGATAAGGCCCTAAATTTGAGATTTCAAACTATATAGTAAATTTATTGAGTCATTTTGATCACACATCATTTAGTTTTTTTGAGACTGCATTGAGTTCAATCATCTAAGAGCATTTGAGAAAGGATTGTGAAGATTTGGTGCATTTCATCAATTTTTGAAGTGAACCATGAGAAGTTACATCAAAGCTAAGATTTATAGAATTTTTTAAGTGAATCTTGATCAATAGAATGGCATCAAGTTCAGCCACAACTAAGAAGAACATGGAGTTAAAGATTAGTAACGCTCAATTAGTAAAAAACAATGCCTATCCCCCACCTAAAATTAGAGTGTATCCTAAAATAATTATGAAGGGTGATTCCTTAGGTGCTTTGTCATCAATTCTACCAAGGGTTATAATGATTCATGATGTAAGATCATGTGATATGTGTAAGATGGGTGAAGTAGGAGATTTTGAGTAATGAAATGCATATGATAAATTATGTAAGAATGGAAAACTAAAGGACAAGCATAAGATTATTGTTGAGAAAGGGTTGAAACATGCCCTAAACTTTCCAAGGAATTTCAAGGTTGAATGGATCAAAAAAATTTTGAGTCATGTGCATGATATGAGATCATGGTTGGAAAATTGACTAGTGAACATAAAAAAGAAGATTATCCATAATTTTATAGGACACCCTCTCACTAAAAGGGTTAAAATCATTCACTATCAAGAGAGGGAAGAAATCAAGGCCAACACACTAGCATAGTAGAACAAAAGAGGAATGAAAATATCTACCATTGATGGTGTAGAGATTGAATTCATTGTCATAGTCATTACACACAAATTTTACCAGTCAAGATGACCTGATAGCATGTCATGTTGTAGTTGACTTGGGATGGAAGATTTTTAACAAAGATCATAGTTATGACCTTGTAGACCTCTAGCTTACACAACTAGTAGAGAATATATAAAGTGTAATGAAAGCAAAGAACAATCTATGTAAGTTTAGATCTTTGATAAGACCATTGGTGATGTTTTCTAGGATAAGATGAAGCTAGTTACCCAACATATTAATGAATTTATTAGTTTGATAGGAGATAATTTTGAGACTGTTATGGATGGTTACTTTGAAGAATTCAAGATGAAAGAAAAAGAATAGGTATAGGATACCACAATCCCTAGTACACAAATATTATAATGATATATGTTTCTTGGTAGACACTAATTTTACTAATGCACATGTAGTTCTATGTAGATATGCATGGTTGAGACCTTTTCATTATAAGGTTAATATTGATGAAGTAACTACAACTATTACAACTCTATTAGCAAAGGAAGTGGACAAATATGTCAAGCCATTCGGTAGGTATGAGTTAGCAAAGATGAAGATCACTATTAAAATTAATGCCCCTAAGTTGAATAAGACAAGTAAGGATATGATTGAGGATTTGGAGAGATTTTTAGGAGAAGGAATCAAACAAGAAATGAATTTGTATATTATAGAAGGCAAAGGAGAGGATAGAAAAATGATGGGAACACGACCCAAGACAAAAATGAATTTAGCAACAAAATGGAAATAGTATTATAAGAAGTGACATAATATTACATTTAGTACAATGAAAATAGACTCAAAGACATGCCCTACAAGCTTACAATGGTCTGATTCTGGACAAAAAAATCCTCCTCATAGTACCCTCTCCCAAACTCCACCAAAAAATTGCCTTTACAATGCCAGAAATGTTCTTAAGTAACCCCAATTAGGTTTAGGCTTAGGAATACATTCTAGAATATTCCATTTGGAATCCACCACCAAAATATAAGGTTCTAGAAATCACGTCAGAAGTCGGTGTAAAATTAGAAGAATCCAAAAATGGTAGTCTAACTTTTGGGAGGCATAACATTTGATCTGAGACTCTGATTGATGAATTGTTTAGACTTTTGGAAATCTCTCCAAGTGCTCTATAGGCCTATGGACTAGCTACACTCATCTCCCATTTTTTGGGCCTATACGAGGCCAATTAGTGCCTCAAATCTGACTTTGAAGTGCTCTTAGGAAGTCTCCAAGAAACTTAAAACTGCAACAACATTCAAACCATAAAGCCTTTTGACCTGTTTCTTTTTTTGGAGTGCTTTAAATTGCAATTATAATCATCCCTCCAACTTACACACTCTAACTCATCATAATTATGGCTCAATTACAAAATAACCTATTTTCTACATTAGCACATATCCTAAGGTGCTCAAAAACTCTAACCTAGAAAACCAATAGTGGAACTATGAGAGTTGGAATCTTTATTTGACCCAAATGGGTATCTAGAAATGAAAACACTTTAAATAGAAAGTAACACTAAGCATATTTTTGGGTGATACAAGATTACCCTTACACCACTAGATGCTCCTGCATCAAAAAAGTAATGATAATGATGAGGAAAAAGTGTTGTAAATATAAGAGGAGTAACTAAAAGGGGAGGGGTGGATTAGTTACTACAAAAATAAATCCTAGATCACGAAGATGTCAATATAAATCAAAACACAAATAATGGTGAAACTATTTTTTTCTTATAACTCGATTAACACTGTCAATATGTTGTAATCTAGAAAGCACTAAAATAACAATTATTACATAGAAAATACTAAGCATGCAGATCTTATGATATTAAGTTTGATTAACCTTAATTAACTTAGTTGTACACACATAAAAGAAATAGCATGAACACAAGTGACACCAAGATTTAATGTGGAAACCCAATTTGGGAAAACCACCAATTGCAACTAGTTATTGATTTTCATGCTTCTAAGGTGATCTCTATTAAGAGCTAACCCTATTAAAGATTACAAAACACATTGTTAGATGTGACCCTATTAGAGGATTTAATCACCCTGTTAGGAGTGGCCTTGTTAGAGGTCTTTAGACACTTCAATATAGAAATGCAACCTTGTTAGAGGATTTACAAATAGTTGTTAGGATAACTCTATTAAGGTATTTGATTCACTGCTACAATGGTTAGAGAGTAACAATAATATGACTTGATTGTTGATGTAAACTTATCTTTGTTGATTTCATATCTCAATTCTAGCTTCAGTACTTGATCCTTCTTAATCAAATGTATCTTTGCAGCTCCTCAAGGATATTTTGTGTATCCTTCCAATTCACTTCTTCTAAGCATCTTCTTATCTTCCACACATTCTCACTTCTCTTCAATCCTCAACTTGAGCTTATACTTATATCATATACATTGTCAAGTTGGCTTAAATATAGCTTACAACAATTATTCTTCATCTCTTCTGTTGGCTGAACCAACAAACAAATCCATTAAACTTAATATGACAAAACAAGAAAATCCCTTATTATTCGATCCTTCTTAGTAGACACTGACGCTGAAAGGATTTTCCTGTGTTAACCAAGTGAACTTGGTTAACATTTCAACATTGTAAACTTCCTTTGGTAACTGAGTGAGCTCAGTTAACATTGGTTCCATCCAACTTTCCTTTGTTAACTGAGTGAGCTCGATTAACACTAAACTTCTACAAATTTCTCTTAGGTTCCTGAGTGAATTCAGTAGACACTATCTTCTAAACTTGGAAAATACTAGAATGCTCAGTAGACATAGGAAATTATCTTCATCGCCCCAGTGAGCTTGACATACACTGACTAGTAAAGATATGACATTTTTTGTAACATCAAATAGAATATACAATTTATCAATTGTTTTCAACAAAAATATGTGAAGGAAAAGGGTAAGAAAATAATGGTTGCCAAGCCACAAGTTAGAAGATGAAAGCAAAATTCCATTGCTAAGCCTAATATGAAGAAAAGCTTGAAGAAGGTTGTAACAAAACCTACCTTGGCTCCACCAAGGATAACAAGATAGAGAACAAGGGAAACTACTACTACATTTTCTTAGCCTTAGAAGAAAGGTGTTGTGAAGATAATCAATCCCTCTCAAGTCAAGAGCTCAATAAAGAGAAAGACCACCACTGAGGAAGTCGATCCAAGGAAACCTAAGAAGAAATTAAGAAGGATGATGAGGAATATGAAGCAAAAAGGACCAAGTCAGATGACTTAAGTCAATGCAAAGTGGCTACACACAAAAATCTCCAAAACATCAATGAGTTATGTGAGAATAGTAGGAGTAGTGTAGGATTATATGGTTTCCAATATATAAAATATGATAAATTGAGTAAGGAGGATAAGATCAAAGTATATTAGGTATTAATTGATATGATGGTGAAGTTTAAGTATACACTTATAGAGTTAGGCAGAATGATTCCTGAGAAATTGTACAAAAATATTGATGGAAGGTGGAAATTTGCATTAATGACTGAAAGAAAAATAAGAAAAGCAACATTGGCTCAAGTTATGTCAAGATTGGGTAAGGTTCAAAATTTTTTAGCTTTAAGAGATTATACTAATAGGTTTGTACCTAAGAGGAGAGCATTCTTAATTCTAAAAAATAAAATACAAAATGTTGTTTAAGAAACCAAAATTACATGGACAAATATTTATTGTCTGATACCTGATGATGAACAAAAGAATGAGGAAGAAAAAGATGAAGAGGTAAATGTAGAACTAGAAAAAATTGAAGACATTGATGATGGTCAAGATAACCTTATTGATACATTCAAAATTTTGGTGTAGCTAAGTGAAGGGGAGATAGAGACTATGGTTATTGATGATGAGCCAAAAACTAGTCCTATTAGAAATAAAAATGGCATGACTAAGCTAGTGTAGAAAAGTATAGGTCTAGTTCAGACCAAGTCTATGCAATTGCTAGCTCATGAAAATTTGATGGACCCTAATCATGTGTTAGTACAACTAAAGGAATACCCAAAGACTAACATATAGTTGACTACTCAACTAGTTGAACCTTCATCTATTCTTATTACCACATTAAGTCTAGTTGATAGCCAAGGTAGTGTATAAGTTGGTTATGTCAAGCAACAGAATGTGTCAGTCAATACAAGAGAAATCATACAAGTGCCTACATAGAAAATTTAAGTTGTTGAGGATGAAGATGAAAATAAGAAAGAAGATAAGAGGCATGATGATCAAGAAGATTAGTCTACTATAGATGTAATAAAAAGTGCCTCGAGACCTCTAATTGAAGGAATTAAGGAGGCAAGTAAGATGAGTTTATCCGATGAACTCAAAATTATTGTTTTCAAAGATAATTCAGATGTGTTTGATTTAGACAAAGGTCAAGAGGAGAATAAGTCAAGAGATGAATCAAAGAAAGAAGAAGTGATTGTTGAGTCATAGAAGCTGAACTTGGGAGTTCAAACTCAAGGTTTTCAGCTAGCTGTGTCAAGCTCTTGCACACCAGATTCCAAAAACAACTAGAAGTTATCTTTGTGGTACTAAATATCCTATTTACTGTCACCTTAATCGATGTTTTTATACATTTCCTTAGAATTAGCTTCTTTGTGGTTTTTCCCAAATTGGGTTTTCTGCATATAAGTATGGTATTCATTTTGTTGGTGTATCTGTACTTTTAGTGCTTTTCCTTTGTGGTGTATTGTTGTGCTTTAACCAAAAGATCTTAACTAGCAGTGGATGTATGTTAAGTGTTTACTTGTAGACACCCAAACTTGTCTCTTCCTGCTTATATTAATTAATTTAATATTTCCTATAGCACTATAATTAATTATATGTACTATGTTCTATTACCTATTTAATTTAATAAGTTTGCTTCCTAATGTATTTAAATCTAACTTAAAACCTTCCCCCAATGTATTAAATTCATTTTTATTATAAATGTTTCCCCATAAATCACTTTTAAATAAATTTAATTTATGTATTACCTTCATATTTTTAAATTCTTTTAATCTTGATTTAAATTAATTAAATTTGACTTAAATCCTAATCTAAACCTAGATCCTATGCTACAACTATCTCTTTCATCCTAATAGACCTACCTGCTAGTTAACTAAGGTTAATTAGGATAATTTTAGGAATCAAAACCTATTTGCACTAATGATTTTCTCACACATGTATGAAAAAAAATCCCAAGGAATAATATTTCTCATCATTACCTTATTTTGTCCTAAAGAAGGAGTTCTTATGCATCTATTACACTAATTAAAGTGTTTATTGACTTGCTATCTCTTAAATCTCTTACACTCTCTTTACACAAGTACCCTTAAAATATTTTTGAACTATCACATCCCAAGTTTCTCACACATGTGTGTAGAAACTTTAATTTTAGCATGGATTCCATAGAGGTGACACCTCAAACAAGCCCTCTCCTTCCATAAAAAATTTTATAAATAGGAGGCCTTACTTCTCACATTTTTTCCATCTTTCATTTTTAGAACCATATTTCTAGTGTTACTTTGAAAAATTTTAGAGCATTTTAGAAATATCATGTTTATTTGATTTATTGGCTTTGAATCTTCATTGCATGTTATCTATTGGAAATATGATTGAAAAGGTCATTGTTGAATATCAAAGAGGGAGATTGTTATTAAAAGAATGTTTTTCAATCATTTTTTTGTCATTGATGTCAAACCTACTATGTGTAGGAATGAAAATTGCTTATAAGATCCAAGTACTATCACTTGGTTGATTGATGAAGAGGATTTAATCAACAAGATGTAACAAGAGCACCTAAGGGAAAGATTGAGTTATGATATTGTAATGAAGTGCAAGGATCAATAAGACAATAGTTAAATGATGTATTGATAACATACTTAAAGATATAGAGGCTGGTCACACTTAGAAATATTGGATGAATAAGTTGTAATAAGGTTGACTGCAAAGCTTAAACTAAGTTCATCAGTGGATGTCGAGCAAGCTAGTTGAAGCTGAGAAAATTTTTAGTTGGAGCCAAGAAAATGTAAAATCTAGTGTGCGCCGAGTGAAGTTCAAGTGTCAAGCAAAGTAACAAGTGCCAAGCAAAGTAATAGGTGTCGAGCATCAGAAAATCTTAGTAGGTGCCAAGTAACACAGTATGTGCCAAGCACCAGTATTTCAATAATGTCGAGCTACTGCATTATTGGAAATGTCAAAGATTCACCAAATCTAAGCTGACAAAGTTGTTACCTTGAATTTTGTGAACTATTTGGAGGATAAGGATGATAAGCTAGTGGCACAAAATTTTATGTAAACTATTTTTGGGTGAATTCAAAAGGATTATTCAAGAATTTTCTAGAAGAAACATAATGTGGGTTAGATTCAATGAACCCTACTTAATCCATACGAATTGAAATTAAAGAAGGGAAGAATCAAGTGGGAAAAGAAACTCCACTTCTATTTAAGGATTCACAGACCAAGAAGCAAGAGCTACTAGAGTGCCAAATTGTGAAGTGGCTAAAGGGTGTCAAGGAGAAGACATCTAGGAGAAGGAAGAATAGAGCATAGAGACTCTAATTTGATGAGTGGTCAAGAAGAGATGATTGCATTGGTACATTGAGCATGGAGACTCAAGGAGACTAAGCTTGAAAGAAGGGCAAGTTGACAGAGTTGCAGAGATTGAAGGCCAGGCAATGTGAAGAGTTGAAGAGTGATCTAAGATCTGCAAGATAAGTTGTCTATTGTAATCAAGTCAAATACTTTCTAATACTCTCTAGCAATTGTATTAGATATGAAAATCCTATGGACTTATGTTGGTTTAATATCCATTTGTAAATTCTTTAACAAGGTGGCATTCCAAGTGAATGTTCTAAAGTCCTCTAACTAGGCCCACTTCTAATAGGGTGGTTAAATCCTCTAACAAGGTCACATTTAACAGTGTGTTGTAAGTCTTTAAAAAGGTAGGTCTTTCATAGGGCATCGCTTCAAAAGATTGAGAATTTAGTACCATGTTACTAGTGGTTTTTCCCAAATTGGGTTTCCACATAAATCATTGTGTTATGTGTTGATCTTTTTATGTGTTATGCTTGCATGTTGATTTACAGTAACTTGCTGAATAGGAAAGTTAAAGCTTGGATGAATGAATAGTTAAATGGGCTCACTAAACTTAATGAAAAAGTTTTAATAGGACCTTTGGACCTTGGATAACTGATTCACACCCCCCCCCCAACCTCAATTATTCTAAAGCATTTCTAATAGTTATCTTTATTTTTAATTTATGTTAGTGTTATAGTTACATTCTTATGCTAGCTAAATAATCTCATTATTTTGCATCATTTTTTGTAACTACTTCCTCATACTAGTTTGCATTCTTCTTTGGGGTAAGTGCACCAAGTTGTGGTGCCAAAAGGGGGGTATAAGTGGACACCTTTTTCCTGAAATTTGCAAATTTTGAACTTCAACAAGAATTTGAAGATAGTTACACTCAAAATTTTAAGATATGAAAAAAACAAAAGTCGTAGTCCTTTGAATCTAGTTTCTAAACTACTAATTATTTTTCAAAATGGTTTAGTTTTAGGTCCTCAAAAAAGGGGGCCACAAAAAGTGGTACTATTTATTCCAAAAAAACATAACACAGTACAAAGTGTGGCCCCCCTAAAATTTTAACTTTTTTTTTGAAATTCTTTAATCACTTTGGTCAAAAGTTACTTAACACTATGTAGTTTATCCCAGATTTTTTGGGTAATTTTATAATGTGTTTTTTTTTTTTTTGAATGAATTTTTTAACTAGACACATCCCAAAAACATGAAATATCTATGTGCTCCCCCTAGAAATAATTGAAAACTAATCTAAAATCAAAACTTTTTTTTGTCAAAGTGTGTAGAATAGAGTCTAGTTTCTAAAAAACTAAGTTGTTGCAAAATTCGATGAACGAGCTAGAATCTATAGCCCAATTAGTACATGGTGGTTTTTGACAAAAAATGAACATACATTCAAAAGAAATTATAGATGAAAGGTTTGAAATCGTTAAAATTAAAAATAAACCATATGGTTAGATAGCTAACATAGAGACCTATAATGCTATGTAACCTAATCTTATCGATACCCAACTATGAGGAATCTTGAAGGGGAGCACACAAGAAAAAGCAATCATTTCTGGTATGTTTGTTGGAAAACACATCTCAGACCTATTTATAAACTCCAAACCTATGGGTTGGATCTCCAAGGAAAAACCAAGCCTTAGGCTTGGGTTTAATGCAAAGCTTTCAATAGTATGTGCACCCTATAGCATGCATGTACTATTTAACTTTCTGTTCGTAGTAGCATGTGTGTGCTATAGTGCGTACGCACTATAGGGTGCATGCACTATCAACATCTAAATTACAAAAAAAAACTAGGTGGGGGTGCAAGGGAATAGCTATGTGTGTGTATGTGAGAAAGATAGAGAGAAAGTAGGGGATGGGAGAGGGGAGAGAGTACAATATGGGAGAGAGAAAGTGAGAAGGAGTAAAGGTGGAAAAGAGAGTATAGGATGGGAGAGAGAGGAAGTATGAGAGAGTAGGGGTGGCAGAGAGAGTACAGGATGCGAGAGAGAGTAGGGGTGGTAGAGAGAGTACAAGATGTGAGAGAGAGTAGGGGTGGCAAAGAGAGAGTGCAGGATAGGGGAGAGATATTGACAATAGGGGATGGGAGAGAGAGGAAGTGTGAGAGAGTAGGGGTGGCAAAGAGAGTACAGGATGCAAGAGAGAGTAGATGTGAGAGAGAGTAGGGGTGGCTACGAGAGAGTGCGGGATGGGGGACAGAGATTGATAGTAGGGGATGGGAGAGAGAGGAATTTTGAGAGAGAGTACAAGTTGGAAGAGAGAGATTAAGAGTAGAGGATGGGGGAGAGAGAGAGAGTAGGCAGTGGGAGATAGAGTGGGAGAGGAAGAGTGAGAGAGAGGATAATGGGAGTGCATGTGCGTGAAAGAGAGAGAGTATGGAATGGGAGAGGGGGAAGATAGAGTAGCTCGAGAGAGAGTAGGGGATGGAAGAGAGAGTAGGCGATGGGAGAGGGAATGGGAGAGGGAGAGAGAGGGGGGATAGAAATGTGTGTAAGAGAGAAAGAGAGAGAGAGTAGGGGATAGGAGAGAGTTTAAAAATGTAAGAGAGAGTAGAGAGGGGGAGAGAGAGAGTGAGATTGAAAGTGAGAGTGAGTAGGTGGTGGGAGAGGGAGTGGGAGAGGGAGAGTGAGTAAGAGAAAAACTAGGGGATGGGTGTGTGTGTGTGTGTGAAAGAGAGAGAGTAGGGAATGAGAGAGGAGAGAGAGAGATAGAGAGAGTAGGAAATGCTAGAGGGATGGGAGAGAAAGGGAGAGAGTGAGAGAGAGTGAGAGAGAGAGATAGTAGGCAGTGGGAGAGGGAGTGGGAGGGAGAGAGAGGTGGAATGGAAGTGTGTAAGAGAGATAGAGTAGGGGATGGGAGAGAGTAGGCAGTGGGAGAGGGACCATGAGAGAGAGAGGGGGAGAATGGGAATGTGTATTTATTTATAAGAGAGATAGAGTAGGGGATGGGAGAGAGTGTGAGAGTTTGAGAGAGTAGGAGGTGGCAGAGAGAGCTTGTACGGGATGGGGGTGAGAGAGAGAGAGAGAGAGTAGGGGATGGGAGAGAGTGTGAGAGTGTGACAGAGAGTAGGTGGTGGTATAGAGAGCTCGTATGGGATGGGAGAGAGAGAGAGAGTGAGATTACAAGATGGAAGAGCATGAGAGAGAGTAGGGGATGGGAGAGAGAGAGTGAGTAAGGGATGGGAGAGAGAGAGAGAGTAGAGAGGAAGAGAGATAAATTGAGAGAGAGATAGTAGGCAGTAGGAGAGGGAGAGGGAGAGGGAGAGGGAGAGGGGGAGAGATAAGGGGGATGGGAGTGTGTGTGATAGATGTAGAGAGTAAGGGATGGGAGAGAAGAAGAGTGGGGGGATAACAGTGTGTGTGTCTATGAAAGAGAGAGAGTAGGGCATGGGAGAGAGTGTGAGAGTAGGGGGTGGCAGAGAGAGAGTACGATGATGGGGGAGAGAAAGTAGGTGGGAGAGGGAAAGAGAGAGGGGGGATGGGAGTGTGTGTGTAAGAGAGATAGAGTAGGGGATGGGAGAGTGTGTAAGAGTGTGAGAGAGTAGGGAATGGGAGAGAATAGAGAGAGAGTAGGGGATGGGGGAGAGAAAGTAGGCAGTGGGAGAGGGAGTGGGAGAGGGAGAGAGAGGGGGGGATGGGAGTGTGTGTGTAAGAGAGACAGAGTAGGGGATGGGAGAGAGTGTGAGAGAGTAGGGGATGGGAGAGGAGAGAGAGAGTAGGGGATGGGGGAGAGAAAGTAAGCGGTGGGAGAGGGAAAGAGAGGGGGGGATGGGAGTGTGTGTGTGTGTAAGAGAGACAAAGTAGGGGATGGGAGAGAGAGTGAGAGTGAGTAGGTGGTGGCAGAGAGAGCTCATAAAAGATGGGAGAGAGAGTAGAGAGGGAGAGAGAGAACTTGAGAGAGAGAGAGAGAGAGAGAGAGTAGGCAATAGGAGAGGGAGTGGGAGAGGGAGAGGGAGAGAGATAGGGGGGATGGGAGAGAAGAGAGTGGGGGGATAAGAGTGTGTGTGTCTATGAAAGAGAGAGAGTAGGGGATGGGAGAGAGTGTGAGAGTGTGAGAGAGAGTAGGGGGTGATAGAGAGAGAGAGTACCGCAATGGGGGATAGAAAGTAGGTGGTGGGAGAGGGACTGGGAGAGGGAGAGAGAAAGGGGGAATGGGAATGTGTGTAAGAGAGACAAAGTAGGGGATGGGAGAGGAGAGAGAGAGTAGGGGATGAGGAAGAGAAAGTAGGCAGTGGGAGAGGGAGTGGGAGAGGGAGAGAGAGGGGGGATGGGAGTGTGTGTGTAAGAGAGACAAAGTAGGGGATGGGAGAGAGTGTGAGAGTGAGTAGGTGGTGGCAAAGAGAGCTTGTACAGGGATGGGAGAGAGAGTGTGAGATTAGGGAAGGGGAGAGTGAGAGAGAGAGAGAGAGTAGTGGATGGGAGAGAGAGAGTGAGAATAAGGGATGGGAGAGAGAGAGACTAGAGAGGGGGAGAGAGAGATAGTAGGCGGTAGGAGAGAGTGTGAGAGTAGGGGGTGGCAGAGAGAGTATGACGATGGGGGAGAGAAAGTAGGTGGTGGGAGAGGGTAAGAGAGAGGGGGGGGATGGGAGTGTGTGTGTAAGAGAGATAGAGTAGGGGATGAGAGAGAGTGTGAAAGTGTGAGAGAGTAGAGGATGGGAGAGGAGAGAGAGAGTAGGGGATGGGGGAGAGAAAGTAGGTAGTGGGAGAGGGAGTGGGAGAGGGAGAGAGAGAGAGGGGGGAAGGGAGTGTATATGTAAGAGAGATAGAGTAGGGGATAGGAGAGAGTGTGAGAGTGAGTAGGTGGTGGCAGAGAGAGTTTGTATGGGGATGGGAGAGAGAGAGTGAGATTAGGGGATGGGAGAGTGTGAGAGAGAATAGGGGATGGGAGAGAGAGAGTGAGAGTAAGGGATGGGGGAGAGAGACAGAGAGAAGAGAGGGGGAGAGAGAGAGAGAGAGAGAGAGAGAGAGATAGTAGGTGGTAGGAGAGAATGTGAGAGTGTGAGAGTAGGGGGTGGCAGAGAGAGAGTACGATGATGGGGGAGAGAAAGTAGGTGGTGGGAGAGGAAAAGAGAGAGGGGGGATGGGGGATAGAGTGTGAGAGAGTAGGGGATGGGGGAGAGAAATTAGGCAATGGGAGAGGGAGAGGGGGGGGATGGGAGTGTGTGTGTGTAAGAGAGACAGAGTAGGGAATGGGAGAGAGTGTGAGAGTGAGTAGGTGGTGGTAGAGAGAGCTCATACATGATGAGAGAGAGAGAGAGTAGAGAGGGAGAGAGAGAACTTGAGAGAGAGAGATAGTAGGCAGTAGGAGAGGGAGAGGGAGAGAGAGAGTAGGAAGAGAGAGAGAGGGTAGGGGATGGGAGAGAGTAGGGAGGATGGGGAGTGATGTGTTTTCACATAGTGCGTACATGCTTTATAGGGCATACACGTTATAGTGCGTATGCACTATGTGAAATCACCTAAAAATGGTCAAAAAGAAACTTTGGGGCCCATTTCATCCATTTTCTACTTTTGGTCTATTATTGACTTTGTTATTTCGATAGAAATCACGAGTTTCAACATAGCAAACACCATTTCAACACTTTTGGATGCTAGAAAACACCAAATTCAATCATTGGATACGTGATTTAAAGACTTTTTGAATATTCCTTGTATAGAAAAGGTTAGTACAATCTATTTTAAATATTGTTTGTTGATATATAGATACAAATTTGATTATAATTTGACATGTTGTTTAATAGATAGTGAATTCATTGAAATTTGTATGTTTGAATGAAATGTTATTTCGAAATGGTTAGAAATTTGACAAGTCATTTGATATATGTTGTGTATTCATTCAAATAATTATAATTTTTATATGTATTTGAATAATTTGTAATTTACACATTTTAAGTAATTCATATGTTTGAATAATTTGACATGTAGAAATCATCATCATGCCAAGGAAGAAACCAAAAACTCAAACAAATGAAGATAGGGAGAGAGATTTGGAAATTAAAAGAGATCAAATGAAATTACTATGTGAGCAAAGAAAATTGCAAAGCAATAATCAAGAATTGAATTTTGAAGAGAATCAAGAACCACTAGTATAAAAAAACAAAGAGGAAGAATTGGAAAGACAAAGAGAATGAATGAGACTGTTATGCTCAAGAAGACAATTGAATTGTGAAGCTACACCATCTTCCAATGTTGGATTCATATCGTCCACTACACCATCTTCCAATGTTGAAGTCATATTTTCCTCTCATGTTGAAGAGACACGGATTTGTAGATCCGATGATATATACACTCCATCATGTCATGTTGAAGGCACAACATCAACACATCAAGTAGTTGATATTCCATCTTTTGCATCTTATTGTCAAGGCACATCATCTTTGGTTCAAGGTATACAATACACTCGACCTTATGTTGATGTTCAAAATATTGAGGGAATGGAAAAGATTATAACACCTTCTAGAATTCATTTTAGAAGACCAAAATATTTGATTGATATTGATACTAACATTTTGAATCAATGCTTGACAAGATTAGCAAGCGTACTTGTCAAAGAAAGTTAATCGTATGTGGAGATTATTTTTTGAAGAATTAAATATTATAGGTCAATGCCAATTATTTGTTGAAATGATAAGAAATTTGAAATTTAGGCCTATCATGAAGATTCTTGGGCTAAGAATGATAGATGATTCAAATGAAAAAAATATTGTAAAGAATCTAATGAGTGCTTATGACAAAGTGGGTTCTAAATCACGCGCCAAAGATAGTAATATCACAAGACAAGTACTTACATCGACAATAGTAAGTAGCCAAATGAAGAAAGCTCAACTCATGAGAAAGACAAGCAAAACATTAAAAATTGGTAGAGGTACTCTAAGGAGAGCCATGCTAAGGCATGAGAGATTGGAAGATCCAACAAAAAATGAGTTATGGACATTTAGCAATAGACTACCATGAAAGGATAAAGAAATTAGTGAAGCCTTGAAATCATTGATCGAAGATTTTTGGAAAACTAACACACGTGTTTTCCCTAATCAAAGAGATGTTGTAATAAGGAGGATTGGTAGCCAAAATCACGAGCCACATGCAAAACATTTTTTGGACTCAACTCAGACATAATTTATTGCAAAATTTATTGTTATGTATCCTCAAATTTGAATAAGTCAAAGATTTTTTGAGATGGGTAAACCTTTTTACGTGAAGATAAATCACACACACACAACTTCTTGTTGTAGGATACACATTGAATTTTCTAACCATTTTGATGTTTATAGGCATATATGTGTAGTTTTGCATTCTTAGTTTGTTTTGTAGGATTGTGACATAAATGAGCCACCAAAATCTTCAAGGGAATTCATATCCAACATTTTATGTGAAATAGAGGACGGCCAACAATTTTACAAGACATGATGCTTGGATGGTACATTCTTATTTTGTAGTTCTTTGCAACTTTTATCAACTTGTCAACATATAGATAGTACACATGCAATTGGAAATGAAATAGTAGATTACAGAAAATTTAAGACAGTGAAATATGCTCTAAAAGATGGGAAACAAGGTAAAAGATGTGATTTAGTCATTGAAAATATTCTAGTGTATGAGTTTATGAAGATTTTTTGTGAAAAGATTATTTACGAGTATGCAAGGCACACTCATAGAGCTCGATGGCTAGATTTGCAATTCAAGTTGTGCAAGGATATGTTTCCATTGGATACCATTGTTTTGGTTTTAGATTTTGCAGAGAACTACACACTACAACCACAAAATAAGGTGCAAGAAAATTATTATACTTCTCAATAGGTTTCCATATTTGTTCACATAACATTCATGCATTCACCTACAAGTACAGAGGATGACAAGAAGATTTTGAGGGAGTACCATTTTTACATCAACAATGATAGATCACATTCTACGGAGTTTGTACATGGTTGTTTTCAACTATTTTATGGAGATTTGGATAATAGGGGCATAACATATTGTCAGCACATTATTTGGTCAGACAATTGTGCATCTCAATTTAAGAATGCACGTATGTTCTATTGGTTGAGCAGGATGCACAGGTTGTGTAGAATTCAATATATGTGGAATTTCATAGAGGCTAGTCATGGTAAGGGAGAGCATGATGGTGCAAGTGCATGCATTAAAAGAGCATTGGCTTGTGAAGAACTAAAGTACAAGAATGGAGCAATATTGACAGATGTAGAATCCATTGTGCAATGGTGTAACGCTACAATGGGACTAGGTAAGGAAGGTGAGTCTACAATTCATAGATTTTTTTGGTTGATAGATAATACTAACATTGTACCATATCAAGATTATTGCACACTAATAGGATCTAGTGAGTTACACTCTTTTAGAAGCTTTGATGCAGGTTCATGGAGTATCCACACACAAAAAATGGCATGCTATTGTTCATCATGTGCAGAGGAAAATTGGGATGACTGTGAGTCGATTGAATGGGTGGACAAATGGGATATACGAGTTTTGGACCCAATTGACACCTATCATCCTCCACAAGCACTGAAAATGGTAGAGATGGATTCGTCTATTGACTGTGACCACTTGTCAGATCTAGTGCAACCTGGTAATATATATATTTATATATCTTTCTAATTTCAATATGTAACTTTATAACTTTTGTCCAAGTATTTTTTGAATTAATGACCGTATTTTGTACATTTGTCACTGCAGGCCATGTTTTTGTTGTTATTGCACCTAAAGACAATGAAGAAGGGATAGATTATTATTTGTGTTGTTGTGTTGAAGCCAAAAAAAAATTGGATCACATGGTTATAGATGGTGAAGGTTTAGAGTACCATGTCAGTGTGGTGGTCGTAATAGGCACATGGCTTAGAGGATATTCTATGAAGAACCCTAACTTGTGGTTATTCGAGGATTGGCAAACAAAGAGGAAGATTCTTCATTATTCAAACTTTGTTGTTGCATCAAATGTCCACTTGATAAAATATGGTGGAAAACCACATAATAAGATTCTTTGGAAATTTCATGAGTTAGACCATGAGGCAATACTTGAGACATTAAAATGTTGAGTAGATCCAGTTGGCTCATTAGATTGAATAGGGAGAGGGAGAGAGAGAAAGAGGATCAATTGGGTCTAAATACAATGCTACAACCTCTTCCCCAAGACTATTCACATGACTAAGGTGGACCATATTATTATGATGTGTAAGTTATGAGATTTAGTTTTGATTTATTTATAATCTAGATACGTTATTTGAATTTATATTAGATTCTTTAATAGGACTCATTTTTAGATTAGTCATTTGAATAAGTGAAAGTTTAGAATTTGTTGTTTAGAACAAAATGTAATGAAAGAACATGAATATTGTTAGAATGTGAATGTTTTGTGATGTAAAGTCATGATTGTGTGCATGTAACTAGAAACTTCAAACTGGTGAAAGCAAGGATACAATGGGAGAAGTTTTCAATACTCATCAAGCAAGGGTTATCATATAACTCAGAAAGCAAGAATTTCTACAGATGGATAATTCTTAATGACAAGATAAATTCAATTTTTTTCATTCTCTAATTTTAGTGGATTAATCTTATCTTAGATTTTTTACCGTGTTAATTCTTCATTTGCAGGTCACCAAAGAAGAGGGCTAATAAAGTTGATGCACAAGTGATAAAGGGTATTATGCCAAAATCATCTACGAAATGGTATTATCAATTCACATCCTTATTAGTGTTCTTTGTTCAAGTACCATTGTATGTTAATCATCTTATGCTTGGATTTGTAGAGGATCACAATCATCAAAAAGTAAGAAGGAAAATAGGTCTTGATCTGATGATAATAGGGTAGTGACGGATATAGTTCTCTCTAAGGATTCGACAAAATGTATATTGATGGATTTGACAAGAATTAAAAGTATACAGATAATCAATTTAGTCTTCCATAAAATGGTTCTTATATTAACAACTTTTACTATATTTATTGATTTTGTTCCAGCATTTAATGTGATTTAAGTGATGCAGGTATATATTGGGTAGGTTCAACATATGCTTTGAATGATTTATCCATGATTATTATGAGATGACCATCTCAAAAGTGTTTATTGAGCTCATTTTCCTAGCTACAAGACTAATTTACTCTTATTTTTCTTCCAAACCATGGTTGCTTGTAATAGATACCCAAGAATACTTGCAATCATTGCATTCCAATTTGTTGGACTTTGACTCATTATTATCATAAAGTTGGAATGTTGGAAAGGGTTAATACTTGATTATGTATATTCATCCCATGTGTTTTCCATGAGGTTAATACTATTGTAACATTTTAAGATTTAATTTTGTGAATTTTTTCCTCATTTTGTACATGATCAGTTTGTTCGAGTGACATATGATGAGGTTGTCTATACAACATAATGATTGAGTTTTATGAAGTAAAGGGCTATTTAATGTAGCTATTTAAATCATGCATATTTGATGGCCATTTCCCTCTATTTTGTAGTCCTTTTTCACAACACTATTTCTAACATGGTGTTGTTCAAGTTCATGAATGATCACAATATCTGTGATTATACAACAAGTGTGTGTGTTTGATGCAAAGCCCTCCTATATTCCCCTAGGAACCATAACTCAACTCTAGGATTCTCTTGTATTCTTCAAATATACCCAAGGAATTAGACTCTACTAGGATTCAAGAGGAGGTCTCTTACTTGGTAACATCTTCCTACAACCATGTCTAAGAGGTTATAACCCAAATCTTCAGTTTGTCTTCTAAACACTCACATTGTTCACCATGCACCTAGTGTACCCTGTTGCCTCCAACATACCAAAACTCATCCTTGGCTTCATACCATGACCCCAACACCTTAGATCATCTTAAAACATCCCATCTAACATGTTCCAACTCCTTGCACACTCTCAGCAACTCATCCCTTACACTTTCTCAATTTTGCCTCTTCTAGGCTTGTTCCAACTAGCCTTTGCCAGTCATGAATTTGTTGTTTTCTCCAAGCTTCCTAAACTATTGGGTGATTAAAATACCCTTTTCCTCACTTTAAAATATTCTCCAAAACCAACTACACTTGTTTTGTAAAATATCACTCAAAACTGGCTATTTTATTTAGCCAACTAGGCCTAGTTTAAGGTCATTTACAAAGCAACTCACAATCCCTTCACTTTTGGAACTCCCATGACCCAAAAAAGTCTTAAGAGATGACTCAAATGCAAGGATTCTTCTATTTTTTTGGTCTCATGATCAACTTTACAATGGTTTTTATAAAACCCTCCTTTCTAGCCCCTTTACCCTAGGGCTTTCTAGAAATCTTATTTTGCAACGTCTCTAGAACCCCAAATGGTTCAAACACATTTACTTTGGTTATACTAGATTACTTCCAACATAAAATACAACTCTTGTTTAGAGAAAACACTAAATCCACCTTTGGAGCAATCACATACCCCTTTTTATGCACTCAAATTTTAGGGAAAACTATACATTCATTGCTCAAATTTCAAATCTTGCTTATTACCAATAGTAGTCATCTCATAGAAAAAATTCTTCCAGCCTGATGAAGAGGATACGGTGATGGACCCAAGTAACAACCCAAAATGAGCAAATTTGTAACAATGTGCCAAGTGACCCTTTTAGGTCCTGATGGGCAAATGCCACAAATAGTCAACTCTAGGATTTTTTTAGGATTTAATAGGTTTTTTCTAGCCTATATAGCATTTTCTCATCAACACCTTTCAATTTTCATACCGTGCAAGCCAAAATGCATAATTCACCCAATGTTGTCAATGCATTTTCACAAGTCTGTGATAGCAGCAAGACAAAATGATGGATAACTTTTGATTTTTTCAAATGACTTCTTGAATAAATGACCTTTCTACATACCCTTTATCTCTTTCTAAAACATATGTAAGACTTAGATGCAACTTCTTGAGAAAATGTCTGAGGTTCTACACACTACCCCTGTTTTTCATCAATGAAGCAATAGTGCATTTACAAAGAAAAATATAGAAATACTTAATGTATGCACTTCAAACTTTGCATAGGATCCTAAAATGAATTCAATTAGACAAATCCGCTCTCAATTTTAGTCTATGAGTTCCCTAACCCCATAAGCCCCAATTCACCTTCTCAAAACCCTTGTTCCTAGGGCATCACCAATCTCACACGTGCCAAGCCTTCTTGGACTAATTCAAAATTCATACATCTATTTTTTATCACCATAAACATGAATCAACTCACAAACACTACCCTCCTTAAGGAAAATCTCTTCCTAATTGACTCTCCTCTCCAAATAACCCTTGCTTTCACAACTTTATTTGATTTGGTGGCCACCAATCTCAAGTTAGATCTTCATTTCATGGTTAGAAATATTTGTAGAAGTTAGATAAATTGAATTCCATAAATAAATAGTGATAATTTCATGGAATGACCATGATTAGGTGCAAAAAATTGTCAAAATGCTTAGAAATAAGACTGCTACAACCAACAGTATAGAAATTTGATGAACAAAACTTCAAGTTTGAATGCTAGACTAAGTAAAGAATCTCAAAACATGTCTATTAATATGTTACCAATCATTCCAACACATGGAAGCACTCACAAAGCAAAGAGATCTTCAAATTACTCTTGAAACCAAGCACTTTCCTTCTATTTTTATGAGACAATCTGTACAATCTGTGTTTATAGTCTGTACAAAACAAATATTTATAGACTTGGGAGATAGAAACTAAACCCCTTAACCAACTCCAACTAGTTTCACTTCATATTCCTTCATAAAGTTTAAACTATGGACTTTCCCTCCAAATAGCCATTACATACAAGATTTAAATTTTTTAACTATTAAACTATGTTTTTAAAGACCTTTTTAAATCTTTTAACTTATCAAATGACATGCTAAGGTTATGATAACCTATAGGGCCCTATCAAAGGACTCTCCTACCCTATGAAATCCCTAGATCCTATTCAATGGCTCAATTACAACTTTTCCAACATTGAAATCCATCAAGACATCATACAACATTATGACTTTTTTATGCTTTCAAATGCCATGATTGGTTGAAGGAATGTCCAATTGACTCTAGGAGATTCACCATGACCTCTATGATGACTTGGACCTCCAATGTGCCTCTGATAATCATATGATGCTCCTGCATCACAGCCTGATGACTTGGACATCCAATGTTCTTAATTTCAAAATAGATACAACTTTTTCATTGTAACATGTAGGCACAAATCTCATAATTTTACTCATGTTCATCATCATCGCTTAATGGTGTAGGGGCACCAAGGTCATTCATGAAGATATATTCATTGAAGACACCAAGGACTAAGGATCCAATGGACTTCTAATACAGGGAGACTATACCCTGCAAGTGGACTCCACTTCACAAGCCCAACCCTCAAACTTAGGGTACTCAAACAACTTGGATCAACACTTAGGAACTCCCTGCCACCAATAGGCCTACAAAGGCAAATACTTCTTAAATGGTTTCAACACTCAAATTTTTGGATGGAAATGGTTATTATAGACTCAAACCAACAAGAAAAATCTCAAACTTGAGGTTTCTCAACACTCAACAATCAAATTTCAAAACTATTACCAGCACTTCCTACTAGGACAATTTCTAGTTTTAATGGTCAAACTCCCAAACCATAAAAAGGACCCCCTACTATTTTTTCATTTTTAAACACTCTTCAACATCCCCTAAGAGATTCCAAAAGATTAACCAACAACTCAGCTCCAGCATCAAGTTATGCCCACTTTGTGTCACAATCCTAAATGGCGAGTTTAGGTTGGGTTACAAGGAAAACATAAAAAAATGGGTGCAAAAACTTGGTTCAACCCCTTGGATATCTTCTATATATCAAACTTGTCCTTCTACACCCTTCACTTGGGTCAGATTAATCAGTTTAGGAGCCTAATCCTTCTTTTTCCTTCAAATCTAGACTAGACATAAGATTATGTTCAGTCTAGGGCTTGCTAGTAAAAATAGATGCCATGCTCCTACAGCCCTAAATCTCTTCCATCTCAAAGAACCCTCTCCTAACTTGTATTCCACAAAGCAACATTGAAATCCCACGGTGGGTTTGCAAATTAGGATTCCATCTTGTTGAAACTCTCAAATTTGGAAAAAATCTGACCTACCTACACTAAAACTGATATAACTTTTTTGTATACAAGATAAAGACCTTAAAAAAATTTAAATGGAGTCCTAACTCAACCCTCTATCCAACCATATAAGGCTTTTACCACCACCAATCCGTATAGGTTGTACATAATTGAAAAAATAGTAAAAAAGGCATAAAATCTGAGTTTTTTATTGACCGATGCTATCCACTATCCATATAATGACCTTTTCCATGTGTGGGTATCAAACTATTTTCTCTGTTAGCTCCAAGTGGCTGGGTAAACCCTATCCCTAACCTCATTCTATCCCCTTCAGTGCTAGAACATTCTCAGGCACACCGAACCAGAATGTCCCTAAGGGTCACTAAATGCCATAGGGGTGAGATCTTTGATAGGGCATATCTCGGAGCTCATGTGAGGTATGGATGTGATTCTAGTTCCTATAGGACCATTTTGTAGAGACCTACAATAACCTCTCTCACTTTTTGGAGATCACACTCTGTTTTCATTTTACAATGCCATCTCAAGTGATGCTAAAACTTGCAGTATTGGCTAGTACAAAGTTGCCAACTGCCAAATCTCTCTCACCTTTCATCGTGGGATCAAACCGTCTACTCCATTGGCTCCAAGTGGCTGTGTAAACCCTATCCCTAACCTCATTCTATCCCCTTCAATGTTGTAACATTCTCGTGCATGCTGAACCGGAATGTCCCTGTCATGTCCCCTATTCAAATAATTTTTAAAAAAATAAACTTTGTTAAGGCAGGCAGGCTCCAAAAAGGTGAAATTTTGGAAAAAGAGGCTAATCTTTGGAAACCAATGGACTAATAAATAAAAATTATTATTAAATTATATTTTATTAACCCCTCTTGGACGTGAGTTAGGGTTATGCCCTCTTTAAAAGGGGTTTGGAGGCATTTTGGGCTCATTCTACATCTTGATTCTTGCTAATTTTCTTGTCGTTCTTCAGAGGCTGCCAAACCTGTGGAGAAGGAGACCCAAGAACGGGAGTTTGCAGGTTTCCAAGAAGGCTAAGGATGGGAGTTTGAAGCCATTCCATGTGCATGCTCATACAGAGTTTGCCTTTGTGCTGAATAGTGCCGATTTGGGTGTTTTCAGGGTTGTTTTTGGTTTGAGTTTGGGTTTTCAGTTGAGTGTTTCATATCAGTTTGGTTTGATGCTGTATTTCAGAATTTATGATGTTAAAATAGATCTGAATATATGTATTGGGTCGTGATTAAACTTCTGAGATAGTTTATAAGTGTTTTGTGGTGTTTTCGGGCATTTTTGTGTTAATTTCGGGAGCCTGATTGAGCATAGTTTTGCCCTACATTTGTGAACTGTTGTGTAAAGGCTATACAAATCTGGAAATGTCATTTTGTAGGCTGTTATGCTGCTGAAATTTCTGTAAAAATGTCCATTTTCAGATTTATTAATAATTTGTGAAGTTGTGAAGTTTTTGGCACTAATTTGGACATACCCGATTTGGGTTTTATTGGGAAATTGGCAGATCTTTGTAATATTGGTTGTTTGATTTTAAAGTTCTGATTTGAGGCTGGAAATATCATAAAAAAATCAGTAAAGGGACATTACAGTCCCTAATGGTCACTAAATGCCATAGGGTTGCGATCTTTGACGGGGCATATCTCGGAGCTCGTGTGAGGTATGGATGTGATTCTAGTTCCTACAGGACCGTGTTGTAGAGACTTACAATAACCTCTATAAATTTTTGGAGATCACACTCTATTTTCATTTTACGACGCCATCTCGAGTGATGCTAAAACTTGCAGTATTAGCCAGTACAAAGTTGCCAACTACCAAATCTCTCTCACCTTTTTTCATGGGATCAAACTGTCTGCTCTATTGGCTCTGAGTGGCTAGGTAAACCCTATCCCTAACCTCATTCTATCTTCTTCGATGTTGGAACATTCTCGAGCATGCCGAACTGGAATGTCCCTAAGGGTCACTAAATGCCATAGGGCTGTGATCTTTGACAGGGCATATCTCGAAGCTCGTGCAAGGTATAGATGTGATTATAGTTCCTACATGACCGCGTTGCAAAGACCTACAATAACATCTCTCACTTTTTGAAGATCACATGCTGTTTTCATTTTATAATGCCATCTTGAGTGATGTTGAAACTTGCAGTATTGGTCAATACAAAGTTGTCAACTACCAAATCTCTCTCTCACCTTTTGTCGTGGGATCAAACTATCTATTTTTTTGGCTCCAGGTGGCTGGGTAAACCTTATTCCTAACCTTATTCTATCCCCTTCAGTGTTGGAACATTCTCAGGCACGCCAAATCAGAATGTCCCTAAGGGTCACTAAATGCCATAGGATTGCGATCTTTGACGAGGCATATCTCGGAGCTCATGCAAGGTATGGATGAGATTCAAGTTCCTACAAGACCATGTTGTAGAGACCTACAATAAACTCTCTCACTTTTTGGAGATCACACTATGTTTTCATTTTACCACGCCATGTCAGGTGATGCTGAAATTTGCAGTGTTGGCTAGTACAAAGTTGCCAACTACCAAATCTCTCTCACCTTTCATTGTGGGATCACACTACCTGCTTCGTTGTCTCTGAGTGGCTAGGTAAACCCTATCCCTAACCTCATTCTATCCCCTTCAGTGTTGGAACATTCTCGGGTCGCTGAACTAGAATGTCCCTAAGGGTCACTAAATGCCATAGGGCTGCAATCTTTGACGGGGAATATTTCGGAGCTCATACAAGGTATGGATGTGATTCTAGTTCCTACAAGACCATGTTGCAGAGACCTACAATAACCTCTCTCACTTTTAAGAGATCACACTCTATTTTCATTTTACGATGTCATCTCGAGTGATGCTAAAACTTACAGTATTAGCTAGTACAAAGTTGCCAACTGCCAAATCTCTCTCACCTTTCGTCGTGGGATGGAACTGTCTACTCTATTGGCTCTGAGTGATCAGGTAAACCCTATCCCTAACCTCATTCTATCCCCTTCAATGTTGGAACGTTCTCAGGAACACTAAACCAGAATGTCCCTAAGGGTCACTAAATGCCATAGGGCTGCGATCTTTGATGAGGCATATCTCAGAGCTCATGTGAGGTATGGATGCGATTCTAGTTCCTCCAGGACCGTGTTGTAGATACCTACAATAACCTCTCTCACTTTTTGGAGATCACACTCTATTTTCATTTTATGATGCCATCTCGAGTGATGCTGAAACTTGTAGTATTGGCTAGTACAAAGTTGCCAACTGCCTAATCTCTCTCACCTTTTATCGTGGGATCAAACTGTCTACTCCATTAGCTCTAGGTGGCCTACTAAACTCTATGCTCAACCTTGTCCTATCCCCTTCAATGCTCAAAAATTCTCGGGCATGCCAAACCAGAATGTCCCTAAGGGTCACTAAATGCCATAGGGTTGTGATCTTTGATGGGGCATATCTCGGAGCTAGTGTGAGGTATGGATGCAATTCTAGTTCCTACATGACGGTGTTGTAGAGACCTACAATAACCTCTCACTTTTTAGAGATCACACTCTATTTTCATTTTACAATGCCATCTTGGGTGATGCTAAAAGAGCTTTTGAGCCAAGAGTTTGATTGAGGAATTGTTAGAAGCATTCCAAAGCTTGTGATGCCCTTTATCAAGGTATACCCCACTATACTAATTACAAACACTCCATGTCCTTACTCATTATAGAGAGTGTGAGAGATAAAAGAGTTAGACAATGTGGAACCCACATATTGACGCACTCACTTGACTCACACTAATCCCAACTACACTAAACACACTTGGGACAAAAAAAATACAACTCTCATGTCCAAATAGTCCATGTACTAACATATCAATTTCAAAAAGAATGTGTTTTGAAGGATTCTTCATTGTCTAACAATTCAACCTATCTCCTATTGTGCAAACTCAACCAACCAAAAGAATATGTACACTATTGATTCAAGAGTCCCCCCTATAGTAACATTGTAGTACACCAATAAATAATAGAATGGGTATCAAGGAGTTTTGTACTTGAAATTGTCAATTTCTCCTTCACTACAACTCTCTATACACACACACCTACTCTATCATACTCTCATTTGACCTTGAAAAAAATTTATATATGAGGTACACCTCTATCTACATAAATTCTACATAGCCAATAAAACATATAACCATTCTTGAATTGGCATGTGCAACTATTTGACCCAGTGAAATGTCTATCCATAGCAATATCAATTTCCTACACCCATTCAAAATAATTTTCAAATTAGTATTGGACATACTCATGAGAGTGAGATCTATCATTGCTAATATAAAAATGGTATTTTCTAATTATTGTGTGGTCTTCTTCTATACTATCAAGAGAGAGAGAGAGAGAGAGAGAGAGAGAGAGAGAGAGAGAGAGAGTGTGTGTGTGTGTGTGTGTGTGTGTGTGTGTGTCTTATGTGCACAAAAATAGCAACATGGATAGAATGATAATATAGAGCTTTCAATTAATTTTGGGGATACAATTATAGTTCTATGAAAAGTCAAAAACTGATATAATTATATCAATTAGGAAAGTGTACTTACACATCCTGAATTGTTGGTCTAGCCACTAAGACCTATGGCTATGCCTTGCATACTTGTAAAAAATTTCTTCTTGAAATCTGAAATAAAATTAGCTATGTTGCATTATTGTATAACCAACTCATGTCTATAGCCTTCACCTTCACTTTTAAGTATATACTTAATTATTTTATAAACCATTTTTTGGACAATTTCCTTTCCAAAATCTTGTCTATAGCCCTCATGAAAACATGAAACAAAGTTCACTATCCCACCACACTCGAAGCACTTGTCATTAAAGAAAGAATTTATATAAAAGAAACAACCATCATCTCTAGGACATAAAAAAATGATGTAGCAAGTTTCTTGATTAGTTTAGAAGAGCACATACACCACACTCCTCTAACATTCCATTAGTACGCAAAGTAGAATGCATGGAGCACAAAAGTTCATGGTGCATTGAAAACTCCACATTATAAATGCAACAATTACTTCAATATTAAGAGGTACACAAAAAAAATGGCTTCAAGGCTTCAAAATTCCTTTGTGATATTTGTAGTATTAGATGTATCTCACACAAAAACTTGAACAACATTGTTTGAATCTCCTCCAAATGATTATTAGGGTGTTAGGTGTAGTCTCAAATGACAATTCTCAATTTCAAGACATCCTCCACATTTGGTGACACTCTTGAGTTAGATTGCCAAGAAAATTGAATTTGATCCTTCATAGCATTAATAAGTTTCATATCACAATGTGAAAGTCATACATAAACATAAAGTTTTATGAATTTAATTTCATACATAAACATATCTAATTTAATGTCATACATGCACATATCTAATTTAATGTCATACACGAACATATCTAATTTAATGTCATACATGAACAAACATATTATATAAAATGATAACCAATAATGTCATGTACATTAACAAACACATAATATATTATGATAACCAATAATGATGTATATGAACAAACATATCATATATTAACCAATAATGTCATACATCAAATATAGAATGTCATATACATCAAATGTGTATCGAATATGTCCACTGATGCCTATATATACATGTCTAGATCAACTATATCTTTTCCTTCCCACAAGGGGAAGGAAACAAGTCTCTCAACGTCCTATGCCATCATGTGGAGGGAGTGGTGGAGATGATGGGGTCCTCCTAACATGCTCACTCGACCTCTTGTTGAGGCTCTTCTCCAACTCCAACTAATACAAAGAAAGTAGATATGAATCAATATTTATTATACATTTAAATCAAATATATGTACACACAAAATCAATTATTTTCTTACCGCCATCAAATAGTCACTCTGTAAGTCCACCTCGAATGCTCATGGATGATTAGGCATGACAAGACCCTACAACAATTCAATAAATACAATCACTTATAAATAAAATTAGAAATTTTGAGACTAACTATTATAAACAACAACTAAAATGAAGAAAATTATTTCATACCTCTGTCAATGGATGTGAGCTAGCCACAGTTGCGGCCACTCCACTATCAATAGACTGTCGCAGATGAGGAGGTGTGTCCGACATCATGAGCTACATGTCATATAATAAACATTACATCTAACATGAAACATGAAATAAATATAATCAAATGAATTAAATTAACATGAAACAATTGTACCTATGTGAAGCTCATACGATGTCTATGCTCCGAGTCCATAGTAAAGGTTGAGGGTCCTGTGGAGAACTAATGCACATGCATAATTTTTTTTGTCAATCCTTAATATGATTACATAATAAATATATGTATTAATTAAAATTATTAAATTGATACATACCTCTGGACTCGTGGAAGGGACAAAAAATGGGCCTGGAAGATCATTGCTAGGCCTAGCAACACTCTGACCCTGAATTTTGAACAATGTTAATAGATGCTAATTAATTAATCATTCACTATACATATGAAATGTGATCAAATTAGTAAATTGTAATTGTAATTTACTTGTGTGTCAATGCCAAATGTGTCGTTCAAGAACTAATCGCTAACAAGCCCATCATCCGCATCATCTCCAGCATGATTACCAAATGTGAATAGGGATCCGCATGAAGTGCACATGTGACCATGACACACAGAAGGCTCCCCCTCAACTAATGGGCTCATGGAATGGATCAGGCTCTGTGTCAAAGCATTAATGGTCTCTAGAGCACTGGCCTCTACATGTTCCTTCACAACTGAAGGAATAGTCACATGCTCGTGATGTGGCTTGACCACAGGTGCCCTAACTACATTAGGGTCACGACATGCTCTCGGCCTCTCAAATGATGACCCCCCACCTCTACCCTGGGAGTCTAATATATCAAAATAATTAGGGATCTCCCAAGGACAAACTCACAATATAATTTCTTCAAAAAATACATGGGGACCTTGTGATTGTTGCAAGGAGGGGCATCAAAAACCATCCACCATCTATCACAAAAATTATTTCTAATAGCATCGTGTATGCACCAATAGATGGGGAATCATTTAGTACCCTCTCTAATAGTATTTTGTTCACTGGGTTTTCTAAATAATGCACATATACTACCTTTTGGTATTTCTTTTTTTTTAACATCTTCATATGACAATTTATTTGCATAAAATATTTTTTGTTCATCCCTCTTAACCCGCCAAATATCTAACTGACCACTAACTGAGGCTATCTGGGTGTTAATGGATTTGAGGGATGATGCCAATTGAGCCCTCATTGGATTGGTTTGTTCAGATTCTTTCAACCAAGCAATGAGTCTTTCTAATTCAATTTTGCCTCTCTCTATTTCATTTCTTATATTTTCTTGTGTGCCTAGCAGAGGTCTTGCAATTGGTTCAGGTTGTGGAATTTGTTGTTCTTCTTGAGGAGGGTTTTGGTTTTGAGGTTCTTGAGGGTTTTGACATTCTTGTGGATTTTTCGGTTGATTATGGACATTTCCTGATAAAAAATCAATTGAAATCCAAATAAATAAACAAATCTAAATGAAATTTGTAAAAAAACCTACAAAACAATATAAAAAACCTACAAAACAATATGAAAAACATATCAAACAATGCAAAGTTAGGTTTATATCACTTACGACGTCGTCGTGGGTGCGCTTGTGGTCTTGGATTTTGTCGATGAGGAGGCATTTTGGCAAATGGTGGTGAAAATGTTAAGTTTTCAACTCGTGTACGTGCTACTCACTGTAGGAGTAGAACAAAATACTGATGAAAACGATGGGCTGTGAGTCTGTAGCCCATCATATATACTTTTTTTGTTTTGGCAATAGTGTGTATGCGCTATAGCGCGCACGTGCTATTTAAAATAAGAAAAAAAAAACACTTGTCACCTTTTTGGCACCACAACTCGGTGCATATGCCCTTTGTCTCCATTATTTTTTCATTTAGGCTCCACAATCCCCCTTTGAAAGCTTTCATCATTTAGGGATCTTATTGTTCTTTTAGGAGATCACTCCCACATATCATAAAAGAGAGAACCAAACAAGTATTGGATGCACTTGATTTGGCTCTATTAGGGGTTATGTGAAGTATTTTGTGTTTGTTCAATTTTTATATACATGTCTAACTTTGTTTATTTGTAACCCACTAGAGTTTGACATGTTTGAGTTTATAAAAGAATGTTAGATTTTCACACATACATTTTGGCATGCTTGGTAATACCCATATCTCTATAAATTTCAAAACTTTTTAGAAATTATCATTTTGTAGGCCCAATCATTCATCGATGTCTCTAATTTATTTAGAAGCTTCAACAACCTTTGATCATCATCTATGTAGATTGTCATTTGTGCTTGTCCAACATCTGATCATCGTCAGATTTCTACTAAAAGATGTGTTTATGCTCTTTGATTATCGTCTGCGCAGATTGTCGTACGCATAGATTGTCATCTGTGCAGATTATTTTCTACAACCTATTAATGTCATATGTAACTCGTTACAAGAAAATTTTAATTTTTTCAAGATCTTTGTGTTTCTTATCTTTAGTCTTTTTTAACATAATTTCATTAACTTGGTAAGAAAAATTCAACATAGGTATCATACATAAAATCTAACATTTAAGTTCTATACTCTTCCTTTCTTATACTTAAGTTACTTTTTTTGGTATACTTATTGGATTTTTTAGAGTGGTTTTAGCTTCATAGGAGTTGAGATAAAGATTCTATTTTTTTATGGTTTTTAGGAAATCCCACTCTCAGTCAACATTTAGGTATCTACATATAGTATCCAACATCATTCTAGTGGACTATTGATTATAACCTTGTGCCTTATAAGATTGCATCACATTGTTTCTTGAATAATTTTATTTTTTCTCATGCTCTTTTAAGTTATGTGTAAAATGTCACAAAATTGTGTTACACAGAAATTCTACATTAAAATTTAATAAGAGGATCTATTTACACTTGTTATTTTTGTGAAATCAGCTAATTACAAATTATTCATATGAATATTCAAAGTATTTTTTCTATTAGATATATTTTGAGATTTCTTCTCATTATTTCTCGAATAGTACAATTCATTGTAGTCGTCCTCTAGTTTGTGTGTGAAATATCACAAAAATACACTTAGATTATACATTAAAAATTAATATGGGGATGTGTTGCACTTCCTACACTTGTGGGATTAGATAATTAAAATTTATTCATATGAACATTCAAAGTATTTTTGTAGCAATTTTGTTATAGATCTCTTTCGAGATTGCATCTCATTGTTTCTTAATTAGTCCAATTTATTTTTATGCTCTTATAGGTTGTCTAAAATGTCAAAAAATTGTGTTACATGTAAATTCTACATGAAAGAATAATATGGGGATGTGTTATACTTCCTATTTGTGTGTGGCTACACAATTACAATTTATTGATATAAACATTTTGAATATTTTTTCTATAAGTATCTTTCAAGATTACATCTCATTATTTCTCAAATAATCCAATTTATTGTAGTGGTCCTCTAGGTTGTGTGTAAAATATCAAAATTAATATTTACAATAGTGGGTGCCACTTTTTGACCAATTTTGACATTGAAATCAATATTTTTGAAACAAACCTCACATTCGAGTGACTATATCTCTAAAACTATGAATAATTTAAAGATGACATAAACTAGTGATTTCTAGTACTCTTTTCCTACTTTCTAACCATATTTTTTAATTTAAAATATATATAGTTAAGTCAATTTTTTCTCCTTCTAAAAGTGGTACATATGAAAAATCACAAACTTTAAAGACTGATAGTCTACTTGACAAGCATAACTTTTTCTCTAGAAATGAGAATGAGGTACTTCTTTCAATATTGGATTTGTAACATCAACATCTAGAGGATGGATTTGGTTTGATTCAATTTGGTTGAATATTGTATAATTTATAAAGTTTTGAAATGACATCAACCATAATTCAAACATATGTTCATTTTGACAAGGATAACTTGAACACAATTTATCATAAATCAAATTTTCTTTTTTCAATAAAAAGTTATCTCAGTAACCTATTTCTTAGTTATTTTTCAAAAAAAAAAAAGACCCAATTTACAATTTTTTCCAACGTGTCGAAGTCAGATGATGTTCAATCATTAATCAACCTATAATGAGTTAAACTCATATTTGAAAGGCTTGATGAATATAATATGTATTGCAATTATAGTCATTGGAAAGCTTGCTCCGAGCAACCCAAATTGGCATTTTTTATTTTATAGTAGGAGATCATTTGATCTAAATTTTGGGGGTCAAATCAACCAATTTCAATTATTTTTTAAGAAAATAGCCCCAAATTTTGAAAATCATGTGTTTGCAAAAATAATATGTTTGCCCAAACATATTTAACATGTTTGTACGAACACACAAGCCAAACATTCTGGTTACCAAAAAATCAATTTAATGGGTTCGCACAAACATATAAAAAAGCTTATGTTCATCCAAACATGTTAAAAAAACAAATGCTAACATCACCTACATAGTGAGGACAAAATTTTAAAAATGAAGCTAAATTTTATAAAGTTACTATGAAATTCGTATAAAGCTACTATGAATTTTTGAAGGCAACGACAAATTTTTGATTTTTATCATTTTTTTATGGAAAACAAGAAAGTAAGACAAAGCAAACATGCAAGGAAGAGATCTCATGAAGAAGAACAAAGAAATCTCCAGAAGGCTTTGGCGTGTTATCATCAAATTAAACAAGGTTTGTATATATATATATTTTTTTTTTAAATTTATTTATTTATTTATTTATTCATTTATTTATTTTCATGGTCTTGAATTTAATTATGTATCAATCTTATTTTTTATCTAATTTGATTCATTTATAAACTTTTTGTAGACAACCAACAAGGTGAAGGTGAAGAAAATGTTAAAGGAGGCTCAACAGAGGTAGAAGAAGTGCATATGGGAGAAGGGTTAAGGTCGCTCCCTATGGAATCTCAAACAATGAATGTTGAAGAAGGTTCAAGATCACTCCCTACAGAAGTTCAAGTAATAGAAGTCAGTGAAGAGTCAGAATTTTTCCCTACAGAATCTCAAACAATTAATGTTGGAGAAGGCTCAAGATCGCTCCTTATAGAAATTCTAGTAATAGAAATCAAAGAAGGGTCAAGATTAGGTGCAAGAACTGGTATGAACAATCACATAAATATTACATCCAATTTATAAAGAATGGAATCTCTCATAAAAATTTAGATCATTTACTTAAAATGGATGTGGATAAATTGAGAACACTTGTAGCTACCGTTCAACCCTTAAATCTATCTAAGAAAAGGTCAATGAATAAGAAGTTAAGAGAAATAATGACTAAATTTGATAACATTGAAACACTTGAACAAACTTAGTTGCTTTCACTTTTTCTTACATAAAAGAAGTTGCAAGAGGCACTGAAATTGTTAGGTGTAGACACAACATCAAAGAAGAGAAGATTTTCTAACATGCAAATTGATGTGATTGAAAATGTTAAAAAAGGTTTAAGAAACATATGAAAGCAGTCTTGAACTAAAGATAAGTCCATGGCAAGAAAAGTTATGTTGATGTCTATTGTAAATAAGAATATGACTCAAAATTGAAAAATATCTTCAATTTCATCTGAAATGGGTTTTAGTAGGAAAACAATGAGAGAATATGTTAAGAGAAGATTAATCCTGGATGACAATATTATAGAGGTAAATTGAGCAATCATGTGTACAGCACCTCATTCTGATAGGATTGATGAGGGATTAAAAGATTTAGTCATATCATTTTGGATTGATAATATTCATCCTTCATCAAATAGTAGAGATGTTATCAGGCATAGGATTAAATCTAGTCAATATGAATATCATACAAAACATTTGTTAGACACAACATGGCATGAGTTATATGTGTCATTTTGTAGTGAACATCCAAATGTAAAAATTGGGCAAACATTGTTTGAAAGATTGAAGTCAAACAAATTGTTTGAAATGTGTTGTTCTTATCATCATATTGAGTTTGATCTCCACTCTTAGGTATTTTGAAAGTTTGTAGAAGACACATATGGTTTTCATGTTGTTCCTCCTAGTAGGAGAAGCGATTTATATCATCCATTCTATGTGACAAAATAGATGATCTAGCTGGTCAAATAAATTGCATCAAAGGATTATGTGAAACATGTGGTGAATTGACTCTATTTCCTTTGAAAATTAAAAATATTCATGTAACAAAAAATTTGAATTGAAAAAGTTACAAGTATGTGAAGATTGAAATGAAGTTGGGGAAAGAGACAAAAAGGTTGGGATATGTTGAAGAGGAGCTACCTATTGTAACATTAATGGATAGATTTAAGAATTTGATTCAACCTTATATTTGTCACGCATGTTTTTGCAAAGTGGCAAGCACAATAGTTTCAAACTTTGAGAGATAATTTCCTGCTTGGAATGATTGTATTAGTCGTTGATTTTGTAGAGAACTATTCCTTTGTTCATCAAAAAGCAATTCAATCATATTATTTCTTTTCTAAGCAAGTCACTATTATGGTATTTTTTTTTATAGACATGCACAGTTAGATTTGGATGGTGTTTAGAGTACACTTGAAGCACGAGTCATTAAAAAGGAATATCACTTTTATATAAGTGATGATAAAGAACGTGGCATTCACTATGTAGAACATTGCTTCAATATGTTCTTTTCTTATATGAAAGAAAGAGACATAAATGTTCATAAACATTATGTTTGGTCTGATGGATGTGCCGCACAGTTCAAATCATCTAGACCATTTTATGCATTATGTAGATATCATCATAATGAGAATATAAAACACATATGAAATTTCTTCAAGAGTGGGCATGGAAAAGGTGAACACGATGGTGTTGGAGCTTCCATCAAATGTGCTCTATGAAAGTATCAAATGAATTATCAAGGAGTTCATATAAATGATGCACATGATGTTTTTGAATGGTGTAAGACACATTTTGCATTAGATGAGGTTAGGACATCATTCAGAATGAATTGGCAGGTACCATATAGAGTATTTTGGGAGATAACAAGTGTGGATGTGTACATTTTTTAAATTGTATGCAATTAAGTTTTAAAATTTTATTTTTAGGTTTTATCTTAATTCGTTGAAGTTTAAATTAAATTTATTTATATTTTCAATGTAGTGAACTTTCAGGTGTTAATAGAAAAAACATACATGGTTGTAAGAGGACAAAAAAGACACGTTCCTTACATTCAATCATGAGTATAGATAATCATAATTAGACATTGAAGACAAGAGAATACTCATGTTTTTGTGACAGTTGCATTGATGAAGACTATCAAGAATACATCAATCAAACACATGGATATATAGGTGCATGGATTTCAGTACCACTTGATGTTACCGATACATTTGATAAAGATGATGAAATTCTTGATGATATTCCATTGATTTTTGATGATTATAATCATATCTCTAGATTGGTAAAAGTGGATATGTATCATAAAAATTATTCTCAACTTGTCAATTAATCTAAACTTGTTATTTAATTATCAATGAACTGTTTTATATATTGTACATGTATATATACTTGTTTGGTAGGAGATGTCTTTGCAGTGATTGTTGAGCCCAGAAATCATGAAGGTGTCAGTTATTATTTATTGTGATGTACTATAGAGAGGACAAAGTTATATGATCCTAAAAAAAGTGAATAAATGTTGTTCCCCATACGTAATATACATACATGTGCATGTACATATATAAATTTATATATATCTAGGTAACTTTATATCTATAAAATTTTAAAATTTTAAAATTTGTGGTGCAATTTTTGTTGTGATACAGGGAACATATTTCAAGCAAGACAAAATAGTCCAACATGCAATACACTTTGTTGATTATCAACCTATCAACAAGGTTTTACAATATAGCCACCTGGTTGTTGCTATCAGGCTTTGTCTACATCTAGTCAAATTTAAGCGTGTACATCACAAGTGGAGACTAGACAGTGAAGATCATGAGAATATTTTACATGTTATAAGTGTACATTATGGTTGAACTAGCCTTTGAGATGTTCTAATTTAATTTAAATCAAATTTTAAGACCTTTAAATGTAGACAATTAGAAAGGATGAATGTTATATTAATTTAATAATATTATCTTAAATAGATATTAGTTCTTAAGATTTATTCTTCTTAAGATTTATTTTATAATAATTGAATTAATTTAAAGTTGTGTGCCTTGATATATAAAACAAAACATATTTTTATCCACATAAAACAAATACATATCTTTAGTCCTACTAATTGATTTAACTAATATGTATCTTTAGTCCTACTAATTGATTATTTTATAATGATTACAAATAAATATGATATTTTAAATCTATAATCTAATTCATTTGAGTTAATTTAGTAGTTTTAAGCACCTATATTAATATAATTGGCATGAAAAATAATTCAATCACTTAGATAAAATGGGAACACAGTTTCAACATAAGCTAGTGATGATAACAATACAACATTAATTAGATGTTAGTTGATGTTAAAAAAACAAGTAATGAATTCAATTCAATCACCCTATATTATTATTTTTCTAAATTATAAATTAGGTTCATAGATCAATTTGGAACTTCTTCATATTTACCTATTGAAGTAGGTAAAGAGAAATTAATTTGATTATTTTATAATGATCACAAACAAATCTAAAGTTTAAAATCTATAATCTAATTCATGAAGAATGTTCTACTAAAATACAAAAATATACACATACATACGTCTCAAGAATGAACTTCTAGATCTAATATCTATACTTAAATGCATGTATGCAAACTGTAAGTCTCAAATAAACATGTATACATAAAATATAAATAGTCAAATACATGTCATCCAACTATTGAAGTACTAAATAGTCAAATAAATAGTGAAATGTACATGTCATCAATGTACTAAAATACACATGTACGTAAGTCTCCAAAATATACAAAGTCTCCAATATATCAATGCATCAAAATATAAATAAATCTACTACTACTAGAGGGACCCCTTAAGATGCATACGAACAGAACGACCCTCTGATTGAGTCTCCTGTACATCCTATGGCCGAGGTGCTACAATCGAACCCTGCAAATATATATACATTAGAACTATCTAAACATATATATACATGTGTACATGAATACAAGTTCATATAGATTGAAACATAAATAACTTTACAAACTATTTAAAACTTGTATGTGAGCACTATTGGATGTCTCAATAGAATCCTCTCTCTGATGTACATGCCCCAACCCAACACTAGATGTAATAATGTGCTCGGCGACCTATGCCTGCATGATTTATTATGACTTGTTAATATCTATCTAAACTATTTTTAAATTTCATATATTTAAATTTAAAAATATTATATGTGTATCTGGGTCTCAGGAGCTAGAGGATGATCATCAAACTCCATCGTATCATCTATCAATGCACCTCTAATGTCAACATCCCATCCTAATACACCAACATCATCTCTTGAAACTCTAATACCTATTGAACCACCCTCAGCACTACAATCTCCTAAAGCACCCTTAATGCCACAATCTCCAACTGCTAGTAATGACGAGTGAAGTGGTGTGTGTAATTGGCTAGGTAATAGTGTAAAATCAGTGTCAGGTTGGAATAACATGTCAATGTATGATGAAAATCCCATGCTCTGACTAGTATCAATCTCAAATAGCCCTCATAACTGCTCACCAAAATCTTCAAGGCCCTCAACTATAATCCTGACATCTCCAACTCATATGCCTAATCCATATGTAGAGTGTTGTGAGCCTAGTGCAGAATGTTGTGAGCTATGTTGTGTGACAATTGTCACTAGTGTGGTCTATGCCTATGGAACTATGGGGCGCTAATGTAGTCTAATGGTGTACATCACTAAGTGTACTAGTATCCCCTATGTATCAAAATTATAACTGATACCCTACAACAGGTCCTCCAAAAAATACAGTGCTAGATCCATATGTGTGTTGTCTAGAAAGAGCATGAACATCACCTGGTATTGGTAGTCCAACAGCTTGATATGCCTCATTATGGGAGGTGCCTGAAGTGCTACTTGATGCCTCTAAAGATGGTTTACCTAGATGACTTCGTCAAGTGTGAATATAGCAACCAAGAGAGTCATATGTGATACTAGTAGCTGCAGATATAATGTGTCCAACATTCTCAATTTCTCCCCTCTGGGAAGCAATGACAACTCTATTAGCAATAGGACCTAGTGTTGGAGTCACTGGAGGAAGTCTCTACCCAATGCACTATCTGACATTTGGAGGTGATAGACATTGTCCACTGCGATATTGGTCATGATATGTGATCCGACCACGTCCCTGTCTGCAATAATCTAGAATATCTAAGTAGTTGACATTGAGCCCCATGTGAAACTCAACATACAAGTCTTGTAAAAAATAAAGAAGTATCTAATCATTATTAGGATAATGACAATGTGCACTAAGAAATGAGGATAGATCTCTGCAATGTATCACTCGATAGCCTCTCACCCAACCCTGAGTACCCTCATATGATGGAAACAAATCTCGTTTGATGACATCTTTGGGGGCCACCCTCTTGATGTCATCAAAAGATGCATCTCCCGAAATCTTAGCTCTAAGCTCCCTAGATATGGTAGCTAATACATCAAGGGTAAATGAATGATGTGCTCTAAATCTAGCAGTGAGATCCTGTAAACTCCTACATATGGTCACACATATGTCTCTATATAAACCATCATTGGAGGACAATATAGACTTCTCTGATCTAATAACCTCCTCCTCTGCAATTTCAAACAATGCATCAATATCAATGTGTGAAGGTGCCATAGTAGGAGCCGCACCAAGACCTCTAGCAAGAGCTACACTAGGAGCTGCACTAGGACCTCTAATAGGAGCCACACTAGGAGCTATAGTAGGAGCTACACCAAGAGTCATGGCATGAGCCCCACCATGAGCCCTACCATGAGTCACACCATGAGCCCCACCACAAGCCCCACCATGAGTGCCACCACGAGCAGCACCATAAACTGCGCCACAAGCAGCAACAGGATCCACAACAAGAGTCGTAGCAAGAAGAGTCACAATAGGAGTCTCATCACCCTTAGGCTGATGAGCAAGTTGATCATGTGAAGTCATATCTACAATGTTGGAGCTAATATATATTGTAAATACACATATACATACATGTAGTTTAGTACACAAATTTTATCTAAAATATATGTAATTGTACATCATCTAGTCTACACATCAATATATCATGTACATGAGAGTTAGATTTAGGGTTAGATTAGAGTTTGAGTTTTTAGTTAGCAATAGATTAGGGTTAGATTAAGGTTAGAGTTTGAGTTAAGGTTAGATTAGGGTTTGAGTTAGGGTTAGGGTTGCATTAGGGTTTGAGTTCTAGTGTTAGATTAGAGTTTCAATTATGGTTAGGGTTAGATTAGGGTTAGTTTTCAAGTTAGGGTTAGATTATGGTTAGAGTTTGAGTTAGGGTTAGAAATTAGGGTTTGAGTTTAAGTTAGGGTTAGATTAGGGTTTGAGTTATGGTTAGGGTTAGATTAGGGTTTGAGTTTTACGGTTACAGTTAGATTAAGGTTATAGTTCTAGGGTTAGATTAGGGCTTCAATTACGGTTAGGGTTAGATTAGTGTTAGAGTTTTCAAGTTAGGGTTAGATTAAGGTTAGAGTTTGAGTTAGGGTTAGAAATTAGGGTTTGATTTTTTAGTTAGGATTAGATTAGGGTTTGAGTTAGGGTTATAGTTAGATTAGGGTTATAGTTCTAGGGTTATATTAGGGATAGGGTTAGATTAGGGTTTGAGTTCTAGGGTTATAGTTCTAGGGTTATGGTTCTAGGGTTAGATTAGGGTTTGAGTTAGGGTTAGGGTTAGATTAGGGTTTGAGTTCTAGGGTTATAGTTAGATTAGGGTTACTATTCTAGGGTTAGATTAGGGTTTCAATTAGGATTAGTGTTAGATTAGGGTTTGAGTTTGGGTTAGGGTTAGATTAGGATTTGAGTTTGAGTTCAAGTTAGATTAGGATTTGAGTTTTCAATTAGGATTAGATTAGGGTTTGAGTTAGGGTTATGGTTCTAGGGTTAGATTAGGGTTTCAGTTAGGGTTCTAGGGTTATGGTTAGATTAGGGTTATAGTTCTAGGGTTAGATTAGGGTTTTAGTTAGGGTTAGTGTTAGATTAGGGTTTGAGTTTTAGTTAGGGTTAGATTAGGGTTAGATTTTGAGTTAGTGTTAGATTAGGGTTTGAGTTTTTAGTTAGTATTAGATTAGGGTTTGAGTTAGAGTTAGGGGTAGGGTTACATTAGGGTTTGAGTTAGGGTTAGGGTTAGATTAGGGTTATGCTTCTAGGGTTGGATTAGGTTTTGAGTTAGGATTTGAGTTTGAGTTTTAGTTAGTTAGATTTAGGGTTTGGCTTAGGGTTAGGGTTAGTGTCAAGAATTAGAATTAGAGTTCTAGGGTTAACAATAAGGGTACATAGAGTTAAAGTTTGGGTTAGAAAATTAGGGTTATTGTTATGTAATTAGAACTTTATGATTAGGGTTTGAGTTTGAGTTAGGGTTAGATTAGGGTTTGAGTTTGAGTTAAGGTTAGGGTTAGATTAGGGTTTCAATTAGGGTTGCATTAGGTTTTGAGTTAGTTAGAGTTAGGGTTTTGCTTAAGGTGAGGGTTAAGAATTAGAATTAGAGTTCTAATAAGAATAATATTTTTCTAAATTTTTTTTGTAATGTTATACTAATATTTTTCTAATATTCTCGATCAAAAATTTTTTAATATTTTCTAATATTCTATAATATTTTTTTTTTTTTTTTGTAATATTTTTCTAATATTCTATAATAATATTTTAAAAATATTTTCTAATATTTTCTAATTTTCTAGACCAATGTTTTTTTTAATATTTTCTAATATTTTGTAATTTTTTTCTAATATTTTCTAATGCTTTTTCTAATAAGACTTATATTTTTCTAATATTCTAGATTTTAAAAAAATTAATATTTTTCTAATATTATCACGGATGGAAATGGCTCTTGGCCGATCGACCTGTGTCTCTTCTGTGGAGGACGAGGGGATCAAAGGTGTAGGTTTGAAGTTGGGAGGGGATTAGATTAAGGGTGGGGAGAGGTCTCCCTTTCCCATTCTTCAATTCTTAAAAATGGTTGACACTAAGGGTGAGATGATAGTGAGGAGCCCTAGCCTAGATTTTCAGGTGGCATTAGGCCCTAAGTCTTCAAATCAAGGGATGAAGACCTTTGACAACAATATATTTTCTCCAAACTCTGAGACTATTGATTTGGGGTTATCTAATGGCTCAAGGATTACAAAGACTAATGGATGTCTCAAGAGGTGCAAGGAGAGGCCAAAACTAGTTATTCTAATTGAGATGATTGGTGACGATGTTGAATATTATTCACATCATTCCTTATATTGTAAATTTTTGGGGATGAGGGTTTCCTTGCAATTTTTAGAGGTTTGGGACCCAAGGACTTGGGAGCCGGAGGGGGAAATGGAGATAATGTTGCTGGAAAACAATTATTTCATGGTTACTTTTTAATTGCATTGTTGATCGCAATTGGGTGTTTGAGGGAGGTCCTTATTTCCACAATAAGGTTGGTTTGTTTATCAAGCCATGGCATGTTGGCTTCAACCCTGTAGAGGAGCTACCAAATCGCATCCCAGTGTGGGTTCATTTATTAAGGTTCTCAGTGGAATGTTGTCGAGAGGATGTGTTGCATCTTTTGGCCTCAATGCTTGGAAAACTTGCAGGGACTTCATCGCAAACCTTGGGTGAAAAGGTAATGACTTTTGCATGCATTTGTGTTGAAATTGATCTAAGTAGACCTTTACCTAATGCAATAGAGATGTGTGTGGGTTCTTATTCTTAGGTGCAACAATTGGACTATGAAACTCTTCCTTTTTGTTGTCACCTTTATCAAGAATATGGTCATTTGCAGCAGAGATGCCCAAGGAACAAGCCTTGGGAATCCTAGCCTTCACAGCCTATGAGCAATCCTCTTGAGATGGAGAAAGGGAAGAGCATTACTCCTGATGAGGTAGGTGCTTCTGATGGCTTTGCTCCGGTCAGGGCTCAAAATCAGAATAGGGGTCAAAAGAGGCCTTTTAAAGAAAGACATGATGGTACCTTCAACAGATTTGAGGTTTTGGATGAACTTAGCCAATAGGAGGTGAACTCGGGTTTGATCAACTTGGATCATGGGCTTGTGGGCTTAGCTCAAGAGGATCTTGTTATTGATTCTTCTATGGATCCACTAGGGGATGATTGTCGACAATTGGATGCAGATCAAAAAAGAGGGATTTCTGAGGTGCAGGAACCCTTGGCCATTGTTACAACAACAGGTGTGGATTCTCTGTCTATTTGGCAGCACATTGGTTCAAGCTCGGCAACGAAGATTAAGCCTCCTCCCAAACTGGGCATTTTGTAGAAAGAAATTTGTTAAACCTAGCCAAAAAAAAGGATGTTGAAAAGATTAAATTAGCTGGTGAAAATTTGGTGGAGTTGGGGGCAGTTAAGCCTCTAGATTCTATTTTTTCATGCCCCTTGAAATGATTGTTCTATCATGTGTGGGGCTTGAACAGCGGCCCTGGACAAAAAGTGGTTCATGAGTTAGTGAGAAGGCAAGGTCCTAATGTTGTCTTTTTGCAGGAAACTAAGTTATTTATTGAGACTATGCAAGGTCTGAAGCCTAGGTTGTGCAGAAGTGGGGAGTGCCAATGCATTGGAGCTCATGGTGCTTATGGGGGTCTAGCTTGTTTATGGAATCCTCGAAAAATCTAGCCTCTTTGGTGGATTTCCTCTAAATCCTCTACATCTATGATTGCTACTAGCGTAGAGACAAGGGACATCATATTATTTACAATATTTATGCTCCTACTGATTTCCAGGGTAAACAAGCTTTATGGTCTCACATCAAGTTGATTTGTAGCATGTTTCATTTTCATCCTTGGATCTTGGCTCGAGATTTCAATGCTATTTGTGAGTTGGCTAAGAAGTGGGGTGGTACTGGAAGATTGGAGCCTTCTACATTGCTACTTTGAGACAATATCAATACCTTGAATCTTGTGGATATCAAACCTAGCAATGGTTAGTTCACCTGGAACAATCGTTAAAGTGGAGAGTTTTGTATTGCAGAAAGGTTAGATCGGTTTTTGGTTTCTTGTTACTGGATTGGAGGGATGTGGTCATCTTGCTCTGAGATCTTGGATTGGAGAGGATCAGACCATTGGCCTATTAAAATTTCTACAGAGTCAACTCGGGTACTTCAGAAGCTTTCTTTTAGGTTCCAACTTATGTGGCTTTGGGACTCATCTTTGAATGATTTGGTCTCTAATTGGTGGAAGAAAGGTAGACCAACCTATGGCACCTCAATGTATATCTTTTCTAAGCTTCTTCAATATGTTAAATTTGAGCTCATATGAAGGAATCATTTGCACTATGGGAATGTCTTCCATGAAAAGGCAAGGGCCTAGGCATCTCTAGATGATATCACAAGAAGGATAAGGGAGGATGGGGTAATAGATGAATTTCTTCAGGACAAGGCATGAATTGAGTGGCTTCAAGAAGGGGGCAAAAATACAACTTTTTTCTTCAACTCTATGAAAGCCAGGAGACATGGTAACTCTATCTCTAGGTTGGTGAATGATAGGGAAAAGCAGCTTTCTTCCTTTCCAAAAATGTTTAAGGAAGCAATGCAGTACTTTGAATCTCTCTTTCGAGAGGACTCGCAAGGGGGGTCTCCTGAGGAAGTGCAAATTCTTTCATGTATCCCCTCTCTTGTGACTGAAGATATGAATCACTAGCTCATGAGGGATATCTCACTTGAAGAGTTAGAAGGGGTTGTTTTTAATATGAAGAAAGGAAAAGTGTTGGGTCCTGATGGCTTCCCAATTGATTTTTTTCAAGAATTATAGGATATCATCAAACCTAATCTTCTAGTTGTGGTTCATGAGTCTCAACACAATAGGCAGATGTTAAGGGCTCTAAATGCTACATTTCTTTCTCTTATTCCCAAGAGTGAGGGAGTTGATAGGTTAAGCCAATTTTGGCCCATCTCTTTATGCAATGTAATCTATAAAATTATTGCTAAAACTATTGCTGACAAGTTGAAGAAGGGGCTTGTAGATTTGATCTCTGAAGAGAAAATTTGTTTTGTAGCGGGTAGGAAAATTTTGGATGGGATTGTAATTACAGCTGAGGTCATCGATTATACGGCTAGCTCAAATAAAAAAGTGATGATTATCAAGCTGGACATGGCTAAGGCTTATGACAGAGTGAGGTGGTCCTTCCTTTGGTGGATTCTTAGTGCTTTTGGCTTTGTGGAAGAAAGGATCCAATGGGTTTGGAGTTGTGTAACTTCAGTTTCCTTCTCGATGCTTATTTATGGGAGCCATTATGAGCTATTTGGGGCTTCTAGGGGGCTTCGTTAGGGAGATCCTCTTTTCCTTTACTTATTTATTCTTTTAGCAGAAGGCTTGAGGAGATGGATTAAATGGAATGTGGAGGGTGGCTTTATTCAAGGTTGGAGATCGGGTGGCACCTTACATCCGCAAACACATTTGCAATTTGTGGATGATACTACTTTGATAGGGATGGCTACAATGAGGGAGGCCTCTAATATATGAAGGGTCTTGGATGCTTACCTGCTTGCTTCTAGTCAATATATTAATGAAGTAAAATCTTCCATCTTCTTTTTTAACACTTTGGGCCCCATTCAGCAAAGGATTGCTCATACTCTGAGATTTCAAATTGGGACTCTCCCATTGATTTATCTTGGCATTCCCATCTTGATGAGGAGACTTCCCAGGGAGTCTTGGAAGATAATTTTGGATAAATTTTAGGCGAAAGTTAATCATTGGACCCATCAGTGATTATCCTTTGTTGGTCATGTCCAATTGATAAAGTCTGTAGTATAGGCTTTGCCCATTTATAGATGCATGTTCCAAGTTGCTCCTATGGGCTTTCTAAAGGATCTTGATTCTGTAGTGAGACAATTTTTATGGGTTGTCTGCTTGGAGTCCTCCAAACGGAGTTTGGTTAGATGGGAAGTGGTCTTTAGTTCGAAACAATATGGTGGACTAGGTTTGAGGCAGTCAACTGTGACATGGGAGGCTCTGGCTGCTAAACTATACTAGAGATGGTGTAATGAGTAGGATAAGAGCTAGGCCAAGGTTCTCTCCTAAAAGTATCTACCAGGGATTTCTCAACTCAAAGTTTCTGGGTACCCCCTTTTTGGTAAGGGATCTATGATATGGGACACTCTTAAGAAAGGGGCTTTGCTTATTAAGGATGGATTATTTTGGATCTATAAGAGGGGGACGATGACCCAATTCTAGTCTGATTCTTGAGATGGCTTTCCTCCCATTATTTCTTAGTACCCCAACTTATTGGTTCTTAGTCAAAGATTCCTAGAGGTTGGCTGGTCACAGGAGAGTGACTTTAAGTCCTTTGTCCCTTGTGGTCAGATGATGATGGTTAGTTGGAAGTCCCTAGATGAGTGGTTGATTGTAGGTTTGCAGGAGGAATGTGTTGTGTTGCAGAGTATCCTCTCCAATAGAAGATGTTGCTCACTCTGAGAAGATGACATGCTTGCCTGATCACCTAATCCTATGGGGATCTATATTGTAGCCTCTAGCTATAATAGGTTATTGCCTCAGAAGTTGGTTAGGCCTGAAATTCAGTGGTGGAAGAAGCTATGGAACAAGCTTTCTTGGCCAAAGTTTAACTATTTTATTTGGATGTTAGCCTAGAATAAGTGTTTGACATGGGATAATATTCGAAAGAGAGGTTTCCTTGGTCCTTCTATTTGTGTTATGTGTGGGGCTAGTGAGGAGGATTCTACCCATCTATTCTTTTGTTGCTCTTTTTCCCTATAGCTTTGGCATTTTTTGTGGGGTGTTTGGACAACTCCTTGTGTTCATGCTTCCTCCTTGATTGAGTTTTGGGAGGGGATAGGCTGCCCCCCTTCTATGGAAACCTTTTTGTAGGAGATGTGGTTTGTGGGGCCTATCTTCTTATTGTGGCAAATTTGGTTGGAACGCAACCGAAGGATTTTTTGGGGAGAACAAAGATTAGTGCAGCAAGTTTGGCAGAGGTTATTGGGCATGATTCAAGAGCCAGTGGAAGCCAGGTGTGAAGTGGAATTCCCTTTGGGGAAAAGGGATATAGTGTTGGTGGAGAGATTAGGGATTATAGGGTCTCCCTTAGCCTTGACTAGGGCTAAGAGAAGGCATCGTGAGAAGCAAAAGATTAGTAGGAATGGAAAATGGCAACCTCCCCCTTATGGTGTTTTCAAGATCAATATTGATGGATCTTCAAAAGGAAATCCTGGTCTAGCTGGCACGGGTGGGATAGGTAGGGATTCTCTGGGCTCTTTGATCTTCCTCTTTTCAATATATGAAGGAATATATGAAGGAATATAGACCATCAACCTAGTGGAAGGGTTGGCTATTCTGGTCGCTCTTGAGAGATCTCATGCTTTAGGGTGGTGAAGGGTAGTTTGTGAGTCTGATTCTTAGGTTTTGATCAATTTTCTTATTGAACAGAAAGTGGATGATGTTAGTTGGCAGTTGGCTAGGGTTGTTCAATAAATTTTACGAGTTAGTTCTTTCATGGAAATGGTGACTTTTGTTCATATTCCAAGGGAATGGAATAAGGCAGCTGATTACTTGGCAAAATGGGCTTCAGAGCATGCTAAGGGATGGAGAATTAAGGAATGGGAGTTGGTTCCACAAGAGATTCATCTTGACTTAATGAATATTCTTGATGAGGATAGGGTTGAGGATGGTGACAGATGATGGTAATGGTTTGATGCTTTTGTTTTTCCTTGGGACCTCAGTCCCTTGCTGTCTTTGTAATGTTGCTTTCTGATCTTCAATAAAAATTTTACCCCCTTGTTTCTATATATATTTATTTATTTATTTATTTATTTTTATTTTATTTTTTTAAATTTTTCCCTAATATTCTAGACTATTGTTTTTTAATATTTTCTAATATTCTATAATATTGTTTTTTTTTAATTTCTAATATTTTCTAATTTTCTAGACCAATGTTTTTTTAAATATTTTCTAATATTCTAGATTTTAAAAAAAAAATTATATTTTTTTAATGTTTTTTTAATATTCTAGAGTACTATCTTTTTAATATTTTGTAATTTTGTTCTAATATTTTCTAATATTCTATAATAATGCTTTAACAATATTTTCTAATATTTTCTAATTATCTAAACCAATTTTTTTTAATATTTTCTAATATTTTTATAAAATATTGTAATGTTTTTTCTAATATTTTCTAATGCTTTTTCTAATAAGACTAATATTTTTGTAAATTTGTTTTGTTATAGTAATATTCTAGATTGACATTTTAAAAATATTTTCTAATGTTTTTCTAATATTCTAGACTATTATTTTGTAATATTTTGTAATGTTTTTTTAATATTTTCTAATGTATTTTCTAATATTTATCTAATTTAACACTAAATTTTTTCTTAAATTGTTTCTTAATGTTAAATTAATATTTTTCTTATATTCTAGACTAATATTTTTTTAATAATTTCTAATGTTTTTCTAATATTTTCTAATAACACTAAAAAAAATTATAAATGGAAAATTCATATAATTAACTAAAATTAATAAGCAATAAAAATAGTAAATTAACCTAAAATTTTCTTTATAAATACCAAGTTAGAAATTGAGGAACAAATTTGTAGGTTCATGGGTTTTAAAAAAGCAACCTTCCCCTACAAATATCTTGGTATAGCCTTAGAGAAAGGTACTAAGTCGGGTCAGGTTTGGGATGATACTCTAAGGAAATTAGATTCCAAGTTAGGTTCGTGGAAGGACAGATGGCTAACTAAGGCAGGCAAATGTACTAAGATTAGTGCAGTACTATCAGCCATTCCTACCTACCCACTTTCTTGCCTCCCTCTTTCTAAGCAGAATCTTAAGAAATTTGAAACTAAGATGAGAAATTTTCTATGGAACGATAGGGATGGAGATAATAAGTGGGCTCTCATCAAGTGGAAGCATATCTGTAAACCTAAAGAATTAGGGGGATTAGGGGTCAAGAACCTTCAATGGAAAAATGAAGGTTTAGGAGTGAAACTTATTTGGCGTCTCTACAATGAATATAACCGTAAATGGGCTAAGATACTCTATAATAAATATCTCATCGCAGAGGATCAGCTTTCAATTTTCAGAATTATTTCTCCTCCCTAAGGATCAGAGTGTTGGAACTTCATGATTAAATGTCGTAGACTGATTTGTAAATTTCTAACTTGGGATGTAGGCTCGGGTGATGAAGCCCTATTCTGGGAGGATTCCTGGGATGGTAATCCACCTCTCTCTCTCCATTTTTATAACCCATCCCTCATAAACAAATTATCGACCCTTTGGGGCAGTAAGGTTAAAGACTACAAGATTTTGTCAGATATAGAAGGTTCACCAAAATGGTCTTGGAAATCGCTCAAAGGACTAGGTTTTGAAAAAGAGATAACTGAAAGCTTTGATAAGTTGTTGGAAGGTAGAAAAATTAAACAAACTAACAGAGAGGATACTCTAATTTGGGCGGCTTCCAATGATGGGCGATATTCGATCAGCAATGGCTATAGGGCTATAGTCAAAGCTCAGCAAACAGAGTTTGTGGATATCCCATCACAACTATGTTGGGACTCCTCTTGTCTCCCAAAAGTTGGCTTCTTTCTTTGGCTAGCTATTCAAAAGAGGATTCTAACTATGGATAGACTTTACATCCTTGGCTTTCAGGGTCCCTCCAGGTGTACCCTTTGCCATTGCAATATTAAAAATGCTGATCATCTTTTTTTTAACTGTTCCTACTCTCAAAGTTGTTGGGAATGGCTCAGGTGGATGTTGGGCTAGTCTACACCTTTTCCAAAATCATTGGTTGAGCTGCTCTTTGGCTAGCCTACGAAAATAGTAAAGGGTGTCTATAGTAAGCTGTGGAACATCTCCCCTTCCATCATTATTTGGGAAATTTGGAAAGAAAGGAATTGACATATTTTTCAGAGCTTGGAACTCGAACCGGTAGAGCTCAAGGTCAAAATTGAAGCTAGTATTGTAGAACTGGTCAACTCTCACTTAAGTAAATCAAGGTTAGAAGAAGGTTCTTTTTCAAATTGGGATGGCCTTATGAAGAAGCGCTGGTCTAACTTGATTAACCCTCCTCTTATCTATATGAAGAAAAGTATAGAGGCTAGGAAAATCTGCAAATGGGAGCCGCCGCCAATTGGATGGGTCAAACTGAATTTCGATGGAGCCACGCGTGGTAACCCAAGTATAGCCAGTATTTGTTGTATTATAAACAATGAGGCAAGATCTTGGATAGCTAAAAAAGTGATGTCTATCCAACCCACCTCAAATAACATAGCAAAACTAGAGGCTCTTCATCAAGGGATTCAGTTATGCCTTAAGCTCAATTTATCCAAAGTTATCATTGAAGGTGACTCTCAAATTATCTTAAACGCTATTAGAAAAAGATCCACCCCAACTGGGTCCTAAATTCACATTTAGAAGAAATTCTCTCCCTATTGGATAAGCTGGAAGAGTATAGGATCTGTCATATATTCAGGGAAGGTAATTCACTAGCGGATCAACTAGCAAATTTAGGAGCAAACGGAGTCAACTCTCTCCTTGTTAATAAAAATACTCTAACTTACTCTAATATTTGACTAACTTAAGTATATCCTTTTAGTCTGTATAGTTTAATTTTCGTCCAGTAGGACATAGTTTTCTTCTTATTTAGTGACATCACTAAAAAAGAAGTTATGTCAGCAACGTCCTTTTATTATATTCTCTCGGTAGATCTCTCTGAGGTATCCTGAGTGTGTGAAGTATATAGTCTGTAGGTTTTAGGTACCTTTCTTATCATTATTTCGTAAACCACAGTTTGTAGGAAGATTGCAATCTTGATTAATGATTTCTCTCTTAGGTGATATTATGCGATTTTAGTACTTAGCATAGGCCAGCTTTGGAAATTTCATTTAGGTATTTCTTGAGATTGTACCTCTCATATTTGAGTCTAGAAGTTTCCCTTCGATATCTATAAGAGAGCTCGTCTGAGATATCCATCCCCAATTTTTTGGTTTAAACATGGAATCCAACATTTATCTGTTCCACGCCTATGAAAGTCGAACTATGGCATTTTGTGGGTCAATGAAACCAGAAAGGTGGAACCGTATTTTATATCTGGTGGATGACATGATGCATTTTTCTATCTGCAGAGCTCTGGGAGAGGAAGTGCTTGATTACCAATATACCTGGAGGACCAATAGTGACATCATCGGGTCCTTTATCGGATGTTTGGTAAGAGCTAAAGTAGAGGCAAATGACATTGTCAGGCTCTGTCATGATCTTTTTGTCCCGTCATGGAAAAAGGGTCTAGAAGAAGCCATGTTTAGCATCGATGAAAAATGGAGGATTCCCCTCCCGGAAAGGTATATGAGTCTTCCTTTAGGGCTTCCAGACTTAATCACCGCTCCTCGCTGTCAGTCCCTGATCATCCGAGATAACCTAGCCTTCTATAGAGAATGGCCCAAAATGGAGGCCAGTCTGCATTTTCTCCTTCGTTGGCAAGGGATTATTATAGAAGAAAACAAAGAATGACTCCTCAACTATATTCACCGCTTCAATGCCTATATCAAGCTGGGGGTGTCTTTCAACAATCTAGATGATCTAGTATTCAGTACCCCAAATGCAAAGAAATCAAGTAGGGTGAAGCATGACTACGTATTTACTCCCAATTACCGAGTGGAGCATCAAAATGAAATGGCGGATGTGATTATTGTTTTTTGTAAGGAAGGAAAGGGCTCGGTTAGTTAGATACTAGCTTTTCTGGTTAGATTTAGCCCTATAGATTTCTTTAGCGTGTAGTAAGGCTGTGATTTTGTTATTACGCTTAATATAGCTAAGATGCTTGTCCTTCGATTTTTAGCAGAAATGTTTGGTCTGTAAATTGGTGTGATACATATAAATGTGGGTCTATAAATTGGTGATAAGTTATCTACTGTAAATTGGTGTGATAATACTTTATGAAATATATTATATAAGGATATTTGGATGAGGTTTTGTGTTTTTATTAATCTTGAATGCTTTTAGGATCCTATCTAAATTGAGATGGATTTAATTCCTTACTTCAGATTAGGCTTGTGATTCAAGTTAATACAGGGCAGTGCGAGGCCCAATAGACTCTGTTTTAATTTAGTTAGTAGCTTTCTCAGCTGTATATGCGATATTTATAAGGTACGAATAAATCTCATGAAATGCTTAATATCTGCTTTAGATTAAGCTATAGTTTGTGATGATTCTCAAGAGGATATCATGAATCAAATGGTGATTTCAATTTAGAAATTATTTAGATTTGGTACTTGGTAATCATCTTGCTTTCTCGGAACTGCTTATCGACTTCCATCCTTAGGAAATTCTTCGAGTTTTTGCATTCTAGGTGTAGTATCATTGCTTGGGTTTCTATGTAATTCAGAATTTAGTAGTAAATCTTCTATGTGGATTAGACTTTGTTTCCCAAATTAAGACTAATTTTTTAATAGACGTCTAGATTTGCTCGACTGATCTATTTGATAGCCCCCATTTTCCTCCTTTTGGCCACTGGTTCTATCTCCATTAAAGATTAAAGATTGGTAGGCATGTAGCCTCTTGTTATGGGTTCTTTAAATATATAAATCTTTTAAGTAAACCTCCTCTATCAGCTATAGCTGGGCGATCTCATAGAAGAGGCTCATCTTTGCTATAGTTGGTTAAGTTAGGATTTTTATTGTGAGTTAAGTAATGATTTTAGAAATGCAATCATGGCTCGGGACTCCTTTTTTAATCTTTATTTATGATGTGGTATTTTGTCTCATATTGTTGGTGATTATGAATACATTCAGATTATTTCTTAGTGGTCTTCTAGCTGAGTTACCCGTTATTCCCTTTCTAGTAGATTAGTTCGCTGTCCTTTTTTGTCTCTCTTCTTTCCTTCTTTAATCTTTTTTAGTTAGTGTTTATGATTAGCTCTTTATTTTGATGGGTATCTATGTGATTTGTTCTTTTTCTCTTATTCTACTAACCCTTTCTTAGAGTATCTAGCATAAAAAATGGTTGGATGCAGGAAGAAAAATTGAGAGATTATAATCTATCCCTTATTCGCTATCCTAGCATCACTCGGCAGAGACTATGGATTTCTTAAGTTGTAAATTATTAGAGGTATCCCCTAGATTATATGTAATAATTAGGTAAACAATTTCACTGGGGTATGCCTCTTTTAAAGTTGTAATAATATAGGACATTTTGTCTCGGGCAAGACTGGAAGTTTTCTTCTTCGTTCTTTCCTACCAATGCCCGTTTGAACAGAGATATGTTTTGTAATTTTTTTTAAATTAATAATATAGATCAAGGCCTTGGCCGTTTACCGAACAAAAAAAAAAAAAAAAACAAAAAAGAAGTAAATTAACATGAAAATATTCTTTAAAAACATTCAAATAATGAAATATAAACATACCCGAAATAGTGCAAAGACAAGAATTGGAGGAAAATGACGAAAAGTGATGCACCTCGATGACCACTTTGATACGTTCGCTCCAACGTCCAAAATAAAATTTACACGTCGTAAAAATGAGGACTGAAAACGAAAAATGGGCTTTTATGTCTAAATTTTTCAAAGAGCTACAAATATTGCATTTACTAAGTAATTAAAATCTATTTAAAAACAACCTCTCATATAATTCAATTAGTTCAACAAATGCACACCATTTATAATAATCGTCTTCAAAATTAATGATCAAGTGAAAAATATTCCTAATACTTAAGTGGGGACTAATTAGTAATACTAAAAAAGACAAAAACTTAACAGTAACATCAAATTTATAATATCAAATTTTATTATGTTTATAAATGATCTTAGAAGCATATATCCTAATAGATTAAATGAAGATATCATAAACCAAATTTTGATAGGAAGAAATTTGGATTTAAAAAAATCATTTATTCTTAAATACAAAATTCAGGATCAAATGTTACATGGGTGAAAATTATGGTAGTGCTAATATTCATTTTTTTTAAATTGAAAGAAGCCTTTTCATTAATAGAAATGAACTTTTTTACAAATATATGACAATAGATACAATACATGTTAGTGCATCTTTATAAGAATTATAATTACATATGAAATCTGATAAGCAACATAGTACAAAAATTATAAGATGGATGATAGAGGGTATGATCATTACGCATGATTTAAAAGTCCAATGTGCTAATGAAATATTGAATACAATGCAATTTGATAAGTGGGCATGGTAAACATTTCAAATAATGTTTAATAAAATATGAATAGGTTTGATGGCACTCAATCCTTCTCTGAAACCACCAAATAAATTGCATATTTTTTAATTGGGGCCAGGTGTAAGCTTTCTTGTGGATATGAAAACTTTGAACCTTGTGGGTCTTTATTTACCACTCTAGATGCTTAAGATATTTTCAGTGTGGTTGCTCAGTGCCATGTGGGCACCATTGCCCTACAACTTGAGATTGAAGGTGTGAACTTCAATTCATCGCAAAATTACACAACCCTGAGAATTCCATACAATAAATCATATGGGTAAATCCTTCGTTGAGAAAATGTAGTCTAGTCATTTTAATAAAGAATGACATCGATATCAATGGTATTACAAATCTATGTAGTGTTTCTATTGATTTGATAATGTATGCCAACTATATCATATCTAAGAATGAAATTATACGTAAACAAAAGATATTGCATGTGTCACGTGCCTCAGTATTTGCAAACACACAGATAACTTGTACAATTATTGGATCATCTAGCAAGTTTAGAGCATTTGTTAATGATGATCTTGAAATGTCATTGCGGAACTCAATCAACAAGAGCTGCAGGGCAGCACGGCCAGCCTTAAACATCACACACTAAGGAAGAAATTAAGTCTGGAAAAGTAAGTCAAACTTTGACTATTTAACACTTTTGCACTAAGAATCAAGCCTTAAGCCTTACTGTGTGATGTTTAAGCCGTTCGGGACAGCACAGTTCCTGCCAAGAAAGATTGTCTTGGAGGATGATATATTAGAAACAATGTATCAGATTAGAAATTTTAATTATATTAATAATGAGAGAAGCCTCATATAACCATTAGGATATGTGAGGCTAAAATGGACAATATGAATAATCATGACAACCTTTTAAACAAGGCTAACTCAAATCACTTGTGGTGCAATATTGCTGTGCACCCTTAAAATACACACATTTATCAATGTCTAGCAATGTATCATTTATCAATGTCTAGCAATGTATCAGTTCTTCATAACTTTAAGAAATTGATATTTGATTAAAAAGTTTCCAAGTACAATGTTTCTTTAGCACTGTGGCTGTCAAGTTTTCATGAAAAAGGGGATTGGTAGATCATATTCCTTAACTAATGGTTGGAAAGGGGATCCAACATTGGAGCTTTCCTTTAATAATATTTTTAACATCTAAGATCTATATCTTACCTACATTAGTTCCACTAAAACTGTGTAGACTAATGCAGAAAATCTATGAAGAAATGAACAATGTTTGATGCATGTGTAGTATGATAGAAGGAAATCAGAACAAGACGGCCAACAGAGGTGGACAATTACCAGGCTGAAATAAGTGATCACTTCGTCTGCCTTATTAAATTCATCCCTGCAATCAGTAATGGAAAATATTTTTTCGAGTAATTTAAAAAAAAATGTGAAGAGATATCTCAGAAATACAAAGAACTCAAAATTGACAAGCACAGAAATTATGAAAAATCCCATGCATGAAAGACGTATGTTTTCTCTCCTAGCACGGCATTTGCATAATGCAAATATTTATTATCGTTTTGTGATGGAGCCAGGAGAACACAGGATACGAAAACAACTGCAAGAGGCATGAATAGAGCACCAAACTCCCTATTTTCTAAGCATTGATCACGTCTACAAAGCATGCAAATTTTGAAAACACAGCAAGGCATGTGGACTATTAAAATATGTCATCTGGTGCTCAAAAGTCTATTATTTAATTGATGCACAATTTACTTACATAAACAAATTTTTCTGTACATTCTTGCGTCGGTATATAAGATACCTCTGTCTGCCATCTACAATGGCCTCTGCAAAATGTAATGTGCCTGTAGACATATGGACAAACCTCCGGAATGGGGTCCTTTATTCAACTAAAAAGAGGGAATGAAGATTTGGAAGAAGAAAGAAGACTTGCCTGAATAGATCTTGAGACCATTGACAGTATCAGAGTGTCTAAAACAGTGAAATTCTTGAGGAGAAGAGAACTAAAGTAATAGTTATGCTTAAAAGATCACTGGCACGAGAATTGAGGATGTACAAAGCCTGAGACAGAGTAGATGAAGCATTCTTTTGTCCCACGGCGCTTGTCAGTTTGGATTGTTATTGATGGAAAAACTTCTGTGCATGTTAGTTTGGATTGGCATTGATTGAAAAACTACAACTGTTATGTTAAGAATATAGAATTCTGCGAAATAACAAATAGAATTACCAAAAACTCATTAAAATTGTACTGCCTGAAAACAGTATTAGACACATTAAAGTACAAGATTGCAATAGTAATCATATATGCTAGAATCCACTGACGCAAAGTTCATGCCATTGATTATTTTTTTAGAGATTTTTTTTTTTTTTAATCATGAATTTAATTCGATAAACTGATTTCTTTGCATAAACTATCAAACTTACAGAATCATAACAGCCCAATAGTTAAAGTGATGAGAAACTTGATGAATTTTTTACTTCGGCTCTCACCCATGAACAAGGTCAGACGGAAAAGCGAAGAAAAGGAGAAAAAATCATAAAAAGCACTCCTTCGGTAAACTACATTTAGGGCCCGTTTGGCGAGCAGAATACAAGCGGAATAGGCATATGTAAATTCCAAAAATTTTGAATTCCTCGTTTGGATGCACCAAAACGGAATTGGAATACGAAGTAAAAATAGAATACATATTCCATTTTTTTGGCCCAAAAATGGGGTTTTGGGATTGCACCAAAATAGGTGTTATTGAAATACGTATTCTTATTCCATTTTTTTTAATTTTAGAAAATATAAATTTTGAGGTCCACGAATTCCCATCAAATATTGGCTGAACCAAACGGAGAAAAGGAATACGCAGCCCCATTTTATATTCCAGAATACCTATTCCTATTCCCGCAGCCAAACAGACCCTTAATGATGTCCTGAATGTCATTTTTTTATTGTAGTACAAGAATATGAAAAGGATTAGACTTGTGCAGGTTATCTTACTTAATATAAATGTGGTCAAGAAAATAATAGCTGCTGTGCATAATTACACATAGATCATATGGATTAATATATCTGACTGATATGCACAGAAAATAACCTAAAAAATAAAAAAAATGATTGCAGGGCAACACCCTATTTAAATTTTGCTTTGACAATATAAAAACTTAGATGTGTTGTAGAACATGCGTACAGGTTACAGAGTTTTATACTGTCACAATTTTTATATTAAACTTTGAGGATGAAAATCTGACTGGAAAAGCATTTTTTATTACTAGGAAACTATAGTTGTATAGAATTATAGCTAACTACTAAAGATTCCTCAGAGACATGCTGTAAACATTTAACAAGAAACTGAAAAAGAAAAAATACAGTTCAGAGTGCAAACAGATAACCGATTAGAAAAAGATTGCACTACTTAACTAATGTGATCAAGCTTGCAGATACCATTGGTGGCTCAGCAGGAGAGATGGAGCAATGCAAGCAGGTGCATTAAATTTGGAAAGAACATAACACCCTCAATCAAGTAAATCTCAGGAGAAAAAGTCTAAAACCTGCAAGTTCTATACAGGCAAGGGAACAACAAAAGAGTTTTCTCATACCTCTGACTATCGTCCAATATCATGTGTTATAAATTTGTACGCTCCCCATGTTTTGCACACGGGAAAGTATTTGCAGAAGGTTTTTCTGTTAGTACTTCCTCTTTTATAGTCATTGTATTCATCGAAGTCTCTGCATAAATCTTAGCAAATGGACAGCCAGGTGTTGCACCTGCATGGAGGGGAAAAAGCCCCACTCGCCAGCTGCTTCTTAGATTTTTCATAGCAATAAAAGACCCAAGACTTTGGTATGCTTTCCAAGAATTCCAGCTATGACACAGTTGTAAGAACCCCAATTCCAAGACCCCTACTTCGGTTTTCGCATCTTCTCTTGCCTGGGATTCTGTGAAAACATTAGTCTGGAGAGCCTGCAAGTAACTATCGATCATATTCATCCATTTAAAAAAATATTCATCCATTTTTAAAAAGTATTATTGAAGGTGAACATTTTACGAAGTCAAAAAAGCATTTTGATTGGCTATTGTATAAAATATTAATCATGCCTTAAACTGAAGCCTCGGCAATAGGATTTGCACCAGACGTGACAGTTTTTCGAATTAATTAATTAATTTATAAGTCACATAACAGTTTATGTGATTTATAAATTAATTAATTAATTCGAAAAACTGTCACGTCTGGTGCAAATCTCTCCTGTTTCGCCACGGGCCAGCAATAGTTCTTGCTACACAGGAACTAACAAGGACTTATGCTTGTTAATCTTGGAATAGGAGACACTTTGATGTGCCCTTGTAATAATTCTCACTTAAGAGGTGGGCCTTGTGGGATTATATATTGTTAGAGATTTTATATTGTTAGAGATGAAAATGAATCATTAGAATGTGTAGTATGAAATATGAAATAATGGAATAAGATATTCAATCAACAAATTTAAATATGAACATCACACAAGGTATATTAATGGATCCTATACTTGACATCCTCTATTAATTACTAGGTATGTAGAATCTACTCATTAAAATTTATTAGGACATTTGTAGTATTAGTATAATAGTTTCTGGATTTGATTGTGTAAATTGTGTTCTTTTATGCTCTTTTACATCACAATGATGAATCACGAAGTGTGATCCAAAATTTTGATGATATATTTTTTATATTCAATTGAATCTAGAAACTATTATATCATTCATATGGATTGTCGAAATCTACTAGCTTTAATATTTGGTTTTTTTTAATAGTTTTTGTATTTAGTCAAGTACAAAAAATAAATAAAATATGTCATCAAACAAATTGCTTTAAACTTTAATGAATTGTGGTTTCAGGGAGTGTTATAGGGTTATAGTGGTGTAGAAGTCATATATGCAAAACTTTGAAATATAAATAAGGGTACACAACTATTTGATAAAATGCTTTGTAGAAATGTGGTCTCAAGGTGCTAGATGATAAAGATCAGGGTAATGATGGCCTTTTGAAGAAGAAATCTCAAGTTTGTCCATGCCCTAGGATTAGAACTTGCTCAAGTACATTGGAACATGGATTATAGTTGTAATCTTAATCTAGCTTCAAGCATATTAAAGGTTAGTGCACAATCACTATTATTTCATTATTGAAGGGTTGAAGGTTGTGGCCCCTAATATTACCACCTCATTTTTTTTCTTCTAAAGAAAAATCATCACCAATGAAATATGGGAATGAGAGTTGGCAATGTTGTAAAAAAAAAAGGCATAATTGCAAATTGCTTAGTCATCACATATGAATGTCATTGAGATATATAGACTTGTTCTTGCTTTTGTTGAGGCTCAAAGAAAAATCTTTGAAATGAGAAAGTTTTCTTGAAAGGCTAATGACCTTGAAAAATAACATGTTGCATGAAACTAAAAAGGAAAATGTGGTTTTATTATATTAAAAATCTCTGACCTTAATATATTATCTACTTATATCTTCCTATGGGCCTAACCATCTCAGCTTGTTAAAGTGCAATTGCTAATTTTATATCTTGAATAAAAAATTTGTGCTAATATGAAGTCTCATCTCCTCAGAAAAATTATTCAAATAAATAAAATAAAGTTTAAATGATTTATCACAGGAAAGAGGCGAGCCAATCCAATACATCTTAAAAAAATAGAAGTTGCTATACACCAATGAAAATATACAACCTACCAAAGAAACTTAGTAAATTGAATTTTTTTTTTTTTTTTTACAGTACCCTTCATATGATGTCCAATGTCCATTTTCTGACTACATAGCCACTACCATAAAGAAAATATTGAACAGGCAAGCCACTCAGATACCCCTTTTAAAAATCTGCAAAATGCACATGGTTGTTGCTTCTGCTATGAAAAAAAAAACCACACCAATTTAAGTATTATAAGCAACACTTTTTACTCCAAAACAATTATTAATTAGAATTCAAAGACAATTATTAATTCTATCTGAAGAGCATCGAACCTGCTGAATAGAGTTAGGTCTGAAAAGCTGAGAAGACAAAAATACAGTGGGTAATGGCTTGTGAGTGGTTATTTAAAGAATATGTACCTAACTAAGCATTCAAAATCATTTCTTGCACGAAGACAATGAAGGATGTGGTGACAGCAATGCCATTGCCAACTCAGTCTCAGACGCATGGCAAATGAAAAGACAGAGAGTGAAACACAATGCGTACAAAATCACATATGTAGAATCCCAAGAAGAAACGTGGATTGTGTTGGATTGATGAGTTTTAAATGCCTGTCTTTACTTACTTGACACCGTTTCCCACCATGGGGACCAGGCGGGAGAGCCAAAAGCCTCTTGAGTCTTTCCAATGCTGCATTATTACAGAGGTTCAACTCACCATTTCATGTCTTTTTTCTCAGGTATGTAATGTAAGCCTTTGTTGTTGTTTTTGGTTTGACTTTGTTTTTCTTTAGAGATAAATTGTATTGTATGTGATATTGTCATCAGGATTCAATCACAGAATTTATTAGTCAAATTTATTGATCTATGTTTTGAGAGTAAGGGTTTATATGAGTTCATTTTTCATTCAATGTAATTTATTGGTCATATTTATCGATCTATGTTTCATGAGTAATAGTTCATATGGACCCATTTTTCATTCAATGTGATTTATTGATTATATTCATCTATCTGTGTTTCATGAGTAATGGTTCATACCAGCCTATTTTTCATTCAATGTAGTTTACGGGTCAAATTTATCAGTCTATGTTTCATGAGTAATGGTTCATGCGAGCCCATTTTTCATGAGAATGAATTGAACACTGAGCTTTTAGAATGAGTTTGACTCTATAAACTATACAGTTGAATCTATTCCCCAATCTATGTTTCATGAGTAATGATTCATACATGCCCATTTTTCATGAGAATGAATGGAACAGTTAGCACTTAGAATGACTTTGACTCAATAAACTATACAGTTGAATCTATTCATCGATCTATGTTTCATGAGTATTGATTGATATGGCCACCCTTAAACATCACACCCCAAGGAAGAAATTTAGCTTGGAAAAATAAGTTGACTATTTAACACTTTTAGCCTAACAATTTAGCCTTAGTGTGTGATATTTAGGCCATCCAGTTCAAATGAGCTCATTTTTTACGAGAATGAATGGAATACTTAGCATTTAGAATGAGTTTCACTCAATAAACTATACTGCTGAATCTATTCATCGATCTATGATTCATGAGTAATGGCTGATATGAGCCCATTTTTCATGAGAATGAATTGAGCACTCATCATTTAGAATGAGTTCGACTCAATAAACTATACAACTGAATCTATTCATCGATCTATGTTTCATGATTAAAGGTTCGTACAAGCCCATTTTTCATAATAATGAATGGAACAGATAGCACTTAGAATGAATTTGACTCAATAAACTATAGAGTTGAATCTACTCATCGATCTATATTTCATGAGTAATGACTCATGCGAACCCATTTTTCATGAGATTGAATGGAGCACTTAGTATTTAGAATGAATTTGACTCAATAAACTATACAGTTGAATATATTCATCTATCTGTGTTTCATGAGTAATAGTTCATACGAGCCCATTTTTCATGAGAATGAATGGAACAATTAGTATTTAGTATGAGTTTGACTCAATAAACTATACAATTGAATATATTCATCAATCTATGTTTTATGAACAATGGTTCATACGGATCCATTTTCCATAAGAATAAATGGAACACTACGTATTTAGAATAAATTTGACACAATAAACTATACAGTTGGATCTATGACAATATCTCAATTTGTATTGTATGGTTTGTGCTCTATTTAAGAAATAAATTGTGTTGTATTGTCTGCAGACATGTGATAATATCTGGTGCTTGATGAGCATGTTAGAGATTGAGGAAAGGTCGTACCACTTTTGTCAATGTGTGAGCATTGCACAGGAGGTGGTTTAGATTTGAATCTTTATCTGTACGTGCTGGTGGAAACCATAGGGCAAGTTAATATGTGGCTAAGCTGATTCCGTTTAGATAGATGGAAGGGACATGAAGTAATAGTAGTTTGCAAGGGTTTTTGAAGACTAGTGTTGTTTCTGGTTTGAATAATAAGTTGGGCTCTTTTTCCATTGAGAATGAGAGTAACATTCTTTTGTTATGATTCAGTGTGAAATCTATCATGCTCTTGTTTATTGATAAGTAAAGGTTCTGATACTGCCTGAAGAGTACTTACTACTTGGTATGTTATTTTCGGTCTTGAAGCAAATATTTTTGAGGTCTGATGAGGAGAATTTTTATTTTTATTTTTATAATTTTTTTTTGGGTAATTGTGTAAATTTTTTATCTCAAAATTAATAATTTCATATTAGAATCAAAGGCATTAGCTTTGTTTGATTGATATATTTTCAGTTTGAAGATAGAATTTTGTTTTGTAATATTGGTATTAGAAATTAAAATTAATAGTATAATTTGGGAGTTCAATTCATTGATCAATATTTTACGAGTATTGATTTATATTTTCATTTTTATTTATTATGAGAAACGAATGAAATTTCTAGCACTCATATGTATCGGGTTTTTTTTGGGCAGCTCATTCTTTTCAGTATTTCTTCAACTCAAATGTATTTAACAATAGAGTTTCCTAAGGGTTAAGTCCATCTACTTAATTTGCTACACTATTTGCAAAACCTTCAACAAGTGTTGTGTCTTAGAAAGCATTGACTGTAAAGCCCTTTTAGTTCATCAATTGATAACTAGGAGATATTTCTCACAAGTCATTGTATAAATTCATTGAAACAATATTTATTAGTAATCAATCATTCATGAGCATAAATAGAACATCTAATACTCATTATATGGAGGTAATGTTCATAAGAATCTTTTACTTTATTAAGATCTTGAAAATAACTTGTGAATCTCTTCATATATTATTGTAAGATAGTATTTCATTTTGTTAAAATCTTAGAAATAACTCATTTTTTAGTTTTATGTAAATCTTGGTAATAAACTATCAAACTCTTTATATTGTAATTGAAGCTTCTCATTTATTAAAATGTGCTTCAATTCAAAATTACTAATTTGTAGAAACAACACAAATAATATTGTAATGTTCTATCAAGAAATTATGATATAGGCATTAAATTTCATGATAATATTCATAATTTGTTTGTGGAATGCATTATGTAAAACTCTAAATTTTGTAAATATTTTTATCACATTTTATAATCTAATAGAATGAGACAAAAAAATAATTTTTCATGATCCACCATCTACTTAAGAATCTTATGTGATTGTTAAATCTTATTATAATAAAGCATGATGAAAAATATTAGAAATCATATGATAATAATAGATGTTTCATCACTTATTAGGTGGTTTGATGGTGGAGAATTTGTACTCTTCAAGAAAAGATCAAAAGTTTAAATTAAGTCTCACTCTAATAAAATTAAGTCTCATTGTAATAAAAGTAAATGTCTCTTAAATAAAGTGGAGTAGTTCCATAGACTACAAGTGATAAGTGTATGTAGATAAAAACAAAGACAAGTTCATCTATAAACTCAAAAACATAGACTATAATAGAACTCGTTTCTAATCCATTAACGTAGATACTTAATTTGTGGTTTATTCAAAGTTGGAACTTTATATGTTAAGTTGGTGTTGAATGAATGAATGAAGCTATTTTAATAACTCTCCACAACACCCAAAGGCCCAAAAGACCAAACTATGCCAAATTAATATATTTTCAAGATTATTCCAAATTGTCCTTCAATAATGAATCTCAAAGTAAACAACTAGTTGCTTTATGAAGCCTTTCTTCTTTGAAAATGGTATTCAAGATGTCTAACTTTAAATTATTTTCAAATTGATTGTGACTATTTTCAAATGTTGCACATTCGTTAAAGAAATATGTGGGAGGGATGGGCTATCAAAAGTATTATTGATGACATCAAGTACCTATTAGCCACCCTCAATAGGTTTGATTTGAATCACATTTTTCGGGAGGGAAATAGCACAGTTGATGGTATGCAGTGATTGGCTGAAAGTTGGAAGGGCTAAGAGGTTGGAGGAATTTGAACGCCCTGCCAAATTTGGTGAGGGAGTTAGTGAATAAAAAAATAAATAATGATGAGTCCTAGCTGGTTACTTTGTATAATGTTGTTGAGCTGGCAGGGAAAAAATGTACTTGATGCTTATGTGGTAAGGAGAAAAGGCTTGGGTATGGGCAATAATTATAACTCATGGCCCAAAAATTGGAATTTTGAAATGGGGAATTTTTTAATTCATTTCCCTTTATGGATCATCGTACATTGTGCAGGAAAAAGATTTATTTTTTATAGATTTGTGGCATGTTGGGAATGATGGAAACAATTGGGGGAAAGATCGTTGCGGCTGACTCGTGATCTTTCTCACCAATTTGGAAAGTTCCATTATTACTATTAATTATAATTATCATCTCCATTTAAGGGTTATCTTTCTAAGAGTGAAGTATCTTTTATGGACTGGGATTTGAATAGAGAGAGAGAGGAGAGAAAAAAATTATAGAGATGGGAGTTGACCTGATGTGCATTGAACCGGCTATGATCAATGATAGTGTGAGGAAGCCCTTGGTCTAGTACATACTGAAGGAGGGTGGTTTTGTCCTATTCATGGAGACTCTCAATGGTCACAAAGAGAATTGTTCTATGCAGTTTGTTAACTCATTGGAGAATCGCAAAGTGACAATCAATGGTATCTCGTTTCATGTTTCAGAGGAGGTGATTGCTATGGCAACGGGCATGGTGATGAGGCGAAGAAAATGGTAGAAGGTGACATGGGTGACTGATGAAACAAGTCTGCAACATTTCTTTGTGGAGGGGGAGGAACCGGTTCGGCATAAAGGACATTTCATGATGGAGAAACTACTTGACCTGTAGAATGAGGTTTGTCTAATTCTGATGAAATATCTTACCCTGGAAGGAAGGTATGGAGTTTGCTACTACTACCATTTTCCTCTTCTTAATCATTTCTGACATTGTGATTTTCTTTCACTTCCCTTCTTCTTGTTGCATGATCTTGAGGACACTATTGTTGATGTGAAAGATAAAATGAGAAGGGGGGTTAATTTTACTATTCTACACTAGGGTTTAATCTTTATATTGTGCCAATTTCACCTTGCCCTGGTCCCTCCTAGTATTGTAGGAGTTGATATTCCTGTTAACTCGAACCTCAGGCCCCAAATGGCCCCCCTTAGGACTATGGGTCCTAGAGCCCCTACTCCTCAGCCCTCTCCCAGTGGGTCCCCACTAAATCCCTCCCCCAAAGGTAAGGAGAAAATGCAAACAGAGTCGGAGGATGAGGGGAGAGGGGGAAGGAGGAGGTCAAGGAGGTTGGCTAAGTCTCAGGCTAAGAGGATGTTAAGGGAGGGAGCCTCGTAGGAGGAGGACTCAGATTCTGAGGATTTGGGTTGCCACAGAAGAACAATGAAGGAGAAAACTATTAACTTTGGAGTGGGAGGTACGAAGGAGGTTAAAGAGGAGGTTTCTGATTCCTCCAAGTCAACCTTGGGTAATGGCAAGGAGAATAAGGAGGTGTCGCATGTCTCGGCGACAATTGTGCCCAGGTGTGTGGACCTAACAAAAGATCAATTCCCTGAAATGGTGGACAGGATGCCTTCCCCCATTATGATCTCCTCCCCTGTTAAGGTTGGTTCTAAAAAGGCCACTAACCCCCTTGTTGTGCAGGATACTCAAGCCGGTAGGGACAGACATTTGGGCAATTCAGATAAGGCTGGTAATGAGTTAAAAGAGAGAGAATCTAGGTGTTGGAGGAAAGAATGGGATTGCTAACCAAGTTTATGGTTAAAGTTAATCATGTGGCAGCTACCACTATGTGCCTGTTGAAGGATGCCGAAGGGGACCTGCCCAAGGAGGACTCCAAGCTGCTTTTTGACTTCTTGGCGAAAGACTAGGTGAATGTCCTTCTAGGGAGGAAGGAGGTCAAGAAATCTTAAGGGCTCCTCCCTTCTTTTATTTTTGTATGTTGTTAATCCGTTGGTTTACAGACTTTTTCAATTTTAAGGCTGCCATGCCTTTGTTTTTGTTAACTGACTTTAGCTTGTTAACAGGCATTTTGTTTAAAGCCTATAGTTACTTTTATAATTATAGTATAAACTTATGTTTCTTTTTAACAAGCATTTTGTTTAAAGCCTGTGGTTATTGTAATAATTATAGTATAAACATTTTTTTGTTTTAAAAAGCATTAGGGGTTAGCTACGTTCTGATGGTTATCCACTAGTCATCGTCCAGCTAGTTTGTAATGGGCCAACCCCCTTGTTTTGGCTACTTTTATTTCAAAAACATTTTGTCCTTGATGTAACAAATGAAAGTCATGTTTTTTCATTCTGCTTTGGGAAACTTTCATCTACCAATCTCACATTTAAATGATGACACCTAAACCTTGATTATGCAATTTAAACTTTAGCCTTTTCCTTCATTGTAGATCTCAAGTAAACATTTTCATCATGTTGTCACTTAGCATTAAATTCTACAATGTTTTATCCACATGATATTTTGACTTTTTCTATCACCCACTTTTTAAAACTCTTCATTGATGTTAAGACACTTATAAAAAATTTATTTCTCACTTGTTCATACATGTTCTATTATGTTAGATATTATAATAAGAGAGTTCAGATAAAGATTTTTTTTTTTTTTAAAGTAAGATCTATCTTGAGGCGAAATTGGAAGTCAACATATATAGGTTGTGATGTGCCTTGCTAAACTATGAATATACTTTTGAGTTCTTTGTATAGTGGACATTTATAATATTTTTTTATATTAAATAATTCTTTACCTCCATGGTCCAAGGATTAAATTAAAATTCACAAAGCATCAACTTACCAAATTTAGTTGGGTTTTCTATATGGATAGTGGCTCTTCTAGTCCACTTCTAGTTTGATTCCTTCTTTGACAAGTTTGGAATCTCATTTATAAATGAATACACAAAATGTGTAGGAGATGTGTCTATATGTATGTACAAAACAATATAAAGGAATCCTAAAATGTAGGCTAACACGAAAAGTGAAGTATGCAAGAAAAGGAAAACAAGCAACAATATTACCAAAATAGTGTTTAATGCTTTTGATATAGCTAATAGTGAATGAGATCAAAATGTTAATAAGAGAAATAAGGAATATGGAAAGATGAATGCAACATTTCATTCAACACCAGTTTCCAAAAACATTAGGGATAAAATAAAACAAGAAACAAAGTGGCAACTAAGGAAAATGGGCTTGCAAACACATATAGCGCTACAACAACACCTTTGTTGTGGTGTCTTGATCTTTATGTTAATGAACTAATGATCATGAAGGAGAGGCTTATGTCTCTAGAAACAAGGGATCTTATAGAGAGAAATTAGCTCAAGGAGATTACATAAAACAACTAAAAGGTAACTAGAGAATAACCTACTTAGAAAGAAGGTTCAAAAACTGCAATTTATCATGGAGGAAGATAAATATGAACTAATTTTGGTAAGGTAGGTAGTAGCATAGATGAAAAAAATAGAAGGTAATGATATAAGGGGTTGTGATACTGAAAGAGATAACAACCCGCAAGTCAAAGAAATCTAATCAGCAATGGCCACTATGGAGTAAACCAATTAAAAGAAAAAATATGAGTCACAATTTTATTGTTGTAAGAAGTGCTCTCACTTTGGAAAATTGAAGGGAAGAGAATGAAGGATGATTGAAGAACTATGAAAGCTTCAATGATAGCAAGTAGAGTTGCAATAATGTTGAGGCATTCCACAATGAGGAGAAATTATGGTATCAAATGAGATTGCTTGATAAGATAGAGGTTGAAGAAATTAAAAGAGTTTTTTCACAAGTTACCAAAACTTGGGAGAAAATCGGCAAAAATCTGTCCTATATAAATATGAGAGAAAATATTTGTGGAAAAAATCCAAGATAGAGATATCAAAATGTAATTATCAAAGGAGTAAAGGATTATGGAGAAAATGAACACACTTTTGGTTTTACAAGAGACTTGAAGTGTTTCTTTGACAAGGCCGAATTTGCCAAGTATGAAGAGTTGGTAAGTTATCTAATGAAAATGATAGGCTCATAAAAGTAATTATGTCTACTATTCATGACAAGAAAAATTTGTTCAACAAAAACCAACTCTTATGGGGCTCTCATTTCTTCTTAGAGGATGATCTAATTATGAACTAGAAAGATGGAAGGTTTGAAGTGGCAAAAATTAGAGTAGCTAGAAATGAAGGTAAAAGGGCATAGTTGTTTGTAGGCAGAATTGTTATTGTTCATCTTGGGAAACAACAGTTTGGTAGAAAAAAATTTAATAAGAGATCGTGCAACAAGATCAACACACTCGCATAAGGATGAAGACTCAATATTGAACCTTCCATGACAAAACAAATAGCAATCAAGTTCTACCATGACTTCCTGATGTTTAGTTTGTTGGAATTGCAAAGTTTGTCCTTAGAGAAGCGAGTTTGGGTTAGGGCCAATTGTGGAAGGTGGAGACATTATTTGCCTCATAGAGACAATGAGCATGAAGGATTAAGACTCCCTTATTTAAAAGATATTTGAAGTTTGCAGTGTGGAATGAAACAACAAATAATGGTGAGCTTTAAGAAAGTCAAATAGAGAAAACCTTGACAACAAAGATTACAAGTAGATTTTAAAGATGAAGAAAATTTGATCATATTATCACAAGGCGAGAAGAGTGAATTTTTCTTGCTAAAAATAACCCCAAATTAATTTGGAAACAACTTCAGCCAAGAAAGAAGGATACTAAAAATAATATCATGGGTACTTAATTGTTTGAGTATGAAGGCAACTTTTTGAGCAAGATTATGGGGTGGACTGGTCATCCTTGGTCAACAATTTACAAAAAATCTTATCATTGTATAGGAGGTCAAGATAGGTATTAAGAACTCGGGTAGTGGTAAAGAAAACACTCGGTTGAGCTTAAAGTAGAGTATCTCAAGTGAGGCATGAAAACGCTTGCACCATGCATTATGAAAATCTTCAATAATATCAGCCAACAAGGGTTTCTTAAAGATTAGGCATCTCATTTGGCAATACCTTTTTTTAGGAGTAGTGATATCAATAAGCCCTCCACTTATAGGACAAAAATGATTAATGTCATATTCCCATTTTAAGATAGAATTTTAATAATAATTAGATAATACAATGTTATTAAATAAATAATAAAGTTATATTAAAAATAATACTAAACTATAAACCAAGGAAATAATAATTATTTAATCTATATTATTAATAAAATAATATTTAGTATGATATTTTAATTAATTAAAAAATAATAAAATTTCAATGAGTAAAGAAAGAAAGAAAGAAAATTAAACACAAGAAACAATATTGTAGAAAGTATGTTAACTTTCTAAATAAAATTTAATAATGAATAAAATAAACACATATAAGTAAGTAAATGAATAATATAACATAGAATAATATAAATTAACTAAATGTAATGAAAATTCAAAAGATGTTTAACAAATAAACAGGACTCCTTAAAATTATGATATAAAAGGGAGGAGGGTTTATTTTAGAGAGTAGAGAAAAGGAAGAGAAGAGGAGAGGAGATCAAAAGGAAAAATGGAAGAGGAAAGTAATATGAAGAAAATAAGGAAGTGACTTTCTGAAAAGGTATCAATGATATTGAAAGGATGTGAATCTTTGAAAGTGCCATAATTATGAACAGTTATGACTCTTCAAAATATTTTGATTATAAAGTATTAGGACTTTTCCAAAAGATTTTAGTTATGAAGGGTTGTGACTTTTCGAAGGGATTATAACTATGAAGTGTTGTGACTTTTCAAAAGATTTATATTATGAAAGGGTGCGACTCTTGGAAAAGAAGAAGGTAAGAAAGGTATGTTTATGAATTATATTTTTTTAATTATGTTTATGAATTTATTTATGAACCATACTTGTGGATAATATTGTGTTAGCTCATGGGGTTAACACCATGGATATTAGTGAGACTCAAAGCATGGAGCACATGAGATATTAAGATCTTCATTGTCCGTCATGGCCAAGAATCAATGTGAACTCGAAGCATGGAGCATGTGAGATATTAATATCTACATTGTCCACCATGGCCGAGATTTCGTATCAAAGCATGGAGCATGGAGATATTAAGATCTCCATTGTCCACCACAATCGATAATAGATCTGCCAGAATATTCTGATGTTGTCAAACATATGCATATGTCGTTGGCCTTGGATAGAGGATGTTCATCCAAGAAGAATCTTAGGGGTGTGCTCCTAGGATGATGGCAAGGTAGCTATGAGCTAAGAAGCCCAGTCTAAAGATGTCCTTAAGATTAGGGTTAACTTAGAGGGTAGAATAATATAGTTAGTTTTATTATTATTGTGATTCTAACATTAATTTTGTGGGTATTACTTGTCCCTAACTAACCCTATTAGTGGGGACATTACAGTGGTATCAGAGCATAATCTTGCCATCCTATAGGGTTAAAGAGAATCTAGAAAAATAATTTATATAAAAGACTAATGTAGAAAGTTAATGACTATTAGAAAGGATTCAAACATATCCATGATAGAAACCTAATAATTTGGACTAAAAGAAATATATATATTTCAACTCAACAAAAAAAATTATCTAATTGCTTGAGGACAAGCAATTTGAGGAAGGGTGGACTGTCATATCCCCATTTTAAGATAGAATTTTAATAATAATTAGATAATACAATATTATTAAATAAATAATAAAGTTATATTAAAAATAATATTAAACTATAAACCAAGGAAATAATAATTTTTTAATCTATATTATGAATAAAATAATATTTAGTATGATATTTTAAATAATAATAAAATAATAAAATTTCAATGAGTAAAGAAAGAAAGAAAATTAGATACAAGAGACAATATTGTAGAGAGTGTGTTAATTTTCTAAATAGAATTTAATAATAAATAAAATAAACAAATATAAGTAAATAAATAAATAATATAACATTTTAACTAAATCTAATAAAAATTCAAGAGATGTTTAACAAATAGACATGACTCCTTAAAATTAAGATATAAAAGGGAGGAGAGTTTATTTTAGAGAGTAGAGAAAAGGAAGAGAAGAGGAGAGGAGTTCAAAAGGAAAAATGGAAGAAGAAAGTAATATGAAGAAAACAAGGAAGCGACTTTCGAGAAAGGTATCAATGATATTGAAGGGATGCAAACCTTTGAAAGGGTCATAATTATGAATAGTTGTGACTCTTCAAAAATATTTTAATTATAAAGTATTGGGACTTTTCCAAAGGATTTTAGTTATGAAAGGTTGTGACTTTTTGAAAGGATTATAACTATGAAGTGTTGTGACTTTTGAAAGGATTTGTATTATGAAAGGGTGCGACTCTTGGAAAAGAAGAAGGTAAGAAAGGTATGTTTATAAATTATATTTTTCAAATTATGTATATGAATTTATTTATGAACCATACTTGTGGATAATATTGTGTTAGCTCATGGGGTTAACACCATGGATATTAATAAGACTCAAAGCATAGAGCATGTGAGATATTAAGATCTTCATTATCCACCATGGTCGAGAATCAATGTGAACTCAAAGCATGGAGCATGCGAGATATTAATATTTATATTGTCTACCATGACCGAGATTTGATATCGAAGCATGGAGCATCGAGATATTAAGATCTTCATTGTCTGCCATGGCTAATAATCAATGTGCTAGAATATTATGATGTTGTCAAACATATGCATATGTCGTTGGCTTTGGATAGAGGATGCCTGTCCAAGAAGAATATTAGGGGTGTGTTCCTGGGTGATAGTGAGGTAGCTATGAGCTAAGAAGCCTGATCTAGAGACATCCTTAAGATTTGGGTTAACTTAGAGGGTAGAGTAATATAGTTAGTTTTATTATTATTGTGATTCTAACATTTCTTTTGTAGGTATTACTTGCCCCTAACTAACCCTATTAGTGGGGAAATTACAATTAACCCTTTGTGTGCAAAACTATTTGGAAGCATATCATAGAAAATAAAATGAGTATATGTGCAAAAGAAAAAGATACATGGACAAAAGGACAAACTAGTTTTAGACCTAAACATTTGAGAATTAGTCATTTTATTACTCTAAGACACATTATTGAAAAAGGGTAGGAGAAAAGGGATGATGTATTTTATTGCTTTATTGATTTTGAAAAAGCTTTTGACATAGTCCCTATGGATGAACTTTGATATAAAATGGAAGAACTTGGGATTCCTTTGCAACATAGAGTTGTTTATCAAATGTATGAAGAGATCAAAGTCAAAATTGCAACTTTAGTCGACATCTCCAAAATAAATTAGGAGTGATGTTGCGATCGAACAAGGTTGATCCTTATCAGCTACCTTGTTTGGTAAGTATAGTGACAAAATTGAAGAGTTGTCAAACATACAAAATGGTGAGTGTATTCAATTGGTAGAATTTTTTTAAATGGTTGCTCCTTTGTGTAGATGATCTTTTCTTGATTGCTAGATCTACATATTATTTTTCAAAACATTTACTTACCCATGAACATTTTTGTAGTACAAAGGGAATGCAAGCTAATCTTAGCAAGACTAAGGTGATACTTTTCTCTAATGTCAAAATACAGTTCATTAACATAAGTTTTGTTTTGAAGGAAATATTCTCAAGAAAGTTACGGATTATGAATACCTTGTCATTAACTTTAACAAGAATCTAAGATGTGAAGGTTACAAAAAGAAAATAATTTTAGGAGGTTGGATGGCATTTTAGGCTCTTCAAAAAAAATGTAGAGAGGGAAATTTTTGGGATTGGAAAACTAATTAAACTCTTTTTGGTCTTTTAGTTTTTTTATTCTTCATGGTTGTGAGGTATGGGCCAACATGACCTATTTCTCATAATAAAATTAAATATAGGTAATCCAAAAACATTTGATTGCTAGTAAGATCAAGATCAAAGGCACTATACCATATGATATCATGTCAATCAAAACAAGAGTTATGTTAGGATTAGAGAGATAGAAATAACAATTACATGCAAGTATAACCAATATCATAAAGGAATAAAGTACATAGTGTACCATCTTAAAATGGATGCACTTTCCTTTTAAGACCTTTTAACACCCTTTCCATAATGTCTTTCTTAGACCATGGATGGACATGTTCTTGATGTCCTTTTTTCCTATTTTCTTCCACTTTATCCTCTATATCAGCTTGTGACTATTTGAGCTCTCTGTGGATCCCCTGACCTAACCTCAAAGAAAAAGTTGACCTAGTCCCCACTAATTTTGGGGCTCAGGACCCAAAAGGCCTCATGGATTTAATTAGTTTTATTATTTATTTTTTTTATCGGTAAATGACCAAAGCCATGATAATTTTATTATTAATTGAAATAAAAATTTCCAATAGCTTGCTCCATTCAAACAGGCACTAGTAGGAAAGAACGGAGAAGAAAACCTCCAGTCTTGCCTAGGACAAATGTCCTGTATTATTACAAAATAAAAGGGGCATACCCTAGTGAACTAAATCTATGTATATATTATGTATACAAAAATACAATCGATAAAGGTTATACCCTAGATGACAACATCTACATTTGAAAATCCAAAGCTACTTCAAAAGGTTTTAGTCCATAGATTCATTGAAAAGGAGAATCTGATGTTTGAATGTGGCTGCCAACCAGCTAAACATGTTAAGAAGTTAGAATCAAGGACACAAATTTATGATATACCATCTTGGGGGTAGGAAAGGAAGGAACCTCCCATGAAAAGAGTCAAATACAAAGCAATAAGATATAATAGACAAGAGGAAACTACAAGAGACTATATGAGAACCAATATGTGATAAGATGCTCCCTACTTTACCATATTGAAACATAATAAGGGATAACCCTGCAAACTAAAATTAAACTTAATATGAGTTTAAGTCTGAAGAGAGCAATAATGATACGAAAAATTACTCAAGACAAATTAGGTTAAGATCCTATGCAATTAAGCAAGCAATTTAATAATCACCAAAGAGGATTAGTGAAACACACAACAGAGGACACGGTATAACTAAAAGAAATAAAATCGACAATACATGAAAGAGATAATCTTGGGAAGGGTTAATGATAGATAGCTGAGAAGCTCAAAAAATAGAGGAACGACCATGAATCCAGTCCAAACCCCTACTTCCAAGAAAAACATAGCCACACTGAGTGAAGTCATACCAGGATTGACTGGAACAAATGTTGTAATAGAAAATAAACAAATACAGCATTCTAAGATTCTAAAATGATAATACTCCTATCCTAATATCATTCAAGATTTCAAGAGAAAACTAGGGGATCAAACCGAGCATCCATTGAATATCACGATATAAACAGAGAACTCATATCAACAAGAGGAATTCAATTAGACATCCTTCACACTTAAGAAATCATTAATTCAATTAAGAGATCCATACCATCTGTGTAGGCCGAAGAAATACCTACTGAATCACAATCAACAACCAGAGGATACTCTAGTAGATATAACCATAATAGAATTGAAGAGTATGAATTAATACTTAGAGCTAAAAGCTACATAGTTTATTAGAAAGAAATGAAATCCTTCATCCCCAAATTAGAATCCATGTTCTAAAGCATAAAAATATTGACCTAATTGATATATATATATATACAAAAGATAGATAAATTAATAGATCTATAACTTGTAAGCTAAGGGATATTAACAAAGATGGAGATCGCATACAGAAGACATATGCCAAAGTCACAATAGAACATATTCAAAGGAACAAATGGAGAAGCAACCCATGTTCAGAATGAGACCTATTTTAAGAGATATAATCCAACTTGATCATTGCCCAAGCCGAGTTTTCTCCAGAGCCACCCACATTTAGAGCATAAATGAACCGAATCCTCAATAGAAAGAAAAATCCCTTAGGAGCCAAGGATTGAAATTGTCCTTAATAGTAGCCATATATTATATATATAATTCAAGAAGTTCTCATAAACAAAGAGATAAGTCTTGGAGTGAGAAAACTATGCTATACAGACTATACATATATAATGATCTGTGATACTAAACCATAAATTTGTAAGCGTACTAACAAAATCGCTTACTTTATGTAACAAAAAAACCCTAATATGATAATTCTGATACTAAGAGACAATCACATTCCATCTGGACCTCTACCTTCCTTCCACAAGACCATGATCACATCCATGATGTCACTAAACTATTCCACCTGGTAGTTTGGAAAAAACTCAAACTCAAATTTCCTTCTGCTCGTTCTTTCTGTGTTTGGAGTGTTGAAGTCCAAATCATCCAGATTCTTGAATGTCACCCCTGGTTGAATGTAAGCATTAAAGAGATGGATATAATTAATTAGTCATACCACATTATCTTCAGGGATGATACCCCTCTAGCAAAGAAGAAAATTAAGGCTGGCCTCCATCTTTGTCCATTCACGATAAAATGTCAAGTTCTCTCGAATGACCAAAGACTGGCGACAGGGGGCTATATCTAAATCTGGATGACCAAGTGGAAGATTCATATATTTTTCAAGGAAGGGAATCCAGAATTTGTCATCTTTACTATATACCACTTGTTCAAGCCCCTTTCTCCATGAAGGGATGAACAGGTCATGACAAAGCCTTACTTTGTTATCCACTTGAACTTTGGCTCTTACCAGATAGCCAATAAATGACTCAATGATATTACTATTTGTTCTCCAAGTGAATTGATAGTCAAAAACCCCTTCACCCAAAGCTTTGTTGATTGCAAACCATGTCATGTCATCTACTGGGTGTAAAATTTGGTTCCATCTTTTTGGTTTCACTGCTCCACAAAAGGCCATAGTGTGATTCTCTGTAGCATGAAAGAGTACGATATTGGATTCCATGCTCAACGATGATAAAGAAGCGCAAGACCCAACTGATAACACCCAAGAATTGTGCAGGGAAACTTCTGGAAGACAATAGATAAACTACAAGGAAAAATGTGCAAGTGTAAGCAAACAATGATAAATACATGTTGAACCAGAGCTCATGATAAACCATGATGGGGAGTATAATTACACGATTCTCCTGGCGATTGCACATATGAAGCTGATGCTAAAGTGATGAGAGAGGTACCGCAGCCATCCATCTTGACAAATAATAATTAATGATAAGACGAAGGTGACCAAATTTATAGATAGATAAAATGAAATAGATAAAAATTATACATAATCTATCAAAAAATTAAAATAAAATAGATATAAATTATAAATAAATTAGATAAAATTAATACTAATCTAGCTAAAATTATAAATACAATATATAAAGATATATATAAAGGATATAAGGAAATTAAGGAGCAAGAGAGTAATCGTCGTTTATAAGCATGGAGTTAACTCCATTTGCTCCTAAGTTAGCTAGATAATCTACAAGTTGATTGTCTTCCCTATAGATATGACCAATCCTATAATCATCAAGCTTGTCTATTATAGATAGAACCACTTCTAGTTGAGATTTGAGGACCCAATTAGGAGTAGATTGTTTCCTTATAGCATTTAAAATAATTTGAGAATCACCTTTGATAAAAACTTTAGATAAGTTAAGCTTATGACATAACTTGATTCCTTGATGGAGGGCCTCAAGTTTAGCTAAATTATTAGATGTGGGAAGAATTGACAGAGCTTTTTTGGCAATCCAAAGACCATCCTCATTATGAATGATGCATCCAATATCAGCTATACCTGAGTTATCCCAAGCTGCCCCATCAAAATTTAGTTTAACCCATCCAGGGGGAGGTGGCTCCCATTTACAATTTTTCCTAGCCTCTTTATTAACCTTAGAATAGTAAAGAGGGGGATTAATCAAATTAGGCCAGGTTTTCTTCATGAGGCCATCCCAGTTGGAAAATGAGCCTTCTTCTAGGCTCACCTTCCTTAAGTATGAATTAATAGTTTCTACTATGCAGGCTTCTATTTTTGATATAAGATTCTTAGGTTTGAGAACTAGATTTTGAAAGATACGGCGATTTCTTTCCTTCTAGATTTCCCAAATCAAGATAGAAGGGGAGATGTTCCAAAGTTTACTATAGACATCAATGTCTTTATTAGATGGCCAGCCCTAGAGAAAATCAAAAAATAATTTAGGGAAGGGGGAAGACCATCCCAACATCTGTTTGAGCCATTCTCGACATCTTTGGGAGTAGGGGCAAAGACATAGAAGATGGTCCAAATTCTCTATACATTGGTGACAGAGAACACATCTAGAAGGCCCTTGAATACCAACAATGTTTAGTCCATCCATAGTAAGGATCCTATTTTGAATAGCAAGCCATAGAAAGAATCAGCTTTCGGAAGGCGAGAGGGATCCCAGCAAAGCTTAAGTGGGATGTCCACAAATATCGATCTATTGGCTTCTAGAATGGCCTTATATCCATCTTTGACATTGTATTTCCCATTATTGGAAGCTTCCCAAATAAGTGTGTCTCTTTTGTTAGACTGCATAGGTTTCCTACCTTCCAAAATCTTCTCAAATTGGTTAATTGATTCTTCATCAAGATCTAAGCCTCTAAGAGATTTCCAATTCCAAGTTGGAGAGCCTTTGGAGTTTAACATAATACAATAGTTCCTAACTTTGTTGCCCTAGAGTCCAGTTAACCTATTTTTAAGAGTCAGAGAAACCTCGTAGGAGGTGAGTGGAGGTTTACCTTCCCATGAATCTTCCCAGAATAGTGCCTCTTCCCTAGATCCAACATCCCAAGTTAGGAATTTATTGATCAAATGGCGATACTTCATCATAAAATTCCAACACTCTGACCCTTTAGGAGGAGAACTAATTCTAAAAATTAATAGTGGGTCCTCTGCAATAAGGTATTTATTATAGAGGATCTTAGCCCATTTACAGTTATATTTGTGGTATAGCCGCCAAATGAGTTTTGCCCCTAAGGCTTCATTTTGCCATTGTAAGTTTTTAATCCCTAGACCCCCAAGAGCCTTGGGTTTACAAATATTTTCCCACTTGATAAGAGCTAATTTATTGTCATTGTCTCGATCGTTCTAGAGAAAGTTCCTTATTTTAGAATCAAATTTTTTGAGATTCTATTTAGAAAGAGGGAGACATGAAAGAGGGTAAGTCGGGATGGCTAAAAGCACTACACGGATCTTAGTGCATTTTCCAGCCTTGGTGAGCCATTTATCCTTCCAGGAGCATAATTTTGAATCCAATTTTTTGAGGGTATTATCCCATACCTTTCCTAATTTTAAACCTTTCTCTAAAGCTATACCCAGATATTTACAAGGGAAGGTTCCTTTCTTGAAGCCCATAATCCCACATAATTTTTATTCCATATCTGATGAGGTATTTAAGAAGAAAATTTCAGATTTGAGAGCATTGACCTTCTATCTTGAGGCTTCCATATATAAATCTATGATACCTTTAAGGGAGCGAGCTTTAGAGATCTTACTCTTCCCTAGGAGAATGGTGTCATCGGCGAATTGTTGATGTGTAATGTTAGGCAGGTTTTTAGTGATAGTAATACCTGATATTCTCTACTTATTATATGCATCCATCACAACTCTCCCAAATGCTTCTGCCATGATGATGAAAAGAGAGGGAGAAAGAGGATCCCCCTGTCAGATGCCTCTCAAAATATCAAAATATCCTTCAGGCATGCCATTGACGAGGACTAAAATTTTAGGTGTTGAGATGAATTTGAAAATTAGATTAATCCATTGACGAGAGAATCCAAATGCTTCTAGCATCTTGCACAAGAATCTCCAATCCACCATATCATAGACTTTTTGGATATCCAATTTCACGAGCATACAAGCTTCCTTGTTAAGGCCCATAGAGTGGATAGTCTATTGAATGGTGATGATGCCATCAAGGATGGATCTACCTATCATGAAACCAGTTTGTTCCTCGGAGATAATCTTGGGGAGAATCTCTTTCAGCCTATTAGCTAGAACTTTGGAGAAAATTTTATAAAATGTATTACACAAGGCTATTGGTCTGTAGTCTCCTTGATGATGACCGCTTTGATACCATTGATGAAGGACCACACCACCCTTACTAACTCATAACCAAGAATGCAACAATATGAGACAAAGAGAGACAAAATGCTTCCCAAGAAATTTTATTAAACTTGAAAATCCAATAGCAATTACAACAACATTTCTACAAGATCTCTCAAGATCCAATCCAAACCCAAGCTAGTCCAGATCCACACGTTGGTAGAAACCTCCAAGATCTCAACTTGTGCTCACAAGCCACCAAGCAACCTCCTTGTTTCTAAACCGCAATCACTAGCTCTTCTCCAAATTTATCCAAGATCCAAGCATAAACTACCTCACATTCGGCGCTCTGTCTACACTCACAACTCCACCATAATCCTATTGTAAATTGCCTCAAATTCAGTGCTCTGTCCATAGACTCAGGAAAACTCACTCTTCACTTCCTCCTTCTCTTTCACACCTTAAAGCCTTCACAACTTCCAACTTTCACACCTTCAAGCTTTTCCTTCCAAAACTTTCATCTTTCCAAGCTTCACCTTCCACAGCTTCTACTTCCCAAGCTACTCCTTCTCGAGCTTCTCCTTCTCGAGCTTCTACTCCTTGAGCTTCCACTTCTCAAGCTTCTAGTCCTCAAGATCTCACTTCTCAAGCTTCTCCTTCTTGAGCTTCCACTTCCCAAGCTTCTACTCCTCGAGCTTCTACTTCTCAAGCTTCTCCTTCTCGAGCTTCTCCTTCTCGAGCTTCTACTTCTCAAGCTTGATTAGAAATGCTCATATGCCTTGCTTAAATAGGCACTTACCACCGAATGCATGACTTATCCACAACCTTCTAGAATTCCACCTACACAATATCCACAACCTTATACAACTTCCATAACCTTCTACAATATCCACAACTTTCTACAATATTCATAACTTTCTAGAATTCTTCCCACACACCTCGATAAATGGAATGACAACCATTTATTTTTTATTTTTTCTATTATGCCACCTATGCACCTCGAAAATTGAAATCCCCTTTTCCTTTTTTTTCCCCTTTTTTATTTTTTTAATTATTTCTCCTCTAATTTTTGTCACTTTCTCTCTCCTCCAGTTTTTTTTTCAATTTTTTTTTTTCTTTTCAATAATTTGCCCATGCAAGATGCTCCTGCATCAGACTCCCCCGGTAGATAGAAAAGTGTGTCCCACACTTTGAAACCAAAAAAGAAAGATCTACCACCATCTTCATCTTCACCAAAGGTTTCCACCTCAACGGGGACAAGAAAACCACCATGCAAATCTTCCACATCTGCATTACTCTATCAAACACCAGAATCTCAACCATCCAATTAGCATGCTCACTCCTAGGAACAAACTGAACATAATTCTTCATCAACAAAGCCTCATTCACATCAGTAGCTAGTGAATCCACACCAGTAGCAACAAACCCCGCATTAGCAACAACAAACTCCATATCAACACCAACATGTAGATCTCTATCAATACATGTCAAACTAGCAATATCATTGCTCACAACAAGATGCTCTGAAATACATAACTCACCTCCAACAACAATCGGATCATCCACGAACAACTGCTCTATAACATACAAGTCACTACCAACATCAACTAGATCATCCACGACCAAATGCTCTATAGTCTCCATGTCAAACTCAACCAACTGATCACGAAAACCAATCTCCATCCCAACATCAGCGAGGTTAGGAATATCCTCAGCAACAACCTCTATTTTCTCTACAGGTTCTGTGTCAGGCTCCACAAACTGATCAGCAAAACCGTCCTCTTCCACCTTGACCTTCTTAGCTTGATCAACCAACCTAGCATCCAACTGAGAAAACATCTTAGAAAAATTCCTCTCCACTATATCATGGATTTTCGCAATCATCTTAGGGTCCAATCTTCTCGGAGCCATCTCCCAAGATCTTCGTAAACCCTCTACAAAAAATCCTTCCCACGCTCCTTGTGACAACCAAATTGTTTGCAATTAGATCGCAACCTGCCACCTCGCACGAACAATCAGGAACCACATCACAAGTCTAGGACAACTAATCTGCAATCCATAAGCTCTCTACAATCATGCCTCAACAAGTTCAAACTTTCATCTTTGCATCCATCGATCAATCTGCATGTCCTCCCAAGGTCCTGGTGCAAACTACCTCAACTTCAGTGATCTATCTACATGCTCAAGAACTCTTGCTCTGATAAACTTCACCCAACCAAGGTCCTGGTACAAACTGCCTCACACTTCGAGGATCTTCTTGTACACTCAGGAACTCCTGCTCTGATAAACTTCACCCAACCAAGGTCCTGGTACAAACTACCTCACACTTTGGCAATCTACTTGTACACTCAGGAACTCCTGCTCTGATAAATTTCACCCAACCAAGGTCCTGGTACAAACTGCCTCACACTTCGGTGATCTGCTTGTACACTCAAGAACTCCTACTCTGATAAATTTCACCCAACCAAGGTCCTAGTACAAACTGCCTCACACTTTGACGATTTGCTTGTACACTCAAGAACTCCTGCTTTGATACCACTGATGACAACCGCTTTGATACCACTGATGAAGGACCACACCACCCTTACTAACTCATAACCAAGAATGCAACAATATGAGACAAAGAGAGACAAAATGCTTCCCGAGAAATTTTATTAAACTTGAAAATCCAACAACAATTACAATAACATTTTTACAAGATCTCTCAAGATCCAATCCAAACCCAAGCTAGTCCAGATCCACACGCTGGTAGAAACCTCCAAGACCTCAACTTGTGCTCGCAAACCACGAAGCAACCTCCTTGTTTCTAAACCGCAGTCACTAGTGTAGACACCTAAATTTGATTACACTATTTTAGTAATCCTATTTAGGTATGTAAAAAGGCATTATTAATTAAATTTCTATTTAATTAATCCTTTGTCATCCCCTAGTTGATTAATTTAATTAATCATCTATAGTCCTAATTGATAAATCAAATAATCTATTATTTATCAATTAAATCCTATTCTTCTATCTAATTCCAAAAATCCCCATTTATTAAATAAATCTATTTGATAAATGAAATCCTCAAATTCAAAAACCCCTAACCTATCTCTAATCCTCCATTTAGCCTAATCCACCCCATCCACCCATGCTAACCAAGCTTAGCCACTAACTCACCCACCCTCATTAATGCCATCCACTTGCACATCTCTAACATCCCTAATCTAATCCTAAAACCAAGCCTAATCCACCCCCTAATGTTGTCACATTCCTTAAACAAGTTTAAGACTTTCCTAAACCAAACCAAAGTCTTCCCTCAAAAAACCCAACCACTAAGTCATGAGTGCTCTTACAAAACATAAAGACTCTTACAAGCCCACTCATGACTCTTACACCCATCTTCCACACTCTTCCCTCTTCCACACTCATTCCTCTTACATCCCTCTTACATACTCAACCCCACTCATCATGACTTTAACCAACCCTTAACCCTACCCTCTCACACTCATCCTCCTTGTGACAAGTGTCACCTTCCCATTGGTGCTAAACAAGCACAATCCATGTGCTCCCCTTTGAGTGCATCTTAGCCCTCCTTAAGCCTTCATCCATCCTTGCATCTAAGCCCTCCATCCCTCTACCCCTTAGCCTATAAATTGAATCCCATCCCAAGCCATTTCATCAAAAATCTTTGAGCTAAAGTTACCATGCTATTTTGAGAACCAAAGCCATCAACCATACCCTTATAATGCCAAATTGAGAGCTCACAAAGCTACCAATTTGCCATTACCCATCTCCATTGAAGCAGCTTTTGAGCATCTTGAGCATACATCCACAGCAAAAGGACACATCTATAGAATCAAGAAAGCATGGAGTGTTTTCTCTTGTGAGGTTTGCACTTCTTATTTTCTTTCTTAGTCTAAGCATATATGTGAATTTAGTTTTTGGTTTGTGAATTTTTACTTCATTTGTTAATGTTCTTTGCATACTGATTCTGGTTCTACAACTAGCTCTTCTCCAACTTTATCCAAGATCCAAGCGTAAACTGCCTCACATTCGGCACTCTGTCTACACTCACAACTCCACCATAATCCTACTGTAAACTGCCTCACATTCAGCGCTCTTTCCACAAACTCAGGAAAACTCACTCTTCACTTCCTCCTTCTCTTTCACACCTTAAAGCCTTCACAGCTTCCAACTTTCACACCTTCAAGCTTTTCCTTCCAAAGCTTTCACCTTTCCAAGCTTCACCTTCCACAACTTCTACTTCCCAAGCTACTCCTTCTCGAGCTTCTCCTTCTCAAGCTTCTACTCCTCGAGCTTCCACTTCTCAAGCTTCTCCTTCTCGAGCTTCCACTTCCCAAGCTTCTACTCCTTGAGCTTCTACTTCTCAAGCTTCTCCTTCTTGAGCTTCCACTTCTCAAGCTTGATTAGAAATGCTCATATGTCTTGCTTAAATAAGCACTTACCACCAAATGCATGACTTATCCACAACCTTCTAGAATTCCACCTACACAATATCCACAACCTTCTACAACTTCCATAACCTTCTACAATATCCACAACTTTCTACAATATTCATAACTTTCTAGAATTCTTCCCACACACCTCGATAAATGGAATGACAACCATTTATTTTTTATTTTTTCTATTATGCCACCTATGCACGTCAAAAATTGAAATCCCCTTTTCCTTTCTTTTCCCCTTTTTTCCCCTTTTTTATTTTTTTAATTATTTCTCCTCTAATTTTTGTCACTTTCTCTCTCCTCCTAATTTTTTTTTTTTCCAATTTTTTTTTTTTCTTTTCAATAATTTTCCCATGCAAGATGCTCCTGCATCACTCCTAGAGATTCAGGATTAGACTTCTTTGGAATCAAAGTGATGAAGGAATGATTGATTTCAGCAAGGATGGACCCACCATTTCTGGAAGCTTCGATGACTTTCCAAAGATCCAGACCTATAATATCCTAGCACTTTTGGAAGAGGAAGGCTTGGAATCCGTCTGGGCCCAGAGATTTATTCGGATTCATCTCAAAAACCACTCTCTTGACTTCTTCTAAAGTGATAGGTCTATTTAGATTTTTTTTATCATCTTGGGTAACAATTTTAGGAATAACTTTTAATAAACTAGATTGCGTAGTATAATTTGAACTTTGGTGGCTATTCATTAAATCCTGAAAATAATTAACAAAGGTATCTGCTATTTCTCTAGGATTTTCAGTAAAGTTTCCTAGCTGGTCTTTAATGTGTGTGATTATGTTCTTAGCTTTGTTATATTGGGTGGAACTATGAAAAAAAATTGTGTTACGATCACCTTCAGCCAACCATCTTTCTCTCGATTTCTGTCTCCAGAAGGTTTCTTCTTTGGATAGGATAGACTCTTGCTTTGCTAACAATTCCTTTTCGAGATAATAGCTTCTATTTTCCATGCCCTTGCTAATAACCTTTGAATTTAAATCTTTAAGTTGATTTTCTATGTCCAAATTTTCTTTGAATATGTTTTTGATTAGGTAAAACAGGTTTTACAAGGATCCTGAAACCCAAAGTTTTACAGCAAAAAGAGCGAGATGAAACTTTTTCTTTGAATATGTTATTAAATTGTTCTCTATTCCATTTAAGAATGTGCTCATTTAGCATCTTTAAATTGTGAATATAGACAAACATTTTAGGTCCTATGCAGTTGTCTTGAGCCCACCATAATTTAACATTGTTGAGAAATTTTGGGTCAAGAAACCACATCTTTTCACATTTGAAAGGGTTTCTAGTTGGCTTGAGGGGCTCAATAAATTCAAATCTAACCGGGAAGTGATTAGATCTAGCAATGGGAAGAATTGAAAACTGAAAGTTTAGGTTGTAAGTGTCCATTTCACCTTTCATTAGAAATCTATCAAGTTTTTTTGCGATATAGGCAAAGTCTTTTCTCCTATTGTTCCATGTATAGGTCCCATTGTTGGTAGGGATATCAATTAAATTGTGTAGTCCGCACCATTCTTTAAAGTCTCTGGATGCTTGTGATAACACTTGAGAACCTCCTATCTTCTCATTAATATCTAAGATCATGTTAAAGTCACCCCGTAATATACAAAGTTTGTTTTCTAGACTCTCCAAGAGTTGACCAATTTCATTCTAGACTAGTAGTTTATTCGTGTTGTTAATAGGACCATACACATTAATAACTGTAAAATTTAGATCTAATTTTAAACTTTTTACCTTGCCACTAATCCAATTTTTAGTATAGTTAAGAATATTAATATTGACCTTCCTAGCATCCTAGAGGATGCCCAAACCCCCAAAGGCCCCTAGAGATTCCTGAAACACAGAACACCATACTCCAAGCATTTTGCTAAATTTATCTATTTCTGCTGAATTTAATTTAGATTCTTGAATAAGAATAACATCAAAATTTAAAGATTTGAGGTTATGTTTTAGTAACCTCTTTTTGATAGGGGCATTAAGGCCCTTAGCATTCCATGTGGTGAGCTTCATACCTGAGCGGGAAGGCACTTCCCCTTCCCATTGTGAAACAATTGATCTATCTTCTGCTGATCCTTGTTGAGACTCTCTGATTCTCTAAGTTCCTTTAGTGACTTCCTCCCTCTTTTGCCTTTTCTCTTACCACAACAAGGAGACTTAGGCCCTTCTTGTGCCATGTAGATCCAAAGTTGTCCAATATTGACCTCTTTTGTTTGAACTATGTCAATCTTTCTTGCTAGTAATTGCTCCTGATACTCTGAGTTACTTTCTTCAATAATCTGATTAGCTATATTCGATTGTTTGGTGAATGCTAAAGCCAATTCTTCCATTTGAATGTTCAATATAACTCTTCTAAGATTTTCACCAGAATAGTTCTCACCACCCAATTTAAGGACCCTCTGAATGAGTTCCTCCTTCTGTGATACTGATGTCTTATCAAGATTGTCTGGACCAAAAACTTGGACCAACTCCTTAGTAAGTTGGTAAAACATTACATCATCGTCCTTTGCCATATCTATTTTATCAAATGAAGGATCTGAGAGACATTCCTCATTCAAAAATTCTTGGAACTCCAATATTGGTAGATCTTCTACTTGAGCCTCTCCCTTGTGTGTCTATTGAGCCATGCTGTTAGGAGTGAAAGGTGAGCTGTTGTTGGTAGCGGGAGTCTGCCAAAATTTAGTAAGCATTCCAGGAAGCTTCACCATGTTGTCTGAAGCCAGAGGCAGAATTGAATGTGAGGATTTTGGGTCCTAAGTGATTCTTTTTCATTGCTTGTCCTGCATGAGGTGAACAGCATGAGGTTTTCCCTCTCCTCTAAATGACTTGCTTTATTATCCTTTGGGTGACCTGCTTGATGCAGAGTAGAGGCTTCTTCCATATAAGAATCTACATTAATTTTATTTCCATTATTTTCTTATCTTTTTTATTCGTTCCTAGTCCTCACTTTATCCCACATACTTGATTGGTCCCTTTTTGGAGTGAAGGGAGATGAAGAATACTTAGCCGGGATCTGCCAAGATTTGGATATTCCTTTGAGTCCCTTAATGCTGGGAGTCACTAGCTCTAGTTCAACCTCTCTCTATGAGTGCAACAACTCCTAGACCTATTTTTCTACTGTATTGGAAGTGTTATTCCTTCCCATCTCTGGTGTAGAAAATAGAAGAGTGTTTTCTTCTTCTGATATGTCTAGATTCTCCTGCTTATGTATGGCTCTGACAAGTCCAGTTCCAGAAGCCTCTTTGCTTCTATAAATCTCTCCTAACTTACATGATAATACTTTGGTAAAACCTAATTCTTCTTTGTTTCCTATCTTAGGTATAGTTGTTACTAGGTCTTCCTTATCACTTCTTGTTATATCTTTCTGTAAACCCTGCTCAAGGTGTCTCACGATGATATCTAGTTCTGAGTTGAGATGATCTAGGCCACCCCATTCTTCCTTATTGGTACTAATATTCTCATTTTCCAAATTTGTTAAAGCTATATCTAGGCACTTTCCTTGCTCTTTATCATTAGTAGTATCTTTGTTTTGGATAAAGACAAACTCTTCTCTAATCTCGATAGTATTCTCCTTGATATTCTATTGTTGTGATTTGGTAGATTCATATCCACTAATGTTAGTATCATTTCTGATTACATATGTTTCTTTTTTATGTTTTTTTTATTTCTTTGAGGATCTACCAACCTTCCCCCCTTTAGTTTTAGCCATGGAATCTGATTTTGGAGCTGGTAAGGAATCTTTTGCCTTGCCTATTATGATACTGTTTATAGAGATCCTCGGCCCTTTCTAAGTATTCTGTCCATTCTGATTCTCTGAATGGGAAATCTTCTTATCTCGCTCCTGGTTCCTATTGTTTATCACAGAGCTCAACCTTGGGAATTTTCTTTTGAAATTTGAGGTAAGGGGAAGGATCTTGGGTTTGATTTTGTGTAGTTCATCAGATCTCAAGATGTCATTGATTTTCCCTTTATAAATTTGAAATTTAATATCATAAGAAGCTTTACCGGTTTCAACTTTCTTTTAGATTTCTAATGGGTTTTTAATGTTGACATTAATGAGGATTTTAATATTATTACAGTAGAAAAAAGATGCATCAATAGCTATAACTTCACCAATTGCAGAACCTAATGAATAAATAATGTCTACATCGCACAGCTCTAGAGGGAGAGAAATCAAGGTAAACCACGAGGGGATCATGCAATCAACCATTTCTAAGTGAAAATTATGAAACCATTCTACAAATTTGACACAGTGACCTTTAAAAAAGCATTTAGAAACAAAAATGAACTCTTTTTTAATAAATTCTTCATTTTAAAAAAATATATTTTATCCGAATGGTGAAAGATACGTACCTGTTCCTAACAGTTGTCCTTTAGCCATTTTGTTAAAAGAGGGATATCTTTTAAAGGACCATTCCAGATAGAAAAAACCCCTTTCTTAAGGAAATCATACTAGGTATCGTCTATGGCTTCAATGGAAATACTAATAGGCTTATCTTGGGGTTTCTTTGGGGGTGACCCTGAAGTTGTTTTAGGGTTAGATGGCTGGGTGGTATTGGTTTTTCTACGATGAGGGGCAATGTAGGAAGAAGGGGAATTAGGCTTATAAGGTGCCTCATCAAATGGGATCATGGCCAACTGAGATTTACTCTCCAGATGGGATAAAGGCTTTAATAGCTTAGACTACGCATATCTAGTGAAATTAAAAAATCAAATTTGGTTATCTAACTGTTCAACGGTAAAGAAAGGGAGGTGGGAAATGGTTTCAGATCCACTTGAGAAATTAGGGGAGGCTTCTAAATTTTCCTTCTTACCTTGATGCCCTCCTACCTAAAATTGGTTTAGATTTCCTCTTGCAAGTTCATCCAAAGCTGCAAAACTATTGGTTGTCAGAACTTCAAATCTAGCATCTGTTTTTCCAAAAAAATTGCAATGAAATTTGCTACGATTTTCTATAGAGTATCCTCTCCTATCAAAATCTCTGGGATTTTTCTTTCGATTCTGTTGCCTCCGTTTCTGGCTTGAACTTCCCAAAGGTTTCATATTCAAATTTGACATTTTTGTACACAGAGCGGAGCTAAGATTTTTTTAAGATTAGAATATGATATTTAATTATTTTTATTGCGCTCTCCATTCAGCTTGTATTTTTTTCCCACCTAAAAACTATTATATGAGGAGGGTTGGAGGCTTCATTTTCATAATTCATATCTCAATTTACACACATCAAGTATTCACACATTTTTCAAGACAAGAGAACTATTCAAGAAGTTCAAGCATTCAAGCAAGGGATATTTCTATCTAGCATTGAAGGAATCCTTTGTGGGCATTTCCTCGTTGACCATCAAAGGAGGAGATCAAAATTGAAGAGCTCATCTTCTATAATGGTGCATACTTATGTACGTGGAACCATGATGGTACTATGGTAGATCTGTTACAAATTGTGGAGATACCCTACATTCCTATACCTATTTCAACATCTACAACACATCAAAAATAAAACATTATTGACAAGGAGTTTAAGAAAGGTGAATCCTAACATTTATCTTGTTTTCAATCATTTACATTTACATTTATCATTTACGATCAATTATTTAACCTAGGACCTAACCAAGGAAAGCCCTCATCCAATACAACAACAAAAACCCTTCATTTTTTGTATGTAGGAGTGAGATAGAAAATTTTTGCATGCAAATCTAGAGATAACTTTGCAGAAGCTTTCCGGAGAAGTTGGTTCAATTTTGTTGCAAAGCCATCAAACTACGTCAACTTACAGAAATCTCTCCTTCCAATTCGACCTAGTCCTTCTCCAAGTTGACTGAGTCCTTTCTACTTTTCTAGAGGAATAATTTTTAATTTTTTGTTCCTTTCATCGTTTCACTCTGGGATTTACAATCAGATATTCTAAAATAGGTTTGGATCCATGACTTTCGGAGATAAAATACATCTTCCTCTATTCATTTAAAGATGAGGCTTTCATATTTGATTTCCTTTCATATTCATATCTTATATATATATATATATATATATATATATATATATATATCTTAATTGGGTTGATTACATACACATAACATCTATTACGTTATTTAAGAAATTGATTCAGTTTGGCATATACATTATCCTATAAGGGCCAAAGAGTATTTTTCCTTGTATCGCATTCTCCTTCGTAATTAAAATTTAGTATTGGAAGATTTCTTCCTTTGGGTTCTATCTAATCTAGTTTGGATTATAAGTAGAATTATATTTGGAAACTCTACTGTTTCCCTCTCATACATATTTGAATGGCTTAGTGGCCCAGATAAGTGAAGATATACAATCATTTTAATGTGTCTCCCTTTTCCCCCTAAAGAGTCCCTTTCTTATTAGATTTGGATTGTTCTCGGTGTTTACCTTCTTTTGGTGAACCCAACTTGTCCCCCATTCTTTTTGAAATTAGATTGTCTAATTTTAAGAATTAATCTTATTTTACAGAGTTATATTTTCCTATCTTTTGTGTGGCTAGATCTTTCTTCTATTCTCTTTATTGCATTTACATGGTTAGATCTCATTAGATTTTTATTTTGTGATCTTCTCTTTTATGAGCTTAATTTTACACTAAGCCTAACCTATAGCATTCTTGTTAGGAAAACTCGTAGACTCATGATGGGCTCCTTTGATCATGATACCTCTTTTACTCGTAGGACTCGTGATGACACTAACATCTTTTCTCATGATCTTAATCCTATAATGGAGCATAACTCTTCTCATTCATCTCATGATGAAGATGTAGCTTTTAAGAGTTCCTCATTCATCAGTTGGTAAGCTTTCTCATGAATTTTGATAAATTTGAAACTTGGTTGGCGTAGGAAAATTAGAATCTTGATAGTATTGTTTCTATTGAATCTCTTAACAAGCTTGCTAATAATGATGATAATAACATTTCTATCTTGCATGTTTTACCTCACCTTATTAATACTCATGCTAAGTCTTTGACAGAATGTGCTCAAGATTTAGGATATCCTCCTTCTTTCACAACCATTAAACTTTCTATCCTGATTTTTACCACTCTTTAAAGCATACCTACATATGCTACACCTCTTATGACTAATTCTACCCAAGTTTCTATTCATTTAAGTTTTGTTCTTCCTATCCTTTCACTTCTCATGAGTGTTCCTCCTACTTTGATCCCTTTCATTACCTTCATATAATGTGGTTACTTTTACTAATTCAGACCCTTTACCCATTCCTTCTAATCCTTCGTCAACACATTTACATATTCCCTCTTATTCTTATAACTTTTACAATCCATCTAGCATACCTACACCTACTATTGCATCTTTTGATCTTATTGTTAGTAGCTTGGTTCAAACTATCACTACATTGCAACAATAATTTTCTCACTTAACTCAATATAAGTACAATATTCATACGTGCAATGTTGCTAATACCCTTTCCTTAGATATCCTATGTGTTTTGATACCAAAACATATTGAGGTACCTTGCCTTGAGACTTATAATGGTAAGGGAGATCTCATGGTTCATGTTAAAAAAAGTCAAACTATATGTAGTGATTTTGCTCTAAACTATAGGCTTATGGCTAAGTTGTTTATGTGTACTTTTGGAGATAGAACCTTGCGTGATATTTCTCTCTACCTCCTTATTCTATTGATTTCTTTCAAACTCTTGATAATTCTTTCATTCAAAAATTTCATTGTAATATTGGTCCACAAATTTCTTTAACTGATTTAACGCATTGTAAGAAAAATGTTAAAGAGAAAGTTGTAGATTTTATTGGTAGATTTAAACATTTGTATGCTCAAATTTCTTATCTTGTGCTTGGTCGTGATATTCAACCCATCTTTATTTCTAATATATAGAAAGACATTAGAGATAAGATTATCTTTACTGAGTTTAACTCATTTTCACATCTATTTACAATTCTTCACCATTACTAGTTAAAAGTGATTCAACTTGAGAGCTCTACTCTGATGGCTCCTCTTCCTAGTGATAAGAGTGGTGTCATCAGAAATTCAAGTAAGCTCTCTAAAACTAAAAAATCATCAAAACCAAGTCAAAAAATATAGTTGATGATCAAGTGGCTACTACATCTAAAGGTACAACTTATTTTTCCTCTATATATCATCCTAATCATAAGCACACTCAATTATCTTGTAGTGCCTACCCCTAGTTTGCAATTATGCTATTTTGTTGAATTCTTTTAGGCCAGCTTTCATGGTTATATGATGTGATTTAGTGGTACTTAGTTACCTAATTTAGTTGATACTATTTACATATTTGGATTATGTATTTGATGAGATACGTTATACTTGGATATTTGATGTGTTCATGGTTATTCTTTTGATAATGATAATTTGCATACTTCTTATAGTAATTTTAGTTGCTTTCATGATGATGATTGTATGGATGATTTATATATGATTTTAAGGTTACTTACCCAATACTTGTATGTGTATGGTGTACATGTATGTTTTACTTTATGTTTGACATATCTGATGTGGTTGAGGAAGGAAGTCATAGTCACCTATTAGTCAGGATCTACAAGATGTACCACTCCCTATCATTGCTTGTTTCATTTAAAAATATATGCATATTTATGTAATGCCCTGCCAAGGGATCCAAAGAATTAACCTAGAATTTCACTAAGATTGGTAGCATTTTTTTTTTTTAACGTGAAAGTAAATACCACATATAACTTATGCATAATAACGGAAGCAATAGCATTGTCCATCTGAAATTAAACATAACATACATAATAGATTACATTCTTTAAGATCCCTTAACATTGAATTACATCTAAAAAACTAACATTAATGAATCCATCTAGTACAACATCCACATGAAATAATAATGATTAGTCCAATGTTCATATATTACATTTCAAATGCTCAATCATCCACTGTACATGTCACAGGGTATGAAAAAGCTCAAAAGAATATACATATGTGAAATAAGATACATCATCCTATTCTAATCCATGATACATCAAAGTAAAGATAATCACATGATACACATGATACATCATCATAACATCACAATCACATAACCCCCAAGCCTCTGGTAGACGTCCTATAACTAGTCAACACTAGTCAACCCAAAAACCCAAAACAATAGCATAAAGAATACACAATGCAAACACATGTTTTGGTTTTGCTAAATTTACAAACTTGAATTTAAATGTAAAGGTCTCAATTTACGTTTTCCAATTTAAATATCAAGTGGAGAAATTTCACGTTTTACTTAACCCATGTATTGTATTGACAAATAAAAGTTTCTCCCCAAAAACCGTTAGACTCAATTTTCTAAATGTTCTAAATGTCTTTTGTATACACATTTTGCTGATAATGACCCCCATCATTTTCAAAATAATAATTGAAATTCTTTTCATATTCCTCTTTCCAAATTAAATTGATCCTATATTACTCAACATTATAAAATAGTTTGTTATTAAAGAATTACTCTTTAAATTCCAATCATCTATCAATATATTAATTATTTATTATTAATAATGTATATATATATATATATATATATATACATATATAATTATTAATTTACAAAATGAATTATATAAAAAATCAAATTAATAAAACATATGATAACTTCACATTACACACGGCGAGTTTAATAACCACCAGTCACAACATATATATATATGACCTGCGAATTGCAAGGTACACTGCGATCGCAAGTGCACTGCAGACCGCAGGTACTCTACGGTACTGCACTCTGCATAGGCATTGCCATCGGCAGAGGTGAGGAAATAAGTCCCTCCCGCCCATTCCAAAAAAAAAAAAAAAAATTTATATTGCAATTTTTTTAAAAATGCTTCCCTCCAATGTAAATTGCAATGCGTTTAACATTCGCTCGCTGCAAAATATGTCATTCGACTTTTAATTAAATATATATGTATATATACATATGTATGTATATATATATATAAGTATATAAGTATGTGTGTGTGTGTGTGGAAAGAGTTTAATCAAATATCACAGTATATAGACACACACACACACACACATATATATATATAATTGTATTAATATATATATATATATATGTATGTATGTATGTATGTATGTATGTATGTATGTATGTATGTATGTATGTATGTATGTATTCAGATTTAAAAATATAAACATAAATATACACAATATATAAATTTCAATTCTCAAAATTTTCCTATAAACTTTTGATCTCAAAATTTACTCAATAGTTTATCTAATGGCTTGGCTACAATTTAATCCCTAGCCCCATGTTCTTTTCTATGCATATAAGATTTTCAAATAAATTTAACTACCCATATTGAGAATCCATACAATAAAAATAAGAAAATCCTCAGAAGACATATGGAAGACATGAAGAAGACAGGAAATGCAAGATGCGAAAATAGCATAAGTAAAATCACAAGAATCTACCCGAATTCTGATGCTAATTCGCTCTTCCTCAAAAAACCTGTAGAGCAAGCTCCTCCCTCCTTCAGAGTTCTCGAGTCTTCCAATGCTCCAATTGCTCTCCAACGCTATGTCTAAGCTTCTAGGAATGCCTGAATATAAAGAGCTCTCAGGAAACCTCTAGAATGCTTCTAGAAACAGCTAGAAGGTGTCACCAACTAAGCATGGATCTTTTCCAACCTTCTAGATGAGCCATAGGGTTGTAGACACCATGTGCTTAATTGATGCACTAACCCTCGTGTTGTTGACATATAAGAAATGAAAAGGTGCGTTAATTCCCATGCAAGCTTATAACTCCAATTTAACTTTTATATAATTTCTATTTAAATATTTATAACTTTCATTTTAATTTTTTATAACTTTTATTATTATTATTTATTTATTACTTTATTATTATTTTATAATTATTATTAATTTTAATTTCTAATTTTCTTTTATTTAATTCCTTTTTCCTCAATTAATTCTCATTTAATTAATTATAAACAAAATATCAAATATCATGATATTTTATATTAATTTTCTCAAATAATTAATTAATTAAATCTATTTATTAAGACTTAATTAATAGAAAATTCACCATAGACCTCCAAGATAAAATATGAAAACCCATCATAGAGCAATTCACACAAAATCAGTCTAAAGGGTTAAAAATCACAAATTATGTCATCCGACACATTCAGTAGGTAAAATATCCAAATACTTGTCCTACCTCACTAAGACAATTGGCTTAAGGGTTTGGGATTTGGACTTGAGAGTTTATCTCCTTTCTCTTATCATTGAGATAGTATAATAGGGTATGCTCATCCTGGCAATTCAGGGAAGTTGATACCCGGTACCTGCAACCTGCAGAAAAACCATGCATGTACATACAATATATATAATGCTAAGCTAAACAGACAATGACAGGAAGTGGTGCATCGTGTAGATCCCGACTAAGCAGGTGACTACGACTCCCTTCCTTAACCATATCAGAAATGCCATACAATATGAAAATATGCACACCATACACATGCAAGTATGGGGTAAGTATCCATAATAAAACACATGAGATAATAAACCATCTAACTAATCATCAACAATAACTGAAAGCAATATAATGATCATCATGCATACATGAAATGTAAAGTCTAAATGATCTCATCACATAACCACTAAATCCATAACATAATGTCTGATAGTCTCAAAACAATACTACTAATCCATCAACATAAAACTAGTCCAACATAGTCTAATAATAATAGCAACAATGTCCGGACAAGATGTGAATGAGGGCAGGCACTACAATTTACATGTTCAACTTTTATGCAAATTGCAAGTATCGGGCATTGACTTCCCTAAATTGCCAGGATGAGCATGCCATATGACAGTATCTCAATGGTGAAAGAGGGGAGATAGTTCTCAAGTCCAAATCCTAGACCTGGGCCAATTGTCTTAAAATGTAGTCCACAAGTATTTGTTTTATTTACATTTCTGAATTTGTCAAAGTGACGTGAATTCAAGATTTTTAACCTTTGTGTTTGATTCATACTTTGTCTTTTATATGAGTTTTCTTATTGAGTTTGTGGGTCTGTTGTGATTTTCAGGTAAAATTAAATCAACCGAAGAGATTGTTAATGATTTAATTAAAAAAAACTTTTATAAAGAAAATTCAATTTTATTATATTTAATTAATTGATAAATAAATTAAATGGAAGAAATAAATTTAAAATTTTAATTAAAATACTAAATTTGGTGCAATTATATTTATTTAATAATGAACTTTAAATATTATTATTAGTTAAATTAATAAATATATTTTCTAAAATGTCTTCTTATTAAAAAAAATGAAGTGGGGTTAATTTAAATAAAAGTTTATTCTAATTAAAAGTAAAAAGCATACACAAGGGAATTAAATAAATTAAAATAATAAAAGAAAAGGTCTTTGCATGTTCATAAACTGAAAACCCTAGGAGGAGTTAAACTTTTTATTAAGAGATTGGAGCTCATTTCTACACATATAGGTTTTGGAGCAACAATTTTCAGAGATTGAAAGATGGGATATTTCTAAAGGATCTGGGAGATAGAAATTTTTGCAATCATTGAGCTTTTGTCTGATTCTAGCATCAAATCGAGGTAGGAATTCTATAAAATTCATTGTAGTAAATCTCTTGATAAACCTATGTATTCTTTGTGCCTATCATATCAATTTTTAGGTATAAAAACATATTTTAATTTGAAATCTTTATTGGCAAATCAATTGTTCTTCATTGCTTATACATCTGTGAAAATGAAATTGAAATCCTCATTAGGAAACTTGAACTTAAGGAAGAAATTCATGGGCAAGGTTTGGAAAGCAAGAAAAGATTATTGTTTTATAAGATTTGTATGGCTATAAATAATTTTACTATCAAATCTAAGGTGGAGAGAGAGAGAGAGAGAGAGAGAGAGAGAGAGAGAGAGAGAGAGAGAGAGAGAGAGAGAGAGAGAGAGAGTGTGTGTGTGTGTGTGTGTGTGTGTGTTTAAGGGGGCACCACCTCTCCAACCCCCATCACCCTCACGGTTTGCAGGTTGAGGCTACACAAGGTGCAACAAGGGTTGCCTTGGTAGCACTATGGTTGCCTTGGCCAAGCTGTCAGCTGCCAGCCCCTTTAAGGGTTTAAAGTTTAAAGTTTTTTAAATTATTATTTTCTCTTTTAAAAATAATAATATATATTAATTGTTATATAATTTTATTTTAAATATGTTAAATCTAATATTAATTAAATTTTATTTATTATTTAATTAGTTAATTAAATTTTGTTAATTATAAGTTAATTATATTGAATTTTTTTTTTATGAAATTAAACTTAATATATGGTTTAAAGATTACTTCTATTTAGTCTTATTATAATTAAATTCATAATATTATTAAAAATGAATTGTTTTGTAATGACTAAATAAAGTAATTATTCATATGAATTTTATTATTGTGCTCTAATAAATACCTAGTTATAACGTTCAAATGTGGATGTTTAACTAGGAAATAGAAACTTGTCTTTATGATTGATCTGATCTTGAAACCTTTATCAACTGGAAGGACTTCAAAAATGAAAACTTGAAACTTTATTGTGAATTGATTCCTATGAAATTATAACTTTAAAACTAAAATGGATAATTAACTACACTTGTTTGATGTACCTTTTGAGGTTTTTTTAATCTTGTGATGGTTTTTTTTGGAGAAACCTAGTAATTCAGCCAAATAGGATTGTTTACCACAGGCTTGGGAAGTGATGGTTTAATGATGCTGCTATGTGATGTTGTTTTGTCACAATTATTTTATTCCCAACCAATGTGTTATATTCAGGTATTTTTGTGATGAGATCAAGTTCTTTTTTGTAAGCTCATGTATAATGATTTTCTTGGTGTAACCTATGAGGTTTTTGAAAATTAGCTATTGTTTCTTTCCATTTGCTTGTATAGGAATGAAGTGAATATTGTAATTTTCTTGGTGTAACCTATGAGATTTTGATCAATTATCTATTGGTGCTTTCCAGTTTGTTGTATAAGATTAATGTGGTTATTGTGATTTTATGAGATATTTTTTATGAGCTTAGAGTAGGTTATCTATGTGTATGTTGGGAAGTGGCTTGCAATGGAGGTCAGAGCCCTAAATAGGATGCCTAGGCAACCCATTGTAAGTTTTATTAATTGTTAATTTTGTAGTTGTAGTCAAATTGATTTGATCTTGAGATACATTGTTGATGGTAAATTATCATTAGATAAATATTCTTACACACACACACACACACACACACACACTATACCTATGTTTATTTATAGTATTAACATATTAACTAATGATTATTAACTATAGAGACATTTCTCTTCATCAGACATGTCTCCTCCTCTCATAATTATGAGTCTTCAAATCTGTACTTGGAACACATCAACTACATTGGCAATGTTAGTACATTTGTAAAAAATGATCCATGTGTCAGAATATATAGTCCACCAATATAACTGAGAGGGGGGGTGAATTAGTTATCACAATTATCAACCTTATTAAACTTTAACCATATGAGAAATATAATTAGAAACCACAACAAGATAGTCATGCATAATAACACTAGATATGTTAACTAAGGAAACCTTTGATCAGAGGGAAAACCTTAGTGGGATGGTACCCAGAAGATGATATACTAATATGAATATTCCTTATTAGAGGATAGACCTTGTTAGGAGTCAATAACAACATTCAATAGATATCAATCCCTATCATGATACTTTGAATCCCTATTAGGATATTCTAACCCTATTAGGAGTTGTGGAATATGGTTGGACCTACTACCCAACTAGCTTCAAGGGAAAGATCAATGAACCCACTATCCAAATGATCTTTGTATTATTCCTTGCAAAATAATAGAAATGAATAGTACTGCTCTTTTCTCTTCTTGTCTTGTCAGCTAGACTTTTGCTTATGATCTTGTAAACAAATCACAAATCTCATATCCAATAATTCCTTGGATCGCTTACTTGCATTTAGTAAATACTCTACTCCTTTTCACACTTCTCATACACTTCAATCTTTCTTGTACACTACAAACAAGGAAAACATATTTCTTTTATAACATATATTCAAAATCATTCCTTGAGTTGGCTTTGAGGCTTTTCCAATTAATTATAATAAGATAATTAATTAATTTACAATTACAATAGCATTGTTCACTCATAGTCTATACAAATTCTCACATGTGTGACACTAGGACTTGTGCATCACTGATGTCATCATTAGAGTGTCTTAAGTCATTGGTTGACCATGCATCAATAGATTATATCACTACCAAAGGATATAATAAAAACATCAGAAATTGTTTCTCAAGTAATCTGCCTCTATATTGCTCTATATAAATTAGGTACAACTTTCGGACATATTTGAACCTTCACATCAGGACATTGTACCAATCATGTCTATGAAATGCATCACCATATAAGCAAAACATTATCCGTACAACTAAGATATATGTCTACTACTCAATGAATCTTCATAGACTTACTACTATGTTGGCATCAATGACAAACACAGTCATGAATGCAACATGTCGATACTCTCCAATGCTTAGGATACTCCCCAAAAGTAGTATCATCAACATTCATGCTAACACCATGTTACTCTAATGTTAGTGCATTTGCAAAAAATAATCCATGCTAATCAGCATGTTATTGGAGCCATGATGCAAATGTACAATATGATCTGGTTAATCTAAGTACTACAAAGGATCTATCAGTTATTTTTCAATTTTGGGGGAAACATTTTCAGTGCCTCAAATGGATGCCCCTCCTCCTTAGCTTGTGTGGCATTAGTAGAGCATGCAACACATCATTAGTGACTTAGGAGAAATAGTCATTGATCTTAGTCGATCAATACTTCCAGTGTGCATCGATATTTACTTAGAATCTTCCTGGATGTAGGAAGGCAGGCTCATTTGTCACCCAATATCTCCTCTCTCTCAACACTCAACATCAATAACCATTCTATAAATGGATCCATTCTACACAATATAAATAGGTACTTGGGTGTACCAATTTCACAATAAATGAATGTTTTTGTGTGGGTCTCCTTCAAACATTGAAAAATACAAAGAGGTGGTTAATCGATTTGCAACATACAAAGGATTTGATGATGAAATGATTAGGACTATCAAAATAGAGATCAAAATATTATACTACACACAACCATATTTCCTTTATTTCTCCAGCCTCTTATATCAAAGGAACATCAATGAAAGTATGTTTCCAAAGATCAAATATGTGTACACAATTTTATTTCATTGTCTTTGAATGGTGAATGATCAAATATATCATTAAGTTAGTGTCATGAGTGACTAAGGATAAAACTATTGTATAGTGTAGCTAGCAATAATAAGAAAAGAACACATCAACAATGAAGGAAAAATATTCAAACATTGCAGAGGAGACTTAGAGACTATTGGGAGGAATAAATAACTAGTTAGTGCCCAAATTGAGATGCATACTATCAGAATCCAAGAGAAGTCCAGAGCAGGGAAGACAATGGAGATTGTGAAAGGATAATAATAAGTGAAGGACACAAACATTTAATTCATAACTAGAATATAAAAATTTCATTTTGAAGTGGTGGCATCACAATTTGAATACATTAATCTTATCTTGTGTGTGTGTGTGTGTGTGTGTGTGTGTGTGTGTGTGTGTGTGTGTGTGTGTGTGTGTGTGTGTGTGTGTCTGTGTCTATGTCTGTGTCTGTAGTTACTTATAAATAATAAAATTTATTTGAATATAATAAACATTATTTGAATTTGATAAACTTATCACTATGTATAAATGATATTGTGTGAAATATGTCTAAACTACTATTATGGAAAAAAAAATTAGCAATTTTGATAAACCAAATACAAATTAAGTAAGATGAACATGAAGGATTGTGCAATGTGCCTTATGAAGTAAAAGTAAGAAAAATACAAAACATTGAGTGTTTACATAGAAATAATAATATTTTATTCCAGGTGTTGGTGTAGACCACCTAGAAATGGAAAAGACAACTCACAAGAAGTTGAACTCCTTATTAGCTTGGTTATATGATAGGAAAAGCTAGATAAATAGTGAGAGATCATTAATCTTCAAAAATTGCATCAGAAAAATATAGCCATTATTTTATTCAAAATTACATTTGGTATTCTAATATTACAATCAATGAAATAGATGGATCGACATACATAGGGAGAAAATCTAGTTAGCAATCAACATTTTGATATTAGTATATGATCAAAACATATATGCAAATCTAGTCAACCATGGAAAGAGGAATACATTGGTCGATTTCCAATATTTAGGAGATCTGCACATGTTTTCAACTTACACTCAACACCATAGGTCACGATGACTCAAAATTTTTAAGCCTACATAGAGAAAAAGAGTGTCAAGTGATGATCGTTGAATAAACAAAAGAGAATTGTTTGGAGTAAGAACAAGAAAGGAGTCAACATCATTCATAGCTAGCGATAAAAGGATATAAGAGAATCGGCATACCCTGAATAAACATGGATCAAACAAAGAAATGATTCCTAGTCACCCAACAATAGAATGTGTTCTTTTGTAGTAGGTAGCTATAAAGGTTTACTATGAAATCTTAGGGATATTACAGTGGTATAATAACATTTTCTGTGAAATCCCTTTATTTTATATATATACATATATATATATATATATATAAACTTGGTTGGGATGTTATGACCACATTAGAGTTGAATCTAGAACTCAACCCTGGCATTCTTGGAGGACTTATTATGTCTAATGAGAAAAGTATCATCACAATTAGTGAAATACTAAAGAGAGCACATGGATTTAACAATAGTGAAAATTCAATGAATGCAATAGTTCTACTATATTTACAACATGGAAGAAGATAGTGATTTCTGGATGAGGTCATTGTGATATTTGTTGTAAAATCTATTTTGAGCCAACAACATTTGTTTGCAAAAGCTTGAAAACTTTTGGCTACTTGAACACAATATTATTTTTGTAAGATTTTTGTGTGTAAGCTTGTTGTTGCTCCATCTCCAAACACATTACTCTGAGCACTTAGAAATTATTACTTAGTGAAGTGTTGCAGTTTATTATCTCTGAGTTATATTGCAAGCTACCATAGCTATCAAAGCCAAAGATCAGTAATACTAGTATTAAACTATCCCTTCTTATGTAGCTTGGAGAGGGGAGACAGTTTGTACATTTAAAACATAAATGGTCTAAGTGATGGTAAATAACATGGGCTATGAAGACTTCATAATATATCATATAAAAGGATGAACCAAAAAGTATAACAGATTGCATTTAAGGAAGAAAGATCTTTATGTGTGTGCTCATGGGATCAAATAGTGAGTGAAAACTATATAAAATTGAATAAGTAGGAATTTTACATTGTGGGGGGGAATAATAACCAATGTTCCATTTCCATCACTTGACAAATGCTTATATGGAGACTTTTCAAGGATGTTGATATGCAGATAAGTATTCATTATTCTTAAGCATTACATTTATCTACTCATTATAGCCTCTTTGTCATTTTCATTTTTATATGAACTATATGAGTTATTTTTCCTTGATCTTCTCCTTTGTATCTAAAGTTGAGCTTGTAGGAAAACAAGAATGGCACCTTAGGAAGCTTATGATGGTACCTTCAAAGAAGTTGTCATCAAGTTGGATAAATAGAAGCTCTTGAAGAAAATACCTTTGATGATTGAGATTATGAGTATCATTCTACATTAAGATGGGGTATGACACTTCTTCAAAGGAAATGCAGGCGCTTAGAAGATCGATACTTAGAGGGAGTCTAGAAATACATGTGTGACTACATGATTTTGATGGGCCTACTCTTGATTACATCATTAGGAAGTATTGGCTTATCAATAGAAAATTAGAAGACTAATATTAGATTCAGACTGACTATAACAAGAAACCTTGGGGAAAGAGAGCTTCTAAGGGAGTAACTAGTGGACATGACTTCCCAGGATCATTATTCAGTGGGAGAATTTTGAGGTGCAATCCTTTGTGAATGATATCTTCTCTTTGAGGAGAAGTTCTAAGTAAAATTCTTTGTAATGTGTTCTTCTATGTGAGAGAGAATTGAGATGAATGCCTTTGTACCACCCTTTGACTTGGTTCATGGTGGTTACAATTTTACATATGATATGTAATGAAAGGTGACAATCTTTCACTGACATATATAAACAAAAGGTAACCATTGTAAGATGATGATCTTATAAATGGTAGACATGTTATCATGACAGACTTCATTAAGTTGTTGTCTTGGAGTGTTGGAAGTCAAGATAATGAATGTATTATGATCAAACTTCATTAAGTTGTTTTCCTAGAGTGTCAAAGATCATGAAACTTGTCATGATAGAGACCATCACATTGTGATTTCATGTTATCTGATAAACTATATTAAGTTTTTATTTTGGAGTGCCCAAAATTAGATAACTCATATCCTTCTAGGATATTATGATTTCATGTTATCTGATAAACTATATTAAGCTGTTATTTTGGAGTGCCCAAAATTAGATAACTCATATTCTTCTAGGATATTACATACTCTTTTGGTAGGAATCAAGTATTTGATTCTAGTGCACATACCAAAAGAATATGTGTATGATGAATATCAGATGATTTTTATTTCTTGTTGAATCATACTTTGGATTATATTGAAAGGTAACATCTGAGTTGATGGATTTATATTAGTATCCTTAAATTTTTCATTCCAAGAATATCATACTGAGATTATCTCTTCATATACTCAAGAGCATAATGTGTTCTATAACAATCCTCCCTAACTAAGAGGGAGTATTAAGTTTGTAGTTACACTTAGATTGATTCGATCATGAGATACATTGTTATGGTAAATCATCATTAGATAAATATTCTTATATATATATATATATATATATATATATATATATATATATATATATATATATATATAAAAGAATATTTATCTAATGATGATTTACCATATATATATATATTACATATATATACATATTATACATATGGTTATTTACATTATTAATGTATTAACTAATGATTATTAATAGAGACATGTTTGTTCATGAGACATCATGTCTCCTCCTCTCATATTTATGAGTCTTCAAATATACATTTGGAACACATCAATTACATTGGAAATGTTAGTAAATTTACATAAAATGATCCATGTTAGTCTAATGTTAGTACATTTATAGAAAATGGACCATGTTACTCAACATTAATAAGTGATAACATTTCATTAATAGGGTTAAAATGAAATAACAAGAGTCAGTGTATTACCTCACTCAAGCCTTGAGTGCTAGTACAAGCTAGGTTGGGAGTAGAGAGGATGCTTGGTTGTGACCTTGCCTCATTAGTATGCCTTTTCTATAAGAAAGGATATTGTCACATAGATTCACTAGGGGGCCAAAGTCCAAAGAGACTGCTAGGGTAGTGTTAGAGTTGATCGTGTGATGACACTTTCACACATGCATATTAGGTTTCCTACATGTCTTTTTTTCCTCTGGGATTAGATGTACTTTTGTACTTAGTATCTTTGAGATAGATTTCTATCAAGATTCCCTGGCCTAGATTCTTTTTATGACTTTTGGATTATTATCTGTTTGGGACTTGAGATTATCTCCTTATCATGGTGAGAGTAGACCATTTAGATTCTGCAAGGTTAGGTGTAGTGTTTCTTGTACCATTGAGATCCAACAGCTAGATGTTGATGTTGGATGTACCTTATGCAGTTGTTCTATTATTTTGATCTTTACGATTATGCTCTATGGTCATATTTTGGTATATTGTACTTTGATTATTTGAGTTCCTATAAGATGTTGTATATTATCATGTGTTGATATATGATTGAAAAGATCATTTAAGTAGGAAAATTGTTGAAGAAGTGTTTCAATCATTGTTTTGTCACTGATTTCAAACCTACTACATGCTGGTAAGACAATTTCTTATATGTTTCAAGCATTATCACTTAGTTGAATGATGAGGAGGATTTGATCAACAAGATGTAACAAAAGTACCTAGAGGAAAGGTTGAGTTATGATTATGTATTGAAGTGCAAGAATCAGTTAAGACGATGATAACATAATGTATTGATAATCTACTTGAGGTTACAAAATGATTGGCTACACTCAAAAAGATCAGAAGAATAAATTTTAACAAAGTTCATTTTCCAAGCTTGACCAAGTTGATAGAAAGTTCCAAGCAAAGTTAGTGCAAGTTGAGAAAAAAGTTAGTTGGAGTTGACTGAAATCAATTTCTAGTGGATGTTGAGTAAACTAGTAGGTGTTGAGCAAGATAGTTGATGCCGAGTGATTTTCAGTTGATGCCAAACACTAGTAAAATCTAGTTGATGCCAAGTGATTTTATAGTAGATGTCAAGTAACACAGTGCTGAGCATCAGTAAATTGATAACATCAAGCTACTACATTATGAAAAAGATCAAAGATTCACCAATTAAAAGCTGACAAGTTTGTTTTCTTAGAACTTGTGAATCAGGAGGATGATAAGATCAATGAGTTGGAGGCACAAAATCTTATGTAAACCATTTTGGAGGCAAATCCAAATGGAAACTAGGAGAAGTTTCTAGAGAGGACAAGATATGGGGTAGTTACATTATATCCTACCTAATCCATTGAAAACCCTAATTTTTGTGATGGATAATTAGCAGGAAAAGAGTTCTAATTGCCTATATGTAGGGATATCTGGTCATGAAGCAAAGAGGTTAGAGGTTTGAGAGTTATGATGGGGAAATTTGACAAGGAGAAGGAAAAGGGTTTTCTTCATCAAGTGACCCAAGAGAAGAAGTTTGCAATGGCGAACTAAGCATGAAGGCTTAAAGTGGATGAATGCTTGAAGGGTGAACAAGTTATCAGATCTGCAAAGATTGGAAGCCAAGCAGGGTTGAGGACTAAATAGTGATTTGTAATTTGCAAGTAAGGTTCTAATTTGTATCAGATCAAAGCTCTATTGTTACTTTCTAACAATTGTATCAGATTAGGGTAAATCCTTTGGAATAAGGTTGACTTAATAGTCATTGAGAAATACTTTAACAGGCTGGCATTCCAAGTGAATGGCCTAAACTCCTCTAACAAGGCTCACTTTTAACAGGGTGATTGAAATCCCTTAACCGGGTCACATTTAACGATGTGTGTTGTAACCTTTAACAGGGTTGGCCTTTAATAGGACATCACTTCAGAAGAGTGAAAAAGGAGTAGAATGTTACTGGTAGTTTTTCCCAAATTGGGTTTCCACGTTAAATCATTGTGTCAAATGTGCTAATGGATATGTTGTGTTTTATGCTTTACATTTTTGCATGTTAATTTTACAGTTACATATCGATTTTGGTTAACACACAATTAATGCATGCATGATTAAGAATGTTATATAGGTTCACTGAATTGTGAAAAGTTTTATTTATACATCTGGACCTTGAATAACTGATTCACACCCCCCCCCCCCCCTCTCAATTATTCTAAAAGATTTTCCAACATCATGATGTATATTCTTTTATCATTTCATACCCTATGACTTGTATAGAGGATGATTGTACATTCTGGTTATGCCATGTGGCATCTTATGTACATGTATATTATTTGATGTGATTTCATACATATGGTTATTCTATGACATTGACTTTTTTTACTTATTAGATTTAATCTTAATAAAGCTAGTGTGTGTGATTCAACGTTATGAAACCCTTGGTAGATTTAATTGTTATTGTATTTCTTATGTATGTATGTGAGTTATTGCTTCTATTATGTGATCTCTTGATTGTTTTAATATATATTTTTTTAAATGTTTACAAAACTTAGTGACATAATGGGTTAATTTATCTTGGGTTTCCTAGTGGGGAGTTACATACTTGAACCTTTTTCTGAGGTAATGACTAAATTGATTCATACCAAAATTCTTAAAATTTCTCCTATTCATCCTATTGATACTAGTAAATTATTTCCTATGTCTTTCGATTCAAAAACTTTCTATCAATACCACCATCAACTTAGTCATGATACTCAAAGGTGTTATGCTTTGAATAATGATGTTTAAAACCTTATTGACTTTAAGGCTATATGTATTGATGCTCAAGTTAATAATACGAATAAATATTTTATGCCACCTAATCAAAATTTACATATTTACACTAATCCATTGCCTTCACACTAAACAAATGTTATTTAACAACCTTCTTCATCCAACCATGATATTAATTATGAGAAAAAGATAGAAGAAGAAAATCATGTGGTTAATCATGTTGAGTTAGAGCCTCAACCTCTAATTTCTTCTCCACCTGAAACTAAAAAGACACCTCTTATTAGCTTTAGTCAGTCTGATATGTTTAATGACCTAATGGTCCTATTCACATCACTGCTAGAGTTTCTTATATTCCTTCTCATGGTACTTTGGTTGACCTATATTCTATTATGAATATTATTACCAAAGAAAATATTTTTAATAAAGGTTTTCATAGAGATATATATGATAAAACTCCTATATGGATTTAGACTTGTAATGGTTTTCTTTATTGTCCTCAAGGTTCAATCACTCTACCTGTTTCCCTTTTAGAGAAAGTTATTTTTACTACCTTTCTTGTTACTCCTACATGGTATCCGATTAGTTTCAAGTTAATCTTAATATTCCATGGTTTTCTTCCATGCAATATATAGCTTGTCCTATCCATAAGTGTGTTAAATTTCCTCGTGATGGAGAAATTTCACCATTAATCATTCCCTTTACAAGTTTTCATGTCCTAGAGATTGTGCTAAGATTGATTTTTTTTTATCATCTCATCCAAAAAAACCACTTACCCATACAGACCATCTTTATAGAAACTATCAAAAACATAAAGTAGGCAAGATAATAGAACATGGTCTTCCTAAGGAATATTCCCTTGTGCCTATATTTTCTACTCAATTTGTTCCTTTTATTTTTTAACCTAATTTACCTTCTACATTTATTTATTTAGATACTATATCTAGACCTTTTGGTAATCCTTCTTTAGAACCTATGGTAGTTTATCCTAATCCGTCTAGTTTATCTTGTAAGACCATTCATAACCAACATGTGTGTCAATATCACAAGAACTATCAAGCTAAAGCTAAGGCTAATTTTTTTCCTCTTTCTTCTCAACTTGCATCTTCATCTCAACCTTTACCTTCCTTTTATCAAACCATGTGAGAGGCTTTGGAGGAAGCTAAGCAAGATAACACTATGTATACGGATAAACATGATGGTTCTGTTCATATTTTAGATTCTATTAATTTTGATATGAAAGATACTTTAGATGGTGAACATGTTAGTATTGATGAAGAATTAATTGATATCGATAATGATTTTCCTAACATTATTTCTAAACAACATACAATCACTCCCAATAATGAGCATAGTGACTCTCAAATTCCTTGCTTGGAACTTGTCATGATTTCTACTATGATGGATGTCGTTCCTCTCGTAAGTCATCATCCATCCCCTAGAATTATTGACTAAGATTGGGGAGAACATGAAACACTTGATGTGGACCTCATTTAACATGGTAGTCTTTTGGCTCTTGTATTGTTTGTTTCGCTTGTGTTATGTTTTTGTTATATTTTCTAGGTTGATTACTTTAGATGATCCTTGTTTCTTTATTGAGCACAAGAGGATAAAGTGATCATCCTATCATATACATTCTTCTATTTTTATCTCTTTTCTTCTATTTGTTATTATATGTTATGTCATAATTGTGGTATTATTTGTACCAGTGATCTTGTATAGTCTTCTTGGTTGCTTATGATATGGTAGCACCAATTCTTTTTGGTCTCCATGTTATTGGCCCAAAAAGAGTCTTCTTTGTAACTCGTACATGTTTTTTCCCTCTATTGTGTTGTAGTTATACTTCCTTTAGGGAATTCTGATATTTCATACTAGATATAATATTACATATTTTCATATGATCCTCCTAAACCTAAAGTTATTAGATCTCTTCATGTTCTCTCTTTTGATCATTTCCCTCAATATGTTACTCTTCTTAGGGGCATCTCATAGTGTAAAAATTTCTTTAGTAGATGCATGTATGCTTTTGTTAAAGGAATTGCTCCTATTAAGGTGTTTGCAATTAATTTAATGTGGGGGCATACACTTTTCTCATCTTTTGACCATGAACAAAAAATACAAATTTTTTGTATAGCTTGGAGTACTTCAGCCTTAAGAACTTGGTATGATTTCTAAGTTGTTCCCAAATCTATGCATTATTATTTCATTTTTATTTCTCTTTCACTTTCCTTCTGGTTTCCTAGAGCTATTGACATTTCCTGGGGCTTGGTCTCTTTTGGGTATCTCTCTAAACTATTGATAGTTTGGGAGGCCTAGTCCTTATTTTTGGACCCTTATTTTGACTAGTGACAATTTGGGAAGCTTGACCTTTTTTTGATCCCTTAAGGACACACACATCCTTATGCCTAAGTCACTTTTTTATTCTTCTTTTTGGGACATAGATTTCCCTTGAAGTTGGATCCTTTGACGATCTAACTATCATACTACACATACTTGCTAGACCATTTGGTTTATCTTTGATGGGTTGACTAGCATGCCACACACACTTGCTAGACCCTTCGATGTCATCCCCTTTTTTAGAGACTTTCCCCCCTCCCCTTTCTTTTCCTTCCTCTTTCTTGTGTAGTTCACAATAAGGCACACAAACCTTATTGGGAGAGTAACTACACCCTTTTGTAGTGCTTATCTCTCTTATTATGTTTTTGGATGCAACAAAAACTCAATTCTCTTGGGGGCTTGATGATTTCTTTCTCTCCTAGACCATGATAAGACTAGCTCTTTACTCTTGATTTATATTACCATGATTTTGAGGAAACTCATACTCCTACTAAAGTGGGGGCTTAATGTACCATCTTAAAATGGATTCACTTTCCTTTTAAAACCTTTTAGCACCCTTTCCATAATACCTTTATTTGACCACAAATGGACCTATGCTCGATGTCCTATTTTCCCTATTTTCTTTCACTTTCTCCTCTATTTCTTCTTATGACTACCTGAGTTCTCTATGGCTCCCTTGACCTTACCTCTAGGACCAAGTTGACCTAGTTTAACATAGTCTAGGACTAGGTTAAGGACTAGGTCAACCCAGGTCATCCTAGTCCCTAGTGATTTTGGGGCTCAGGGCTTGAAAACTGAAAGGCCTCAGGGGTTCAAATAGTTTTATTGTGCTCTCCAACTAGCTTCTATTATTTTACCACTCGAAAACTCATATATAGGGAGGCTTGGAGGCTTAATTTTCATAATTCATATCTCAATTTACACACATCAAGTACTCACACCTTTTTTAACACAAGAAAGCTATTCAAGGAGTTCAAGCATTCAAGCAAGAGAGATTTCTATATAGCATTGAAGGATTCTTTGTGGGCATTTCCTCTTCAAGATCTAGCTTTTAGTTGGTCATTAAGGGAGGAGATCTACATTGAAGCATTCATCTTCTATAGTGATGCATACTTACATCCATGGCACCATGATGGGATTATGGTAGATCTACTGCAAATTGTGGAGATACCCTACATGCCTCTACCTAATTCAAGATCTACAAAATATTACAAATAAATCCTTATTGAAAAAGGTTTTAAGAAAGATGAATCTTATCATTTATCTTTTTTTCAGTCATTTACATTTACATTTATCATTTATGGTTAATTCCTTAGCCTAGGGTTTGACCAAGGAAAGCCCTCTCCAACCCAACAAAAGAAATCATTCATTTTCCAATATGTAGGAGTAGGATAGTAAAATTTCACATGTTGATATCGAAATATCTCCATGGAAGCTTTCTGGAGAAGTTGATTCAATTTTTTTATCGAGTCACTGGACTATTTCAACTTGTGGAAATTAATCCTTCCAAGTGTACCTAGTCCTTCTCTAGTTTGACCTAGTTTTTTCTTCTTTTCTGGAGGAACAATTTTTGGGTTTTGTTACTTTCATCATTTCATTTCAGGATCAGTAGTAGGATTTAGGAAAAAAAATTGATCTGTGACTTTTAGAGATAAAATACATCTTCCTCTATGCATTTCAAGGTAATTCTTTCATATTATATTTCCTTTCATATCCATATCTTAGATCTAAATCTTAATTGGGCTTATTGTATACACATAGCATCTAGATTTACATTATTTAAGAAATTGATTCAATTCCACATATACATTATCCTAAAAGGGCCAAAGAGTGTGTTTCCTTGTATTGTATTCTCCTTCATAATTAAAATTTAGTATTGGTGCCCTTCTTCCTTTGGGTTCTAGCTAATCTAATTTGGATTATAAGTAGAATCATATTTACAAATTTCTCTCTTTCCCTCTCATGCATATTTCAATGACTTGGTCACCCGGATAAGCGAAGATCTATAATCCTATTAAATTATCTCTCTTTTCCTCTTAAAAACATATAAGAGAAAACAAGACACAAAATGTGGTTTGTTGTATCCCTAGGCTACATCTACCAAACAGTGAGTCCAATATTCTTATTATCCATTGATTTCAACTTGATTACAATCTATAATCCCTTAAAACTCAATATTGTCATAAGAAGCTACTAAATCACCATCACACATAAAGAATCCCTAACCCTAAGCCATTTTATACAAGCATTTTCTCACTTAAAAAATTAGGGCTAGTGTTGGTTACAACATGTCAGCCCCTAAAAAATAGCCAGAAATAAGATAATGATCTCCCACTTGGGGACTGACTAGGCTCCACACTAAAGAATAGTCTCCCACTTAGGGACTAGCCCTATACCAATATCACTACCCTATGAGGCTTCCACTAGATCAAACCACTCTAGACTCAATTGTTCATTTATTTTTAAGCATCCCTAATGCTAATCCATTTTATACAAGCATTTTCTCACTTACAAAATTAGGGCTAGTGTCTGTTACAACATGTCAGCCCCTAAAAAATAGCTAGAAATAAGATAAAAATCTCCCACTTGGGGATTGAACAGGCTCCACACTAAAGAACAATCTCCCACTTAGGGACTATCCCTATACCAATATCACTACCCTATGAGGTTCCCACTGGATCAAACCACTCTACACTCAATTATTAATTTATTTTGTTCAGTCTACAAGACCAACTAAAGCTTAAAAAGAGTTAATCTTCTCCCTTATCACTACCTTTGTAAAAATGAACGTTGGATTATCATTTGTATATATTGTGTCTAGTTTTAACTGTCCATCATCCAAAACTGATCAAATGAAATGGTACCACAATTGTGTGTATTTTTTCTTTGAATTTTAAGTAGAATTCTTAGCAAGATGAATGACACTCTAGCTATCTATATATAGATAATTTTCCCTCTATGGATGTCCTACTTCTGTAATGAATAATTGAAGCCATATAATTTCCTTGGATATCTCTGTAGCAGCAATATACTCTGCCTTTGTAGTGGATAAAGCATTCTTCTTCTATAACTGAGAAACCCAAATCACTCTTGTCCCACCAACAATAAATACATATTGTTGGTGTAAATACATATTTACTATTTACACTTACTTAAGTTTACTTAGGTTAATGCATTTTTTTATTATTTTATTTTGTGAGATGCTTAGGAGTTTGTGTACCTTTTTGAGTTGTCACATTGACAACACAGAAGTACGCAACTCTATTTCAACACATGTTGTCTACAACACTGATTTGCATGCTACACCATTGTAGATTTATCCTCTCATCATCGCACTTACTTCCATGTTTAATGGAGGATAACCCATATATGGTGGATATGTGCCTAGTTATATGACTTATCATGATGTTAATTCTTAGGCATTCTAGATGCATCTCACAGGTCTTTATATACATGCACTCCTAGTGTACTCTTAATGCATATTGAATTGAATACATTGTTATTCTAATCATACTCCTTTCTAGCCTACAGTTGTGCTTGTGTTTGAGTTCTTAGTTCTTGGGTGAATTTTTCCCGAAGGCAAATTCTCACATGGTATTAGAGCTTGGAGATTTTCTCTTTACATAGCCATTTGAGACCATTATTACTTCAGCACCTTAGCCCGAATCCAGAGTATTGCAAAAATTGGGAGTGTCTTAAGCCAAATACAACCTCACCATTGTGTCTATAATGTTGATTCAATGAAGATTGACTATAAATTCAACTACCTTAGACCAAAGTCGATTGTGAGGCAAAAAAAAATTGTAAATCGGCACTCCAAGGCCCTGATTTGCAACACGAATATGATATTTTAGATCTACAATTTAATTTTATTCAAATCTAATTTTTAATTAATCTTTGTGATTATTTTTTTAATTTGGTATTTTCAAAAAAAAATTGCAAAACTAGGTAGTGACACCCCAGCTCTCCAAGGTCGAATATTTGAATTTGTTACAGGGAGGAATATTCCATTTATTTAGTGGGCATCTACTCAACCACACAAATCTAGGCACATATCTCACCAGACATCAATGGCCTCAATATAATCTGGGCATGGATACATATTTCTGGCAGTATACCCATGGTCCCACTTTCATCTTCTAGCATTTGCTTGCCCTTTACATGAGCAGTGTTTTATACACTTGCAGGTTCATTCCCACATTGAATGTGGGACTAAACCCACAAGTTTGGTGCCACTCACTCCTCTTGACTGTGACCTATTTACCTCTGGCCAGTGCATCTTGGATTCTTCAATGCTGAAAACTTATTCTGGCTAATGCTCAAAACTGATTCCAGTCGTCGCTCACCCTTCCAGTAATCTACATAAATTTTCTAGCTCCAACGAAGGTTTTCTAGTTACTACACTAGTTTCTAACCTACCATTAAACATTTTGGGCCTATGATATTTTTTTCCCGCTCGACACATGTTAAGCTACCTTCTCACCACTTGGCATTGTTAGCAGTGTTCTCCAGTTTGACTTTTCAGCCCAGCCACTATTTTTAAAAACCTGGCCACAATAGTGCATTTTGACCTCTGATTTGCCAATACTTTGGTTCCACATGGTGCATACACTTTCAACCACCACATTAGCTCTACACATAGGCACCCATGTCATTGTCTACCAATATGTGTCACACATCAATGCCACCTCTGCATGCCACAAACTTGACATATCACCAGCCATGTAAGTGCCAAATGATTGCTTCATCACTCTTTCCATACAACACATGTCATCCTATCATCAAGGCCATATAGTCCACATTAGCTACCGTACAAACACATTAGTGTATGAATTTGCCATGTCACTAGGTGACTATTTTTTCTACTAACATCATCATTTTCTACAATTAAAGTTGACAATCATCTAATCGTCAAAACCAGGCATTTTATAACTATTGTAATGGTCATTTGACTATCAAATTTGATCACATAGTTTTCCTTCCAAACCCCTCTCCAGATTTCTTTTTAATTTGGTAGCCTAACTTTGTGAGGCCATAACTTGGTCAGTCAGACTCCAATTCAGTTGCAATTTTTTTTGAAATTGGATAGAATTTCCTGAACTTTTTAGTGGTGTGTTATTTTCTAGTTTTGGTGCATGGATTTTTTAGAAATTGCATTTTTTGGAAACTGTACCTATTCAATCCTACATTTTGCAACTTCAAATGCTTCGTACGAGCTCATCTGGACACGAAAATAGGTTTTTTTTTTTTTAAGTGTGTTATTTTTTGTCTACTTTCTAGATCTATAGTCAAATTCTAGAATTGTGTGGACAAAATTCTCACTTTTAGAACTAGGGATTTTTTTGCATTGTAAAGCTTTGATTACTTTTCAGAATTGTTGTACATCTAAGCTACAGTACTTAGTGATAGATTTGGGCCTCAAAAGGCAATTGTAAAAGAAAAATTAGAAGTCCACTTTGTACATTTTGACAAGTGGCCCATTGTACATGCACTACATATAAAGTATCAAAAGCATCTTTTTTGGGGAAGTCTTTTGATTGAGTGAAAAGGGGGGGTGTATTGTGTTTTTTGTCTCTCTTGTGTGGTCTTTTACTTTTCTGCATCATGGATTCACCTAAATGTCCACTTCTAACTTCACATAATTATTCTACATGGAAAGATGTTGCATGGAGTAGATTAATGGAAAAATGTTACAGTCTTTATGTTGATGATACAATTACCAAACCTATTGATGCTAAAGAACTCATTTATTGGAAAAAAAAAAAAAAGACTTTAGGAATTATCAAAAGTCGTGTACATAGAGATCTCTTCTTCCACATTGCCAATCTCATAGAATTCAAACCTGCATGGTACAAGCTTGAATCATTGCATGGTAAGGTGGATGAGGAAAAGGGATTTTAGATTGAATATGATCTACTTCTCTTGGATCCAAAGAACTTTGACATAATTCAAGATTACATCAACAAAGCCAATGAGTATAGGGCACTGCTTAAAGATTGTAGAAATCCCATGAAAGATGAAAAGTTGATTCATCACATCCTAAAGAGGCTACCTTCATATATGCTTCATTTGTTTCAAGTTTTAATACTCACAGGTTGACCATGGGAAGTGCTTACCAAAAGCCCACATTTAATGCATTTGTAGAGATGTTGATTGTTGAAAAATCTCACTTGATGGATTTAAGACTTCTCATGACATTAAAGACCATAGCCTTGGTGGCTAGTGATGAGCACCAATCAAGTCAAGGAGGGAAAAGTTCTAGCAACAACAAGAAAAAGCAATGGAAGCAGAAATCACAATCTCAGACACATCAATCCTCCTCACAGTAAGGAAATTCTTCTTCCAACAAGAAGGGAAGTAATGAAAAGAAGGACAAATTTTTTTGTGCATATTGCAAAAAGCCAAATCATGATGAAAAGACTAAAAGAATTGATGAGTTGGAAAACCTACTCAAGAAGAACAAAATTCAAGTGCCAAGTACTTCCAAGGATTCAACTCCAAACTCTTAAAATGGAAAAGGGCAAGCACTTATGGAAAATTCAAGTTCTTCTTCGGAATGGATACTTGACTCAGGTGCCTCCTATCATATGGGTTCTTCAAAGGAAGACTTTTCTTCATTGAAAAAGTCATAGGTACCACACATTTTCATGGGAGATGATACTAAATGGAAGTTTAAGGAAAAGGACATGTGGAAATAGAAAATGGGAATTCATAGATGTTCTCTACATTCCAAACCTAAGCTCCAGTCTCCTCTTAGTTTACCAAATCAATCACCTTGGAGATGGTCACAAAGTTGAGTTCCTTCCAGATTCAATGATTGTGCACAATCTAAGAGATGATTCATTGGTTGCAGTGGGGAAAGTCAATCATGACAAGAGGCTTTATTCCTTCTCCCACTTTGTGCCTAAGTCTCCTTCTCAAGCCTTGTTAACTCACTCTACTTCACAAATTAACTTATGGCATGCACGGTTCGGTCATCTTGACTTCTGCCATCTTCAACAACTTTTCTCAAAACACATGGTCAAAGGTCTACCTAACATCAACTTTTCCAAGAGTGACTATTCATCATGTTTAGTGGATATGCATCTCGAGGACAAGTATGATAAAGGGAAGTCTTCTAGAGCACCAATTGTTCTTCAGTTGGTTCACATGGTACTAGCAGGACCTTTTACAGTGACATCAGTTAGCCAAGGTCACTACATCCTTACCTTTGTTGATGACTTTTCATGATTCACATGGGTCTACTTCCTTCATCACAAGAATGAAGTGTTTGATAAGCTTCAAGCCTTCAAGAGTCATGTTGAACATAAATCTAGGCAAGAAATCAAGGTTCTAAGGATGGACAATGAAAGCAGATATGTGAACAGAAGACTTAAGGACTTTTGCAAACCTGAGGGAATTGATCTTTAGAATCTACCAGCATTCAGTCCACACAAGATAGGTGTTGCATCTATGAGGATTAGAACTCTCAAGACCATGGCAAGTTACATGATAAAAGCCAAGTCTCTTGATCCAACACTTGAAGTTCAAGTCATTAGCAGTGCTACTCACATACTTAACAAGTCTCCTCATAATGCCTTAGATGGGAAGACTTTTTTTGAGGCATGGTGCGACAGAAAACTAGTTGTGATTCACTTCAAAGTCTTTGGTTTTCTAGCATGGGAAAACCTATCTTCCAGGGGATGTAAGGTACTAGCACCTAGGCCTTGTACTTTCATTAGTTATGAAGATGGTTCTAAGGCATATAGACTTATGGATCCAGAGACACATGAGATTTTTGTGGAGAAGGATGTACACTTTGAGGAAAGTTCACCCATCTTATCCTTCAATCCTCTATGCACATCATACACTAAGGAAACTGATGATGACATCAGCAATAGTGCTTCAACATATTCTGATACATGGGGTTCTATCAATAGTTATAGCGAAAGGTCACATCATCAGTATAGTCCACATGCATACATAGCCATAGTAAAAGGTCCAACACAGCAAGGTACATGTTGTCTTCCAGCTCCAGCTTCAGTTAATGATTACATGGCAGACATTGTAGGTTTTTTCATGGAGTCACACACCATAGACTTGGGAGATAGCCTTGATTTACATCTTCTCTTTGATGAAGATGATCCTTCTATAGTTGTTGTGAGGGCTCACTCCAACCCTCACGTCCATTCTCTACATGATCAATCTTCATAGGTTGGTGTGATTATGGATCCTTATGAATAGAAATTAGAGGAGGTCTCCTTATTAGTTGAGAAGACAAATGGTTCATTGGAACAAGTTCAACAAACATCCTTGCTAGATCTACCTTCATTCTTTTTAGCATAGTTGGAAGGGGAGAACATCAGTATCAACACAGGTATACTTGAGTAGGTTTCAGGGCCACCATACATCTTCAGGATTGTACCTTTTCCATTATTTCTTCCAAAGTGGAGGAACATCATTTTGCACTCTTGGACTAGCTTCCTCATCAGAGTAGCAATCACTGGTTGGCATTCTTCATTTTGCAGGGGGGACTACCTTGTCTCTCTTCCTCTTCTTTCTTATGGGGGGACTTTTTCCTCTTATGAGGTCTTCTTCTTCTCATTCTTCACTTATGTATATATTGGATATATGCCATAATGGGGGGGTCTTGATTATTCCATCCATCCATGCATCCCTTTTATCTCTCTTTTTGGGGGAGGGTTTTTCCCACGAGGTTTTCCCTCTTTCTCTACTTCATAAGAGATTGCATTTCATTATGTACATGGGTACCTAACATGGCCTAGTAGTTGGGACCCATCATGCATTTCATCCTAGTTTTTGTAAGCTTAAGGGCATTCCCCTAAGTTTCACTTAAGGGGGGGTGTTGGTGTTAATATGTATTTACTATTTACACTTACTTAAGTTTACTTGGGTTAATGCATTATTTTATTATTTTATTTTGTTAGATACATAGGATTTTGTGTACCTTTTTGAGTTGTCATGTTGATAATATAGAAGTATACAACTCTATTTTAGCACATGTTGTCTACAACACTAATTTTTGCTACACCATTGTAGGCTTATCCTCTCATCATCACACTTACTTCTGTGTTTAATGGAGGATAACCCATATCTAGTAGACATGTGCCTGGTTATATGACTTATCATGATGCTGATTCTTAGGCATTCTAGATGCATCTCAGAGGCCTTTATATACAGGCACTCCTAGTGTACTCTTAATGCATATTGACTCGAATATATTGTTATTCTGATCATGCTCCTTTATGGTCTACAATTGTACTTGTGTTTAAGTTCTTAGTTCTTGGGTGAATTTTTCCCTAAGGAAAATTCTTACACATGTCATTTAGTACTTTGACTGGTATCTAGATCCACTACCAAGTCTAAGTTAGCATAATTCATGTACCTGCCAATGACTCCCACTAAATGTGTAATATATGGCCTAGTACACACCATGGCAGACATAAGCTCTATGTAGTTGAAGTGCCTTGGACATTTTATCCTCCTCTTCCTATGTCTTTGGACTTATCTCCTCAATTAATTTCAAATGACCAGGCAAAGGTGTGCCTTTGGCATTCTCCATATAGAAATATTGAAATACCTTCTCAATATAATCAGCTGAAATAGAGTCAATTTCCTATTTTTCCTATCTCTGCGAATTTTCATATCATGATTTTTTTTTGCCCCCAAATCCTTCATATCAAAATAATTTTATAAGTGTTTTTCCAATCCCTTAACGTGATCCATGTTAGACCTACCATAAGCATGTCATCAATATTTAAACATAAGATAATGTAACTGGCATCATCCAACCTCTTAAAATTGTTAGTGTAAATTGTTAATTTAATTTGATTTATTAAATTAGCTTTATTTCCTTCTTAAGATTTTACTTTATGTACCTTTTGTATTCTCATTTAATAATTAATTAGTAATTATTAAATAGAATTTACCTTTTAGGTTACCCTTTTTAGGTTTCAATATCCTTTTATAAGGATAGATCATTTGTAATTATCTTACATCTTTTTCATTTCTGATAATATAATTTGCATATTTTCAGAGAAAAACCCTTGGCTCCTCTTGTCTTATTATTTGGTGGCAGGTTTTTTAATGCAAGTATTCTTTGGGCTTTGTGGATTTTTATTGATCAAATCCTTCATGGTATCAAAGCCAGATTTGTTGTAGCTTGTTCATTATTTGGAGAAAAATGAGAACGAGGGTTTGATAGAATAGATATAGAGTTTTATTAGTATATTTTGTGAAAATAGAAGGGGTCTCTAATTTTTGGAGCACTTTGAGGCCAAATAGACCTCATGGCATCAAAACCCCCATTTTTGTTATGAATAAGGTGTCTCAACCTTGCATAATTCCCATTCTTATTATTTATTTTGTAAATGTATTTTTTGCAAATAATGTAATTAAGTGTGAGTGTACATGTCTAGTTGGCATGTTGATGTGTCACTCCACTTGCATGTGTTGGCATCTTGAATTGTGTGTAAGGAGGTCATGACTGAAACATTTATGATGGATTTCTATGACACATAAGAGCTATCTTTGGAAGATATGATGATGGGTGAAAATGTGAAGACATGTGGCAATTGATCATTGAGTATTGTACACTCAAGTCTCCATCTAGTGCAAGGCTTGTGGCATCACCCCGAAAAAAAATTTGGATTCCTACTTTTCTAGTTGTGGAAACTCAAGATGGAAGACTTGCTTGAAGATTGTGATCTATGGAGGCAACTTCACTTGATGTGAGACCTGCAGCAATTTCTCAAGTAAATTGGGATATGAAGGATCGAAAGCCTAAGGGTCTCATTAGACTCTATCTAGCTGATTCAATTCTCTTGAATGTTCTTGATGAGAAGACCACAAATAGTTTGTGGAAATAGCTTGGGTCTATGTATCAGGCCAAATCTCTGGTGAACAAGTTGTTCCTGAGGAGCAAGTTGTATTCTCTAAGAACGGAGGAAGGAGGATCTATTATAAATCATCTAAATATTTTTAATTTACTAATTACACAGTTGACATCATCTGGTGTTAAGATAGAGGAGGAGGATCGATGTATGACCTTGTTATGTTCCTTGTTGGATTCATGGGACCATCTTGTTATGGCTCTTGGAAGTACTTTAGTCACTTTTAGAATGGATTATGTGGTGTCTTTGCTACTATCTAAGGAGACATGAAGAAAGTCTTCAAATTTGGCTAAGGAAGCTCTTATCATTTGTAGTAGATCCAATGATAGAGGGAAGGAAAATGACAACAAGTCATGAAAGGGTAGATCTAAATCTAGTGGAAAATCAAAGACTCCTAGAAAGTCCAAGGAAAAATTTTGGAACTGTGATAAGACTGGGCACTTCTGTAAAGACTGTGAAGAGCCAGAGAAGAAGAAGAAGGCCTTAGATTCTGGTTCAAAAGAATCTCAAGAAGATGGCAATGCTTTCATTATATCCTTGGTAGTACATGCATCTGGTGATATGTGGTTGATAGACTTGGGTGCTTTTTTCCCATGAACTTTCATCGAATTTGTTTCTCAAAGTATGAAGTTTTAAATGGTGGAAAGGTGTACTTGGGTGATGATTCTCACATAAAGATAGTTGGACAAGGATAGGTCACTATCAGATTCCTTGATGGATGAGTAAAGGGGATCAATGGGGTAATGCACATCCCTAGTTTGGCATGAAACCTATTATCTATAAGTATGTTGAATGATGTAGGTGTGCAAGTTGTTTTTTCTAAAGATGGATGTAAGTTGATGAGAGGAGCTATGGTGGTTTCTAAGGGTACTAGGAGAGGTAATTTGTTTTAGCTTGATGCATGCATTTCTCAGTGCAATAGCTCCTCTATTTCAAAGAAGAGAGTAGCTATCACTTCTTCCCCACCATCTGAACAAGTAGTAAAGAAAACTATGGTTATTGGTTTCGATGGTAGTGCAGCATGTGTACCTAAGGGTGCAAACACATTGGAAGGAAAGCTTCCTACAGAAAAGACAATGTTGTGGCATATGATATTTGACCACATTGGTGAGAAGGGTCTCAGAACCATTAAAAACAAGAACCTCATTGAGGGGTTAAATGATTGTAATATCGAGTTTGAATTTTGTGAACATTGTGTCTATGGTAAACAAAATCATGTTCAATTTTACTCTAGTTCTCACAAATCTTCTAATGTTTTGGATCGTATTCATTCTGATGTATTTGGTCCTATAAAAGTTCCTTCAATCTCCAAGTCTGTATTTTTTGTATCTTTCATAGATGATTATAGTAGAAGGACATGGATTTATTTCCTAAGAAGTAAGACACAAGCCTTTAGTTGGTTCAAGGAATTTAAAGCCCTTGTAGAGAATCAAACTAGTAAGAAGATTAAGTGTGTGAGAATTAACAATGGTAGTGAGTTTTTCTTAGTAGAGGTCGAACAGTTCTATAAAGAATGAGGTATTGAGAGGTATAAGACAAATCCTTATACCTGACAGCAAAATAGAGTTGCAAAAAGAATGAATAGGACATTGATGGAGAAGGCTAGGAGTATGCTTAGTGGAGCTGGTCTTCAACATGTAAGAATTTGGTATAGCTCCGATACCATGTAAGAATTTTCCTAAGGAAATAATTCAATGCCAAGATCAATGATGCAGGAGCATCCAAAGGTATAAGGGTAACCCTGTGTCACCCAAAAAATGTACTTAGACTTAGTTTATGTTTCATGTCTTTACATTTTTGGATACCCATTTGGGTCAAATAAAGGTTCCAACTCTCACAGTTCCACTATCAGTGTGTTTGAAAATCCCAAAAAAATAGGAGCATGCAATTTGGCCATGATTTTGGTGACCTAGGTGTGAATTGGCTAGATGAATGTAATTGTGATTTAGAGCATTCCAAAAATAGAATCAAGTCAAAAGGCCCCACGATTTGAAAGTTATTGCAGTTTTTCGAGTTTTGGAGACCTCCTAAGAATGCTTCAAAGTAAAGTTAGGGGCAGTAAATGACCTCAAAAAAGGCCAAAAAATGGGGTACAAGTGAAGATCATCCATAAGTCTATAGATCACTTTGAGATCTTTCCAAAAATGTAAACGGTTCGTCAATCGAAGCTACGGTTCAAAAGTTATGCCTTCCGAAAGTTTGATTATCGTTTCTGGATTCTTCTAGATTTGCACCGACTTCTAACGCCGCTTCTAGAACCTTCTATTTGGTCAGTGGATGCCTACTAGCACTTTCTAGAATGTGCTCCTAGTCCTTAACCCTCCAGGGTCTATTTAAGGAGATTTTTGGCATTGTAAAAGGCAGTTCGGAGTGGACTTTGAGAGGAGGTACCATAAGGAGAATTTATCTCCAGATTTATGCTATTGTAAGCCCTTAGGGCATGTTTTGAAGTTTATTTTCCTGTACTATTTGTACTAGCTTATTTTCTTAGTTAATATAATTTCCCTTTTCTGTTGTTTTCATTCTATTCTTGGGTTGTGTCCCCATCAAGTGGTATCAGAGCCGGTTTTCCTGAGTGTGAAGACAGAGCGCCGATTGTGAGGCAGTTTGCACCAGGACTGTGTGATTTTGGGTTCGAGTTAGAAGATGCCTCCATGAAGAGAGAATGGCGAAAGGGCTAGAGCTATTAATCTTGAGGAGGTTAGAGCCCTCCAGAGGTAGGTACAAGCATTGCAAGAGGAGCTTCGTACAAGAGCAAATGTTGCCGCAGGTGACAACAGTGAGGATGACAATGAAGAAGAAGTAATGGGACCAGAAGAGGAAGTTGATGGGGAAGTTCTGAATCCTATAGAGGAAAGGCTTTTTAGGGCCATTACTAAGTTTGGGAAAAGACCTACAATTGAAGTGGGTGTATTTTCAGAAAATCTGAAACCAGATGAGTTGATCGATTGGATCAATGAACTGGAAGAATACTTTGAGTATGAGGATATAAGGGACCCAGATAGGGTTAAGTTTTCAAAGGCAAAACTAAAAGGCCATGCCAAAATCTGGTGGCAAGAGGTTCAATTAGAAAGAAATAGAAGAGGAAATGAGAAGATCAAAAGATGGGATCGCATGGTGGACAAATTGAAGAAGCAGTTCATTCCTGTGGACTATGAGCTTGATTTGTTTAAGAAGATGCATGGGTTAAAGCAAGCAAGAAGATCAGTCCAAGAATATACCAAGGAATTTTACCGACTCTTGATTAGAGCAGGACATGCAGAAGCAAATAAGGAGAAGGTTGCTCGTTATATCAGTGGGTTGCGACCTAGCATCCAAGAGGAATTAAGTCTAGTAAGAATGACCAGCATTGAAGAGGCATACCAATTTGCCCTACGAGTTGAAGAGAAGCTGAATAAGAGGTTTGAAGGAAGACAAAGAGGGCGCGGTCAAGGAGGAAGGGAAGCGGTAGATCATCTGGAGGCCGCAATGAAACTGAAAAGAAAATTGAAGATGAGGGTACTAGCAGGAACCAGAGGAATGAGGGTTCCAACTGCTCCCGCGATCAAGACTTTGGAAATCAGAGAGAAAGAGGTAGGGGATGTGGACAAGGAAGAGGAGGCTTTTGTGGTACTTGTTTCCATTGCAATGAAGAAGGTCATCGTGCCTTTGAATGCCCTCAACGAAAAGGAAGGACAGATAGGAGAACTGAGGGCCAAGCTAGGGTTGCTCATGTGGATGAGGATGCACAATCATCACATTCAGAGGATGCAAAAAGAGGAGAGACCTTGGTAAATGAAAGAGTCCTACTAAGAGGTGAGAATGAACTGGGACAATGGAGGAGTTTGTTTCGTACCAGATGCAAGTGTGAGGATAAATGTTGTGATGTGATCATTGATGGTGGTAGCATTGATAACTTGGTATTAAAAGAGATGGTCTCTAAGCTGAAGCTCAAGAGGGAGAAACATCCCCAGCCCTATCGGATTTCTTGGGTAAAAGATGATCATAAGGTCCTAGTAAGTGAACAATGTTTAGTAAAATTCAAAATTGGGAGTTACCATGATGAAGTTCTCTGTGATGTTATTTCGATGGATGTTTGCCATCTATTGTTGGGTAGACCATGGCAGTTTGATAGACATGCAATACATGAAGGACATGCAAACACATACTCTCTGACAAAGGATGGAGTTCGCCACAAATTGAAGCCCATGAAAAAGGAAGGTGAAAAGGTATGTAGCAGTGCTAGGATTTTTCTTGTTGATGGAAGGAAGTTTTTAGATTGCATGAAACATCAACATATGTGCTATGCTTTGATTCCTAGGAAAGATAAAGAAGGTAGTAGTGAAATACCATTTGAAGTTTCAAATTTACTAGGGGATTTTGGAGATATAATCTCTAATAATGTTCCAAATGGATTGTCACTAGTAAGGCAAATCAGTCATCATATAGATCTGATTCCAGGAGCTAGTTTTCCTAACAAGGTGACTCACAAGATGACTCCTACTAAAACAAAGGAGCTAAATAGACAGGTTCAGGAGCTATTAAGGAAGGGCTTGATTCGAGAGAGCCTGATTCCATGTGCAGTACCTACAGTACTTGCACCAAAGAAGGATGGAGAGTGGAGGATGTGTACAGATTCTCGAGCTATAAATAGGATAACCATCAAGTACCGGTTTCCTTTGCCAAGGATGGATGATCTTATGGACTTATTGAGTGGAGCTCAGTACTTCACAAACATAGATCTGAAGAGTGGCTATCATCAAATACGGATTCAAGAAGGAGATGAGTGGAAAACAGCCTTCAAGACCAAGGAGGGTCTTTATGAGTGGTTAGTCACGCCCTTTGGATTGACGAATGCCCCAAGCACCTTCATGCGGCTCATGAATGAGGTACTTAAGAAGTTCTTGGGAAAATTTGTTATTGTCTATTTGGATGATATTTTAATTTTCAGCAAGACTTTGGAAGAACATTTACTGCATATTCGTAGTGTCCTTGAAAGGCTAAGGGAAGAGAAACTGTTAATTAATCTAAAGAAGTGTGTCTTTGCAAAAAGGGAGTTAGTCTATTTGGGGTTTGTTATATCACTCGAAGGTCTCAAAATAGATCCAGAGAAGGTAAAAGCCATCTTGGAATGGCCTACTCCAAGGTATGCTACTGAGGAAAGATCATTTCATGGTCTAGTTAGTTTTTAAAGGAAGTTTGTTAAGAATTTCAGTGGCATATGTGCACCCCTAACTGATACAATAAGAGGGGATAGAAAAGAGTTCAAATGGACTGCAGCAGCTGCGAGAAGTTTTGAATTGCTAAAGAAGAAGGTGACAGAACAGCCTGTGTTGGCACTTCCAGATTTTAGAAAGGTTTTCCAGGTGGATTGTGATGCTAGTGGCAGCACTATTAGGGTTGTATTAAGCCAAGAAGGTAAGCCTATTGCATATTTTAGTGAAAAATTGAATGATTCAAAGAAGAAGTATTCTGTTTATGATCAAGAGTTCTATGCAATAGTTCAGGCCTTAAAGAAATGGAGGCATTATTTATTGCTAAAGGAGTTTGTTTTGTATACTGATCGTCAAGAATTACAGTACCTAAGTAGCCAAGGTAAATTGAATTAGAGGCATATGAAGTGGGTAGAATTCTTGCAGAGTTATACATTTGTGTTGAAGCATAGAAGTGGAAAATCTAACAGGGTTGCAGATGCACTAAGTAGGAGATAGTCACTGCTTACAGTAATGCAGGTTGAAGTAGTTGGGTTTGATGAACTCAAGAATTTGTACCCTGAGGATCCCGATTTTGCTGAAGCATGGAAAGCTTGTAAAGAACTTGTTGCTGTAGATAGAACCAAGTGGTTAGACTATTTGTTTCAGGATGGAATGTTGTTCAAAGGTAGTCAATTGTGCATTCCAAGGATTTCCATGAGGGAAAATCTGATTAAGGAGAAACACAGTGGAGGGATGGCAAGACATTTTGGTCAAGATAAGACCATTTCCATTCTTAGAGAACATTATTTTTGGCCTCAAATTTCACAGGATGTGAAGAAGTTTGTATAGAGTTGCCAGGTTTGTCAAGTTGCTAAGGGGTTTAGTCACAATACTGGTCTATATCAGTCGTTGTCTATTCCATCAAGGCCATGGGAGGACATAAGTATGGATTTTGTTCTTGGATTACCAAGGACACAAAGGGGTAATGACTCAGTATTCGTGGTGGTTGATAGGTTCTCCAAAATGGCACATTTCATTCCATGCCACAAAACTCATGATGCTGTCCATATTGCATACCTATTTTTCAAAGAGGTGGTAAGACTACATGGCCTTCCAAGGAGTATAGTTTCTGACAGAGACACTAAATTTGTGGGGTATTTCTAGAGGACATTGTGGGAAAAGTTGAGAAAAGAATTGAAATTCAGTTCCACGCATCACCCACAAACTGACGGTACAACAAAAGTGGTAAATAGAAGTCTGGGCAATTTGCTAAGATGTTTAGTTGGGGATAAGCCCAAGGGATGGGATTTAATTCTACCACAGGCAGAGTTTGCTTACAATAACTCTATAAATAGGAGTACTGGAAAATCACCATTCCAAATTGTATATGGGAATAGCCCAAGGACTGCACTAGAGCTGAGGAAGATAGAACAAGGGGAGAGGACAAGTGTTAAAGCTGAGGAATTTGTTGAACATATCAAGCGTCTACATGAGGAGGTTCAGGCACACATAACCAAGATGAATCAAGAGTATAAAGCTAGGGCTGATCAAAGGAGAAGACATAAGGAATTCCAAGTAGGAGATTTAGTCATGGTGCACTTACGAAAAGAAAGATTTCCAGCCGGTACTTACAACAAGCTGAAAATGAAGAAATTTAGCCCTTGCAAAATTTTGAAGAAACATGACTCAGGAAATGCATATGAAGTGGAGCTGCCAGATGGTATTCACATTTCTCCCATTTTTAACATTGCAGATTTAACATAGCATCATGATGATGGTGCAGATGATGAGCTGGTGTTCGAGCCATGTCCAATTCCTGCTTCTAAGAAGGAGGAAATAGAAGACATTCTAGATCATCGTGTGGGTAGGAGTACCAGAAACAAGTAGTATGAAGAGTATTTGGTCAAATGGAAAGGATGATCGATCGAGGACTCAACTTGGATTTTAGCAGCTAAGGTTTCCCATTTGGGATTTCCTCTACCATCCATAAAGTGACAGGGTCACTTTTCAATCTACCCTGGGTGTCTTATGCAGGAGCATCCAGAGGTATAAGGGCAATCTTGTGTCATCCAAAAAATGTACTTAGACTTAGTTTTTGTTTCATGTCTTTACATTTTTGGATACCCATTTGGGTCAAATAAAGGTTCCAACTCTCACAGTTCCACTATCAGTGTGTTTGAAAATCTTGAAAAAATAGGAGCATGCAATTTGGCCATCATTTTGGTGACCTAGAAGGTGTGAATTGGCCAGATGAATGTAATTGTGATTTAGATCATTCCAGAAAAAGAATCAAGTCAAAAGGCCCCACGGTTTGAAATTTATTACAGTTTTTCGAGTTTTGGAGACCTCCTAAGAATCCTTCAAAGTTAGGTTAGGGGCATTAAATGACCTTGAAAAGGGCCAAAAAATGGGGGATGAGCAAAGCTCCTCCATAGGGCTATAGAGCACTTCGAGAGCTTTCTAAAAATGTAAACGGTTCGTCAATCGGAGCTATGGTTCAAAAGTTATGCCTCCCGAAAGTTCAGTTACCGTTTCTAGATTCTTCTAGATTTGCACCGACTTCTAAGGCCGCTTTTGGAACCTTCTATTTGGTCGGTGGATGCCTACTAGCACTTTCTAGAATGTACTCCTAGTCCTTAACCCTTCGGGGTCTATTTAAGGAGATTTTTGGCATTGTAAAAGGCAGTTCGGAGTGGAGTTTGAGAGGAGGTACCATAAGGAGAATTTATCTCCAGATTTATGCTATTGTAAGCCCTTAGGGCATGTTTTGAAGTTTATTTTCCTGTACTATTTGTACTAGCTTATTTTCTCAGTTAATATAATTTCCCTTTTCTGTTGTTTCCATTCTGTTCTTGGGTTGTGTCCCCATCAATCAAGAAGCTCAATAGATAGCACAAGAGAGACTAATGATAATCAAATGAGAATGGATATCAGATGATTGTATGCTAGATGAATATACACTAGAATTCCCTTTTATATAAAGGAAACTAAAATGACTAGGAGTTAGCAAAGTGATAAGCCTCACAACTAAGCACATGTCCACTAAGAGTGGATTATCCTCCATTGAGAATAGGAGTTTGTGTGATGATGAGAGGATAAGCTTACATTGGTGTTGTTGGGATTACAAATGTGAAATGTATACTTCTAGGGGGGGTGAATCAGAATTACTAAACTCTAACCAATAAAACTTTTTATCTTTAAAAAAATGCATGCATAAACATATTGAATTAACATGTAAAGTAAATACATCCACATAAGCACTTGACACCAGATATGATTACCCAGAAACCCTCTAATGAGAAGGTAAAACTAGGGTGGGGATGACACCCACAATTCTTCACTATTGTAGCAATAAAGTTCACTACTTAAGGTTACATGATTTGACCATTATCATGATTTTCCCTGCTAAAGGCTTACAAAGGATTGTTAGATCCTACCTTGTTCAAGGATTTTAACACCCTATTAGAAGTGTGTCTGGCTAAAGGACTTTAGAACACTCACTTGGAATGTCACCCTATTAAAAGATTTCACTATGACTGTTAAATCAACCTTGATACAAGGATTTCATCCTACTGATACAGTTGTTAGAAAGTATAGTAGAATGTTTGATCTGATATACTTACAATCTGATATTGCTGAATTTAGATCCCAATTCAGTTCATCTCAGTCCTCTCTGATCTTATATGAAATCATTGTAACCTTGGTCCTCTATTTTGCTAATTGATTTTGTAATTCTATCCTTCTTCTAAGTCACCTTGAATGCATGTTGATCAATTTACCCCTTTCACTACTGTCATCACCTTCTCACATGCATTCTCTAATGCTCTCTCTTATACACTATAAATTATGGGGCTTCATCTCCCTTTAAAAAGACCTTGGTGGCTTAGGGTTAGGTATGAATCTATGATTGAGATTCATCCAACTTTCTCGCTTAATTCCCTCCATTTTTTTGATTAGTTGCATGTTGATTGCATAGGGAATCCAAATAGATTTGACCTTATCTTCAAATCTTCTAGATCTATCCATATGTCCGCTCAAAAATGGTTTACATAGTTGTTTGTGCCATCACAAATAACTAGATCATTTCTATGTTACTCAACACTTGTTAATACTGATGCTCAGCACATACTATAATTTTATCTGGCTTAGCACTTGAACTTGCTCAGTTTCTATTTTTCACTTGGCACTTGAACTACTCAGTATTGTCTATTTTCTTAGCACTTGATTTACTCAGCACATGAGTGAGTCAGTACTCATTGCGACTCAGCATCTATACATATTATACTTGACATATGTTACTAACTTGGCATGAACTTAGAAAATTTCTCAAGTGTGTTGACACTCAATTGTCAAAACCAATTTGAGATCAACAATCTCCCCCTTTGACACGAGTGGAAAAAACACTTAATTATAAATGATGAATCTAATCTCCTCGAGTATAATGTACATCCAATTCGGTATATATACAAAACTTCAAAATTGTTCAAAATTTTGTGAAGATCTATATACCTAAAAAATTTATAACTCCCCCTGAGTTAATGTGTCTTTTTTGTATCCAAAATCTCTTAGAGCATATTGATTTGCATCTATTGTAACTCTTTGTCTTCATCCTAAATTTTGATACTCTTTATCTGATTTGATATGCCCTATTTCCTACTTTCGTGTTGTTTTCTCCCCCTTTCTTCTCTCTATTTATTTTGTAACTCCCCCTTTCACATGTCTCCCCCTTGTATAGATATTTCCCCTTTAATATTTATCCCCCTTTTTGACACTGATGTCAAAGGGTCTATACACTAGTGTGTATTTATCCAAGAAGTTCTTATTAACTTCCATTACAATCTTGAGAGCAGCATCCTAGTTGTCTATTGCAACATCTACAAACTTGATTTGGATGGTTGTCTCAGCTACAAGGTGAACTAAGCCATCAAGTGTTGAAAGATTAGGATCTTTCTTGAGTACTTCTTCTATATAGGCTAGTTCTTTATATACGATTTCCATGTGTGGGGTTAGGGAGGCTTGAATTTGAACTATCTTGGCTCTTGTATTAGCCTCTTCTATTTTTAGCACAACTAGTTCCTTTTGTGTGTGAAGCATGGAATGAAAATGCTTCTCACTTTGAGCTGGGTTTTGTGGTAACTACATACCAAATACTTTCAAGTTTCTCTCTAGACTCAAAATTCTTTGGCTCATTTCTTGAGTAAAGAGTGTGGGGTCACACAATTTAGCATACAGTGAGAATATATTCTCAAGTACCTTCTTCACCTTTTCTATATTTGTAGAAAATTCCACATGTGATAGTGCCATTCCACTTGATATTTTATCATTTACCTTTCCTTAAAATTTCTTCTCAAACCATTCCATGAGTTTTACATTAGTCTCTTGGTCTTCATTGGTCAGCTATTCAACAGTTTCTGACAATTGTTCCAATATTGGCTTGTTTGCATTAGGTGTTTGCAAGAAGAATGCATCTAGGAAGATGTCTTCGATTTCATGCAGTGCTTGCCTTTGTTTATACTCTTTTCTAAGTATCTCTTGGTTCTTTTTCCTATCTAATGCCTCCTACATTTCATTTATCTATTCAATGTTCATGGTTGCATAGTCATACTTTTGTATGACAATTTCTTCATCTAATGTTCGGTCTCCATAGTGAAGTATCCTTGCAACCTTTGTAGAGCTTGAGCCTGGTGCTAAAATTTTAACTTCCATTGCTTTAGAGCTCGGCTTCTAAAGGAATTTTGTAGGAGTGCCAGTAGTTGGTAAATTGACCAGTGTTTGGATGGCTTCCTGCTCCTTTTCTTTTGGAATGTCCTTATCTTCCTGTGATCCTCCTTGATCAATCACAATTATTTGTGGTGCACCTTGATTTTGTGCAGTAGGAATAGATACTTCTACCTATCTTGTTTGTTCCATTGTTGGCTCCTTGGTAATTCAAGTTTGTTGTCTAGTCATGACAACTTTCACTGTGGTGTCAACCTTAGCTGATGTATCTATTGATGCTTGCTCTTGAGGTTGTGCATTGGTAGTTGTATGGATGGCAGAGGATTTTTCTTGTGTATCCACCTTGTCCCTACTTAGGTTAGCTACTACTTTCTAAAACTCATCTACACTGACCAATATTGGATTGTCACACAATTTTACTTGTAAAGTTGATTGGTCAAGGATCTTCTTTAGATCCTTTGCAATGAGTGGGTTGATGTTCTAAACTGTGTTTTCAGGAACATATTTAACTTTAATTGTTTTTGCGGGTGTGTTTGTGTCATGTGGAGGACTTGGTGGTGGCAATTGTGTGTCTTGCACGCTCTGATATGTTTGCTACTCCTTAGTACTTTCCATTTTATCTTCTTTTTGTATTCCCTCCTCCACTGTGTTTCCTTCCTTTTCTTTTTCATCTTCTCTTTCCTTATCATTCTCTTCCTCTTCTTCATTATTTCTTCACTCAAAGGGATCCTCCTCTCCTTCCTTGATAGTAGTTAGCCCATATATCAATTTCCACATTTGTGTGGACTTCTTTACAACATCTTCAATCTTACTTGAAGAATGTTGAAAGCCTTGTACTTAGGTGCAAATTTGCTACCATGTTTCTTCTTTGCTTTTGTTATTTGGCCTTTTGATAATTCTGGTATCACTTGTACCAATGTGGACTCTCTTATTTCTTTCTCCATGTTTAGGTAATAATTCCATTTATTCTCAACAATGGAATACAAATCCTTAGGCATAGTGGTGTCAAATTCAAGTGGAGTATTCTTGAATTTTTCCATCATGGCATATACTAACTCCTCAATCTTATTCTAATCTTCTCCATTTAATTTATTGAATTCAAAAATTTTCAAACCAATCAAGTCTACATTATCCCTAATATTTTTACAAATTTTTTCAATATTAGACTTGGGTGCATGACTTACCACTCTGAACTAGCTGTTGTCATCTGACTCATTCCTCTCTTCATCAGATTTAGGTTGTGCAACATATTTCCTCCTTATCTTCTTTTGCACTAGACCTGGTTTCTTAGTAGCCTTCTTCTTCTCTTTTTTTTGCTCCTTTTCCTTGTGAGTTGTGGCCCTTGTAGTTGCTCTAGTGGCTGAAGCAGTGGGCTTTGCAAGGCTTGGTTTTGCAATCTTCTTACCCTTGGACGGAGCTGCAGGCTATTTCTGAGCCTTTCTCTTCTTTGGACCTTGTACTACTGGTGCTTCCTCAACTTGTTCCTCCTTAGCATCTTCTTCTTCATATTAACCCATTCCTTGTGTTAGGGCAAGAGGTTATTGGCCCTATTCTTCTTCTTCTTCTTTTTCTTCTTCATCTTCATTATCACCTTCAACTCCCTCACCAAATTTTTCTTTTAGCTTCTTTACCAATTTATCTTTCTTTTTGAGATTTGAGGTAGTTTTCAACTCCATTTCAACCTTAGATTTTACAACATGATAGTTACCAAAAATCTTTGTTGGTTTTTCAATTTCCTTTGCAAGTAATGTAGTGATGGTTGTTGATGCTTCATCTATATTAATCTCATACCCCGAAGGCCTTAGCCATCTTACTGTGGGTACTATAGCCTAGATAAATGTGTAGTCAATATCTACCAAGAAACATATGTCATTGTAATACTTCTCTACTAGGGAAACTAGATTTCTCAATCTTTGTTTCATGGATTGCTTGAAATCATCAAAGTAGCTAGTCATTACAGACTCAAAATTGTCTCCCATTTTCTCTATGTACTCATTTATTTGTACTGCCATAGACCAATTGGTCTTCCAACCTACCTTATGAAAAGAAGGAAACTCATTTTGTACATAAAAGAATATACATATCAAACTTGAACCAACTTTTCATTGAGCACCTTTTGATCTCCTTATTGCTCCTAGGTTCTCCATGATTTGTTGCAGTTGTAGCTCTACAAGATCATAAGTATGATCTTTCTTCACAATTTTGTACCCTACATCAACTACAATACATGGTACATTTTTTAGTTCGCTTGATTGATAAAATTTGTGAGATATGACCCTTACTACAAATTCAAGAATTGGATCCTTGATGGTGTCAATAGTCATTCCCCTCTTATCCCACTTTGCCCCTGTATTCTTTTCAATTGCTTCTTTAGAGTCACTTCTTAGGGTTTTGGATCGTTCTAGGGTTGAAAATCTTGTAACCTTGTGTATAATCCTTTTTGATAGTTCAATAGGTCCACCTTCCAACCATAATCCATCATGGATTCTACTCAAAACAATTTGTATCCATTCAGTCTTAAAGATGGTGGGGAAATCTAGCGCATGGGTTAAGCCCTTTCTCTCAACAATCTAAAATTCTTCCTTCAACACTCCATTCTCACATAACTTTTCATATGTCTGACGAGTTTTCGTATCTCCTATCCCTCCAACCTAGCAATTATATCATTTCCTTACATCCTAAACCATTACAATCTTGGGTGGAATGATTGATAATGCCCCTATTGGGTCGTTCTTACATGCAACGTCAAGGATAGCTCTAAAATTTGGTTGCTTAACCTTATTGCTAACCAACTAAACTTCAAAAGGTTCCTTGTCTTTAAGATTCCTAGAGCTTGAGGCCATTTTGTAAAAACTAGGGTTTCAAAATATAAAATTGTGTTACTACATAGCTTGGCACGTGAGGAATATCTTTAAATCGATGAAACAATGCTTGATCTCTACTAAAATTTGTGTAAAAGCTTCAATCTTTGGTTGCCAATTGCTTCTTCACTCTGCTCACTCTTTCTCTATGTTCCTAATGATGAAAAATGAGCATAAATTTTCCTTATACCCTTTCAAAACATCACATTTAATGCATGATGCATATACAGCTGTAAACTCGACTTCTATGCAAATTTTTTTCACTCAACATCCATTAGAATTACTCTTATTCAATTTCAATAGTAATTTATTTCTACTCAGCAACCACTACTGACTCGGCTTCAACTAGCTCTGGCTGACAACTCAGCACATACTAGAATTTTACTCAGCTATTGAAGTGAACTTTTCACACTTAGAAATAGGATAAAAATTTAGAGTTTTGACATTGGTTTTTCCTTGTTGACTTGCATCTTTACTCATGCTAATTTAACCTTTTTCTTTACTATCTTATCTTGGAACTAATGTATGATGAAAAATTTAAATATTAGTCCTACATACCTTCTTTTGCTTAGTTTGATGAAATGTGATCACTTGACCTTTCAGGTGAAGTGATCCCTTCATTTGATGTGTCACATCCATCTTTCTTCTTCCATGTTTTGTTCATCTCTCCTTTGATGTGCTCAACATCTACCTTGCCTTTTCCTTTGTTGAACTCTGAGTTAGGTGCCTTTGTCCTTGTTGGGCAGCGCTTGTTGATATGACCGGTCTTTAAAAAACTAAAGCATGTGCTTTGACTTAGCCATCTATTGTAACTACCACTGAAATGTGTTTTTATGCAATTCTCAGGGATGTGTCATACTCTTGACAATAATGACAACTATGTCTTGTGCTGTAGTGCCAATTGTAGGAATTTTCATGATTTATTCCCTTGTTTGATGACCATGTGGGTTTGGATTTGCATTCAAAGGCTTTGTGTCCAAACTTCTAACAATTGTAGCAATGTCCTTCAAATTTTGGTGCATGCATGGTTCTAGTTCTGCATTCATGTGCCTGATGACCTTATTTGTTGCACTTGTGATAGTGTGTCACATTCTTTGGCTTAGCATTATTACTAGCATTATTGCTCCTGCAAACATTACCTATATGTCTTTTCTTTCCACAATGATGACAAGTAGGTTTAGAGTTATTACCTTTATTGTTTCTTTCCTCAGTAGCTTTGGATGATTCTCCTTCTTCAGTGCTTGTGTAGCCCAATCCTAATGTGTCTTTACTAGATCTAGGGGATTTTAGTAGTTGCTCAAAATACTTGATGGCTTCATTTGGCTTGTTGAAGCTTAATGCAAACACCTCTCTTTTTAGGTCATTCTACAATTTCAATGTAGTTATCTCAATTTCCTTGGCATTCAACTCATGATGGGCATTCATCATTTGGCTTAGGATGTCCAATTGCATGTTTGAGAACCTAGATAGCTCTACTGATTTTTCTTCCAATCTTTTTGAAAAAATTCTTTTGTCTTATTCAACCATGACCTTTTCCTCTATAGCTTTCTTCTTTTGTTCAGACACCTCACATAGCAATATTGCTTGTGATTCTTGCTCCAACTTGAGATTTCTAATCTCTTCACCTTGTGCTCTATTCTAGTCCATGAGATCTACAATTTTTGCATCAAATTCATAAGAGTTACCATCTACAAATAACTTTGTGGTGTCAATATCCTTGTATTGTGAGTCATTTTTTGCTATAGCAATCTCTTTCCTTCTCTTTAGCAAACTTGTCAAGGAATCTTTGGCTTCATCCAATTATTGCAGTAAGAGATGTATCTCAATCTCCTGATTTCTAATGGTCTTTCCCAACTTTTAAACCTCCATCTCAAGATCTTTTTCTCCAAGCTATAAGGCTTCTCCTGATGAGAATTTAGCTCTGATACCAATTGTTGGGATTACAAATGGAAAATGTGTACTTCTGAGAGGGGGGTGCATCATAAGTACTAAAATCTAACCAATAAAACTTTTAATCCATAGAATTTTAGTTAGGCCCCTACAATAATAGGCTATCGAGGGGGCCCAGATAGGCCCTATCCTCTACTCGGCTCTATCTTGGTAGGAAATAAAATAATGGACGCATAAACATATTGAAATAACATGTAAAGTAAATGCATCCACATAAACACTTGACACCGGATATGATTACCCAAAAACCCTCGAATGAGAAGGTAAAACTGGGGTGGGGATGACACCCACAATTCTTCACTGCTGTAGCAATAAAGTTCACTGGTTAAGGTTACATGATTTGACCATTCTCATGATCTACCCTGTGAAAGGCCTACCCTATTAAAGACTTACAAAGGATTGTTAGATCCTACCCTATTAAAGGATTTTAACACCCTATTAGAAGTGTTCCTAGCTAAAGGACTTTAGAACACTCGTTTAGTATGTCACCCTATTAAAGGATTTCACTATGACTGTTAAATCAACCTTGATACAAGGATTTCATCCTACTGATATAGTTGTTAGAAAGTACAGTAGAATTTTTGATCTAATAAACTTACAATCTAATACTATTGATTTTGAATCCCAATTTAGTTCATCTCAATCCTCTCTGATCTGATATGAAATTGATGTAACCTTGGTCCTCTATTCTACTAACTGATTCTCCAATTCTATCCTTCTTCTAAGTCACCTTGAATGTATGTTGATCAATTCACCCCTTTCACTACTATCATCACCTTCTCACATGCATTCTCTAATGCTCTCTCTCATAAATTGTAAATTATGGGGCTTCATCTCCCTTTAAAAAGACTTTGGTGACTTAGGGTTAGGTATGAATCTATGATTGAGATTCATCCAACTTTTCACTTAATTCCCTCTATTTTTCTAATTGGTTGCATGTTGATTGCATAGGGAATCCAAATAGATTGGATCTTATCTTCAAAGCTTCGAGATCTATCCATATGTTGGCTAAAAAATGGTTTACATAGTTGTTTGTGCCATCACAAACAACTAGAACATTTCTATGTTACTCAACACTTATTAATATTGATGCTTGGCACATACTATAATTCTATCTAGCTCGGCACTTGAACTTGCTTGGTATATATTGTTCACTCAGAACTTGAATTGATCGGTACTATCTATTTGTTTGGCACTTGATTTACTCGGCACATGAGTGACTCGACACTCATTGCAACTTGACATCTATACATATTATACTCGACATGTGTTACTAACTATGCATGAACTTAGAAAATTTATTAAGTGTGTTGACACTCAATTGTCAAAACCAATCTAAGATCAACAGGTGTATCTCATAAAAAGATGTTGTAGACACCATGTGCTCAATTAGAGTGTGAACAACCATGTTGTCTTCATGACAACTCTGTTGAATATGCAAACTTCTATGTTGTCAACAAGACAACTCATATGACTACGCATACTCCTAGGTGTCCACATGACAATTAATAAAATAATGCATTTAACCTAAGTAAACTTAAGTAAAGTGTAAATAGTAATTAATTATTTACACTAATAGTACCCCTTAAGTGCAACTTAGGGGAATGCACTTAAGCTCACAAAAGCTATGATGGGTCCCAGTTACCAATAGTGGCATGTTGTGATGGTTAAGTTGTTGAGTTGTTATCCTTGCCATCAAGGTTCAAATCTAATGGGGATGAGGTCCCTTGTTTGTGGCCTCACTAGTTAATTGCTCCAGGTAAATGCGTTTACCCCTCTTTTAAAAAAAAATTGATGGGTCCTAGCCACTAGGCCATGTTAGGTACCCATGTACAAATTCAATGCAATGAAATCTCCCTAAAAATGGAGAAAGAGGGAAAACTTCATGGTAAAAACCCTCCCCCAAAAAGAGAGATAAGTACAATAAAGAAGAGAAGAGTCATATGACCCCCCTAGGTTAAAATCTCACACACCCAAGAGATCTCACAAATGAAGATACTAGAGCTCAGTGAAGGGCTTTGTGAAGATATATGCAATATGCTACTCTATAAGACAATAATGTAATGCAATGACCTACTCATGAATTAGCTCTCTAATGCAGTGCATAACCTCAATGTGTTTTATGTGTTGGTATTGGACTATAGTTAGTGGGTTATACAAACTCAAACTTAAGAACAAATCTTTTGGGTTGAAGTTGTGCCCACTGCCTATTATCTAGTTAACAAATCTCCTACATCAGCCCCTATTGGTAAGACACCCATGGAAGTGTGGTTTGGTAAGAAGCCTTCAATTAGACATCTTCATTTTTTTCGTTGTGAAGCTTATGCACATGTTCCAAAGGAGAAAACATCTAAGTTGTAAAACAAAGTTGTCAAATATATTTTCATTGGATACAATGTTGGTGTGAAGGGATACAAGCTTTGGGACCCTATGACTAGTAAGGTGTTGTAGAGCAGAAATCTTATTTTAAGAGAGCTAACATCTTCTCCTATTGTGCTACAACTAGATGAAAAAGAGAAGAAAGAAGATATTGTTCAGTTTCCTCCTACACTTGACAAGACTGAACAAAAAGACCATGTTGGGTCTAATGATGAGGAGAGCTATAGTAGCTCTAATAGTTTAGAAAAAGAGGAAGAACAACCTTAACCTCAATCTTTGAGAGATCCACAAGAGTAAGAAAGCAACTAGAAAGGTTTGGTTATTCTATGTTAGATTTCAGTTTTTCCTTCACTTTGATTACTAACACTAATGAGCTTAGATCTATGAAAGAGGCTTTGGATATGAGAGATGCAGGTTCTTGGATTGAGGCCATGGATGATGAGTTGGCTTCATTGGATAAAAACTAAACTTGGGACCTTGTACCTTTGCCTAAAGGATTGAAACCTGTTGGTAGCAAATGGGTGTTCAAGAATAAATTTTTTGTAGATGGTAGTGTTGAAAGGTATAAAGCTAGATTGGTTGCAAAGGGGTACTCACAGGTAGAGGGAATAGATTATGGTGAAATATTCTCTCCTATTGCAAAGTTGACATCGATTAGATTTCTTTTATCTCTTTTTGCATCATATAATTTAGAGATATAATAGATGGATGTGAAGAAAAATTTCCTTCACTTTGATTTGGAGGAAGAGACTTATATGTATAGCCTAGGCACTACATTGTTAAAGGTAAAGAATCTTTGGTTTGCATATTAAAGAAGTCTCTGTATGGTTTGAAACAATCTCCTAGGATGTGGTACCTTAAGTTTGATGCCTTTGTGCTCTCAATTGGATTTGTAAGATTGAAATTAGATCATTTTGTTTATTTCAAAGTTGACAATGATCACCTTCTTATTGTTTCATTATATGTTGATGATATGTTGTTGTTTGGGAAGGGTAAGGGTATATTTTTTATTTTAAATCTCAATTGTTAGCACAATTTGAGATGAAAGATCTTGGGGCAACAAGGTACATCTTGGGTATGGAAATTAGTAGAAATAGGTCTAACAGAAAACTTCGGTTGAGTCAAAGTAAGTATGTGAAGCCTATGTTGGACAGCTTCATCATGGTAGATTGTAGACCATTGTGTGTTCCTATTTCTATTGGAACAAAGTTATCTATAGATGATTGTCCAAAATCTCCTAGTGAGGTGGAGGACATGAGTAGAGTACCTTATGCTAGTGTAGTTGGTATTCTTATGTATGCTATGGTCTATACTAGACCAGACATTGCCCAAATAGTGGGAGTTTTCAACCAGTTTATGGCTAATCCTAGACGGGTACATTGGGATGTAGTTAAGTGAGAATTCAGATATTTGAGGGGTATATCTGATTACTCCATTTTTTATCATGGTAACTCTTCTAGAGCTTTGCATTTAGTTTGCATTTTTGGGTTTGTGGATTTAGATTGGGTAGGTGATATTGATAGCAAGAGATCCACTAGTGCTATGATTTTTTATTTTAAATCTCAGTTGTCAACACAATTTGAGATGAAAGATCTTGGGGCAGCAAGGTACATCTTGGGTATGGAAATTAGTAGAAATAGGTCTAACAGAAAACTTTGGTTGAGTCAGAGTAAGTATGTGAAATCTATGTTGGACAAGTTTGGCATGGTAGATTGTAGACCATTGTGTGTTCCTATTTCTATGGGAACAAAGTTATCTATAGATGATTGTCCAAAATCTCCTAGTGAGGTGGAGGACATGAGTAGAGTACCTTATGATAGTGTAGTTGGTAGTCTTATGTATGCTATGGTCTGTACTAGACCATACATTTCCCAAATAGTGGAAGTTCCGAGCTAGTTTATGGCTAATCCTAGACAGGTACATTGGGATGCAGTTAAGTGAGTATTCAAATATTTGAGGGGTACATCTGGTTACTCCATTTGTTATCATGGTAACTCTTCTAGAGCTTTCAATTTATTTTTTATTCATGGGTTTATGTATTCAGATTGGGCAGGTGATATTGATAGCAAGAGATCCACCAGTGCTTATGTGTTCACTATGTTTGGCAATGCCATCAGTTGGATGAGTAAGTGACAACTTGTGGTTTCTTTTTCCACTACAAAAGCTAAGTACATGGTTGCTACTCATGCTTATAAGGAAGCCATTTGTCTTAGGATATTGTGTTATGATATGGTGTTGATGCAGAATAGATTACTATTTGGTGCAATAGTCAAAGTGTTATTTGCCTTGCAAAGAATCCAACTTGTCATGCTAGACCAAAGCACATTGATTTGTAGTTTCACTTTGTGAGAGGTATGGTGGAAGATGGAAACGTAACTTTGGAGAGGGTAGATACTATAAGGAATGTTCTAGATGTATTAATGAAACTAGTGGGCACAGAGAAGTTTGGATGGTGTTCAGAGTCTATGCCCCTTTCAGCCTATAGCAATTAGTTCTTGTTATGTTCCTATTGCTCTTACAAGGTGTTCAACAAATGGGAGAATGTTAGGAATAAGGTGCCTCAACCTTGCATAATTTATATTCTTAATTTTTTTTTTGTAAATGTATTTTTTGCAAATAATGTAATTAAATGTGAGTGTACATGTCTAGTTGGCATGTTGATGTGTCACTCTACTTGCATGTGTCAGCATCTTGAATTGTGTGTAAGGAGATCATGACTGAAATAGTTATGATGAATTCTTATGATGTGTAAGAGCAATCTTTGGAAGATATGATGACGGGTGAAGATGTGAAGACATGTGGCAATTGATCATTAAGTATTGTACACTCGAGTCTTCATCTAGTGCATGGGGTTCAGGGCATCACCTCGAAAAAAATTGGGTTCCTACTTTTATAGAGAATGGTAAAACCCTAATACGGTTCTTCTTTGGAAGTTTCCCTAAAATGGAAAATGCATGATATAAGTGACTTTAGGGTCACACATAGGAGAGAGTGAAAGTTTATTGTTGGTAGTATTTTGTTGCGACTAGATTTTTCTTTCGTGTCCTAAAAGAACTTGCATTGCAAGTGTGTTATAACTTTTGTGTGGAAGATAATACATTGTGAAAGTTTTGGAGGGGTGGGGTTGTTTTACTGAAAGGTTTTCCCCACCAGCATATCTTTGTATTTATGTATTTTCTTTCTGTGTCTATTTTCTATATTCATGGTTGACTGCAATATTATTGTTTACATAATATCAAATCTAGAATTGTAAGGATTTAAATAGAATTTGCACAATACTTTGCTTAAGGAATTAGTGTAGGAAATTATTTTTGCACTTAATTTTCCTTACAATTTTCATATAAATTTTGTCAATTTTGGACAACGTTGATCTGGGAGGTAAAAAAGTTTTCACAGTAGGGTCATACAGCCTTTGCATGCAATTTAAGAAGCAAAAAATAAAATAAAATAGCAAAAAATATGTTTTTGGCAACTACATTAACCACTGCCTATCACACAAAAAATTTTTGGCCCTCAATTATTTTGCCACTCGCCAATAAACAGCAACCCTCCACTACTAGAAGATTCCCTACCATTGTCGCTCTACTCCTACACCCTTTGCAGCTTCGTCGCCAGTGGCACCACCACCACCAACAATTGGGCCACCAGCACAGCTCTACTTGGGGGTGGTAGTTTTCTTTTGTTTTTTTAAATAATTTTTTCCTTGCATTTTCGGGGGCCTTGTCAATTTTCTCATGATATCTTGAGCATATGGAGGTCTTTTTTTCAATCCGAAAGAAGCGCTAGAAAGTTGGTTCTGAGATGGAGATGATAGATTAGGTGTTTTTGGATTTGTTTCTAGTTTGGTACCTATTTTGGTGCTTGAATTCTATTAATGACTTCTAAATTCTAGGGGGCATAACTTTTGCATTATAGCTCTATTTTCCATTCCAAAAAAGTGTCAAAAAGCTCTTCTTGAGAACTTTCTAGATTCTCTATTATTTCACCAATATTTTGTACTAGGTATTTGTGATTCATATCGAAAGCTAATTTTCTCTTTTCTTGTTTATGCTTTCCTTCTACAAGCTAGGGTTCAATTATTTGCACTGTGGGGGCTCTTTTCTATTATTTTATGTTATTATATCAGCATATTAGAAAACTTAAAAATACCTTCTAAAACAATGACCAAGACCTCTTCTAGTCTAGTACTTCTAAGCCGACACAACTATCATACATGAAAATCCCATAAGCAACGACCTCTCTATTCAAAAGGTTTTTGGTCATGTCTAGACATAGTGCAACCAATTTTTTAGAGTCAATATTAGACTTTGCAACATAGGAATAAGATGGATAAAGCCATGGGTCTGATTTCTTTGAGTGTTTAAGAAAGCTTACAATTTCATCTTGAAGAGTGTTCCACTCCTCAAGAAATGTGGGATAAGTTTACAGACTTGTTTGGCACCATCAACGAGTTCAGAGCTCTTCAGATTAAGGTAGAGCTTACTTCTCTTGTACATGATGCTTTCCCCTCTATGGAGGAATTTCTTATGAGGTTCAAATAGTAGAGGACTTTTTTATAGGGATGCAGGAAAGAGAAGATAGATAAGGAGTGCATCTACCTTATTCTCTCTAAGCTTCAAGGAAACTTTCATATTTTCTTTTCTACCTTCCATTCCACTATGGATGCCTTGGGTCCCATATTTACCATGCCCACTTTTGAGGACTTTTGTGATCAATTGACTAGAGAGAAATCCAAGCTTACACACTTGGATACTATCACTAGTTCAAAGCCTTAGGAATTAGTTGCTCAAGCATTTACAAGGAAATAGAAGAAGAAATTGAAGCCCAAGATAGATTCAGTGGGCAATGAGAGTTCTTCCAAGCTTATCCTTAAATTAGATGCTCTAAAACCCTCTCAGAAGGGTAAATCTTCTAATTCTAGTGAGTCTTCCTCTAAGACTAAGAAGTTCATAGGTGATCCTTGTAGTTTTGTGGCAAGCAAGGACATCCAATTTCTAGGTGATGGAAACATCTTGAGGCTTTAGAGGAGGCCATGTAGTAGCATAGTATTTCTTCTCTGAAGCCACCACCTCCTTCCCCAAGGAAAGGAAATGTTCTTTCTGCACGAGCATTATCCTCTACAACTACTTGGATTCTTGATTCTGGAGCTTCACATTCTATGACACACTCACCTGATTTGGTCACCTCACTTTCTTAGAGTGATACTACATAGATTATAGTTGGTGATTCTTCTTAGCTTTCGGTCACAGGTTCAGCAACTATCTCTTTAGAAGGTGGTTCACTACAAGATGTTCTCTTGGTTCTAACCATTTCTATGAACCTCCTATCTATCTTTCATATTTGTCATTCAAGCTCTAGGAAGATAGTTGAGTTCTCACCACATGATGTGGTTATTTGAGACCTCCATAATCTTGACTTGGTTATTACTATAGGGACTGTTGATCTTCAGTCTCACTTAGATTAGTTTGATGGTTTTGAGAGCTTTGATTCTATTGGTGTTTCTCTCATTTCTCATGTAGACACAATGAGCAAGGTTTGGCATGAGTGCTTTAGCCATGTTAGCTATAGATATTTATAGCATATGAGTACATAGGAGTTGGTGATTGGGTTACCTCAAATATCTTGTATTGATGATGTGTGTCAAGGTTGTGCACTTGGAACACATCATAGAGATCCTTTTATGGTAGGTAGATCCACATGTGCTAAGGCATCATTGGAGTTGATACACAATGGTCTTACCCACACCATCTTTTTTAGGTGCTCAATATGTGCTCACCTTCATAGATGACTTCTCTAGACATACATGGGTGTACTTTTTGAAGTACAAGTCTGATGTCTTTGATTCATTTCAAATCTTTATGAAATTCGTGGAGAAGTAATTTGGTCTTTCTATTAGACATATATGCACTGACAATGGGGTGGAATATGCGAATCAGTCTTTCAAATATTTTTTTATTAAACAGGGTTTATAGCATCAGTTCATAGTTCCCCACACTCCACATCAAAATGGGGTTGCAAAGAGAAATAATGGGACATTAAGAGAGATGGTCAATTGTATGACATGGTCTCGAGCTATGAGTTCTTCATTTTGGGTTGAGGTTATCAATTGTGCCAACTATATTCAAAATTGGATGCCTCACAAGGCATTGTGACACTTGGCTCCTGAGGAGGCTTGGACTCATGTCAAGCTCGATGTTTCTACTTTCTGCATTTTTGCTAGTGAGGCCTAAGCATTTATTCCAGATGCTTAGCAAAAAGCCATGGAGAAGAAGATTTGAAAACTCATTTTTTTTGGCTATTGTGAGGATATGAAGGCATATAGGTTGTTTGATCTTGATTCTAGAGATGTCTTGTTTCAATGAGATGTTTAGTTTGATGAGCATTGTCCTCCATCTCCATCTTCATCCTCACTACCCAGTACTTCCTCTACTCCACTAGATTATGTATCCTCTAAGGAAGATCTTGATATTGATCCCACTTCATCACCTCCACTAGATGTTCTACAAGTGTCCAAGTGGGAGCTCGTGATATTGTTGATGCAGTTAGATCTTTGGCAGGTGATCCTATAGATACTTATCACACTCATGCTCAAACTGCAGGTAGTGGCCTTTTGATTCATGTCATTTTAGATGATCCTCAAATTTTTTCATAGGTGAAAAGACACTAGGATAGGGCTATGGATGAGGAGTATTCTTCTTTGATGAAGAACCACACATGGGATCTTTGTCCTCTTTTGAAAAGAATAAATTTGGTTTGGTGTTGTTGGGTGTACCATACCAAGTATGTTGTAGATGGTTCTATTGATAGGTACAAGGCACATCTTTTTGCAAAGGGTTTTCACAGGTTGAGGGTATTGATTATGTTGAAACCTTTGCCCCTATTGCTAAGATGAACTCTATTCAACTTGTACTCTCTCTAGCAGCTTCATAAGGATGGAGAATTTTTTAGATGGATGTGAAGAGTACTTTTTTGCATGGAGACCTTCATGAGGAGATCTATATGGAGCAACCTCATGGTTTTGTGTAGGACCCTTCATTGGTATGTCAACTTCAAAAGTCTTTATATGGTCTCAAATAGGCCCCTAGGGCTTGGTATGAGAAGATAGATTCCTTCTTGCTTCACAGTTCACTGTGTATCATTCTGATCCTACAGTTTACATTCAGCATCATAGGGCTGATTTATTGATACTTCAAATTTATTTTGATGACCTCATCATCACAGCAAGTTCAGTCTCCATGGTGTAGAGTGTTCAACAAGCATTGAGAGAGCAGTTTGAAATGAAAGACCTTGGACTTCTACACTATTTTTTGGGCCTACAGGTTGTTCAGTCTTCGGATGGGATAGCCATACTCCAAAAAAAGTATGCTCTTGATATGCTTCATAGATTTGGCATGCTTGATTGAAAGCCTGCTCCCACACCTTTTCAGTCAAGTGTTGTTTTCTCTACCACTTGCTCTACTCCTACAGTGGATTCCACTCTATATAGACATCTTGTGAGTAGTTTATTGTTCCTAAAATACACATGTCCTGATATTTCCTTTGTGGTTGGTCTTGTCTCTCAATTCTCCCATGATCTGCATGAAAGTCATTGGAAATCTTCCAAACATATCTTGAGGTACATTAGGGGTACAACATGTCATGGCATTTGCTACACATTAGTTGATCCTCACATTGTTGGTTACACAGATTCAGATTGCTTTGGTGATATTGATGACCACAAGTTGACTTATGGTTTTGTCTTTTGTCTTGGTTTTGGTCCTATCACATGGTCTTACAAGAAACATCATGCTCATGCATTATCTTCTACAGAGGTAGAATACAGGGTAGTTGTATTGGCTAGTCAAGAGGTTTTGTGGCTTTGATAGTTGATGATAGAATTTAGATTTTCTCCTGATAGTCCCACCATTATGTGGTGTGAAAATCATAGTGCTATACACATTTCACACAACCCAGTTGAGTATCAAAAAACCAAGCACATTGAGCTTCACATGCACTTCATTAGGCATCTCATTCAGGATGGCACCTTAAGCTTGAATTATATTCCTACTACTGAGTAGGTTGCAGAGATCTTCACTAAACCTTTTGCATCCCTGTGGTATCTTCAGATGTGTTCTACGCTTGGGGTGAAGGAAGTTGTCCTTGGGGGATCTCAGTGATGAGTCCTTCCTTCCTTCTTTTTCATGCTATCTCTTTTTGGAGTAGATTTTTCCCCACTAGGTTTTCTCTATTTCATAAAGATTTGGTTGTGATTGGGTACCTCATCAAGCCTTGTTGTCAGGGCCCAAGTTTTCTTTCAACATTGCATTGTATTTTCCTCGCTCTTTCTACATTGTTTGTAGATGCATTGTTGCTCATCTTAACAGGGGTGTTAGAGTAAAGTGTTAATTTAATTTCATTTATTAAATTTTCTTTATTTCCTTCTTAAGATTTTACTTTATGAACCTTTTGCATTCTCACTTAATAATTAATTAGTAATTATTAAATAGCATTTACCTTTTAGGTTATCCTTTTTTGGTTTCGATTTCCTTCTATAAGAATAGATCGTTTGTAATTATCTTACATCTTTTTCATTTCTGATAATACAATTTTCATATTTTCAAAGCAAAACCCTTGCCTCCTCTTGTATTTTTCTTCTGTAACAGGTATTTTACATTTAGTCATTCTTCAGGCTTTGTGGATTTGTATTGATCAAATCCTTCAAAAATAAACACAATGGTTTGAATGACACCAAGTGTAACCATGCTCATTCATAAAACTGTCACATTTAAGATACTATTGCCAAGGTGCCTACTTCAAGACATATAAACTTTTCTTCAATCTGCACACTGAATTCACCTTATCTTTAACCTTAAATCAGTGTGGTTGTTCCATATATTTCTTCATCCAAATTGCCATGAAGAAAAGTTGTTTTAATATCAAGTTGTTCCAAATAAAAATATTCAACAACCACAATACTTAGAATAGTACAAATAGAATTCATTTTAACAATGGGATAAAATTTCTCATCAAAATCAATTCCCTTTTTCTGTGCAAATCCTTTTACCACTAACCTATCTTTAAACATTTTCTTACTCCATCCTCTTCTTTTAGGCTATAAACCCATTTATTATGTAAATCCCTTTTACCTATAGGTAACTTAAATAAATTTGAAGTCTTATTTTTCAACAAGGGTTCCATTAATTTTGTCATTGCAAACTCCCAATGAAGCTTTTATTCACCTGCACAACTTCATCATAACATTTTGGTTCACCTACATCTATTAATAAAATAGAATATAAAGAGAGAAAATATTTTTGGAGTTTTACTTAACCTTTTTGACCATCTGACATTCATATGAGTTTGTGGTATTTATTTTTATTTTTGTTGTGGAGCATGAGGGAGTGTTGGAAGATCGCCCTTTTGAGTATCATCCAAAACTAAATAATCATTTTCTTTACTCTCATGTTGTTGCCATAGATATTTTGTATAACACTTTATAATTAAACATAACATCTCTTCTTCTCACAATTTTACGAGTTTAAAAATCCCAAAGTCTATAGACAAATTCATCAATGTCATATCCAACAAATACATATTTCTTAGATTTAGCTTCCATCTTGATTCAATGTTTAGAATCTATATATGAAAATGCTTCACAAATGAAGGTTCTAAGAAAAGAATAACTTCATTTATTACCAGTCCATGCTTCCTAATTTAGAATATCATAACCCAAAGGAGTAGAGGGATCTCTATTGATTGAATATACAATAGAATTACCAATTTATTCCCACATTTTTAAGGGTATCCCAACATGCAACTTCATACTCCTTGCACACTCCATAATTGTTATATTCATGCATTCAACAACTCCATTTTCTTGTAGAGTCCTTGGAATAGTCTTCTACCTACAAATTCCTTTAGAGGAACAATAATCTTCAAACTCTTTGATGCAATACTTTCCACCAGATTTGAGACATTTTAGTCTTTTACCAGTCTCATTCTCAACCAAGTTTTTGTGTTTCTTAAAAGTTACAAATACATCAAATTTTTGTATAAGGAAATAAATCCATACTTTTTTAGTTGCATCATCAATTCATCTATATGCACAAGCTCTAATTTATCATTTTATTTTTCCTTCCCACTCTTTACAAAACTAACTCTCTTTTGTTTTCCATAAACATTGCTTTTACAGAAATCTATAGTGACACATTTCAGACCTGGCAAACATTTCTTTGAATGAAGTAATTTCATACCTTTTTCACTCATGTTCCCTAGTCTATTTCACCATAGTGTTATGTTAGAATCTACAACAACTATTTAATGTTCTTCCTACTCAAGTACAACAATTGTTTATGAACATTGACTTTTTTTTGAAGCAATTGAAGTAGAAGGAATAGTATAAATTGTACAAAGATATAAGGTGCCTAATTTCACACCTTTTTCTACTAGTAAGGAACCTTTTGAAACCTTCCATTTTTAATCATTAAAATTAACTGTGAAACTCTCATCACTCAATTGCCCTACTAAAATCAAACTTCTAATCATCCTTGAAACATGTCTTATCTCTTGTAGTAGCCAATGATTCCCATTATGAAACTTAATATTAATTCCTCATTTTCCAATAATCTAACATGGTCCATTATCTCCCAAATAAACTAGCCCAAAATCCCCTTGGACATAATCAAGAAAATAACCTCTATAGGATGTAGTATGAAATGAAGCCCCTGAATCTAAAACCCATGAATCATCAATATTTTCTAAAGAAAGAAGCAAAGCATCCTCTTTAGATTTATTACTCACCACATTTTTATATTTTTTTCCATCTTGTTTGTCTCCTTCATTGTTCTTCCGAGACTAGCAATTTAACTTCTTATCCCTAGTTTTTCACAATACCAACAATCTCTTGGTCCTCTAGATTGAGACCTCTTTCTCTTTAATTTTCCTCTTGATTTCTACAATTGTTTACTCTACCATTTTTTCTTCCTTTGTTTTGTGCATTCAAGAATGTAGATAAACCTAAGATTTTCTTATGACTTTCCTCACTCAGAATAACACCAATAACATCATTAAATTTTAAGGTATTAGAACTAGAAACATAATTAGTTGTAGCCATTACCAAGTCATTCTAGCTTTTAGGAAAAGAACATAGAATCAAGAGACTCCTAATTTCTTCATCAAAATTAATATTTACATAAGATAATTGATCAGTAACCATATTAAAGTCATCCAAATGATCAGTAACAGATCCACCTTCTACCATCTTCATATTAAATAAATAATTCATGAGAACTACCTTATTTGAAGTGGAAGGATTTACATACAACTTTGTTAGGTTTTGCATCAACTCTTTAGTCATCTTCACTTTAATGATATTAAATTCCATAATTGTGCTAGGTAGAATTGAATATTTCCAAGTTCATTTTTATCTAAAATATCACAGTCAGGTAAAAGCACAAACCTATGTCACCTTTTATAAAGAAAAAGGATCTCAGAATGCAAGTGTTCAACTTTAAGGACATAAAAAATGGTATTTGTGTTTAGAATTTGAAGATGAAGTAAACTAATGAAATGTGTAGAATTGGATGAATTTATACCTATAATTTTTATTTAAAATTTTGAGCAATAATTTATTTTTTATTTTTTTTATTTTGAAGTCCCCTTTTTAACTATAAAAAATATAGGGTGTAGTTCCTATCAAACAAATATATATAAATCATCTTTTTTTGTTCTAATTTGAAAATATCTTATAGATGACATGTATATCTAGGGGAAAAAAAAGAAACAATTATTTTTTATGTATATTTTCTTTGTTATAAGTACTCCAGGCCAACTTTATCAAAATCGAACAATTTTTTCCTCTAATCAAAACTTCCCTATCAAATCTACACCTTTTTGAAAAAAATAACATATTCCTAAAGAGGAATCTCTCATCTACATATAAATATAAATTAGTCATTATTTGATATGATTTCCTATTTTTTCCTTTTTTGAGGGAGAATCTTCTGAAATGTTAAAATATTGACTTATAAAAGTTTGAAATTATAACATATTATAACTAATCAAAACAAACTAAAAATTATAAAATGATGATATTGAATCTAAGATCTATACAATGGTATTTTTAGGTTTTTAGAAAAATTGACTTTTGATAGAGAAATGATATTTGACAAAAAAAGGTTTTGGTATCCTAAAAGGTGACACAAATATGTACTTTTACCCAGTCCTTATTTGACATATTTGTGTCTTTCTTGGCATTTCCTCCTAATAAAAACCATAAAACCTTCTGATAAAGATAGTCCTCCATTTTCATTTTCCATAACTAAATTTGTTTTCCATTAAAGTTCTCAACCTTCAGCATACCCTCATCTTTTGTTGCTCCCACTCAACCATGAGACTCCCACTAAAATATAAGACCTTACTACAAATGATAAGTAAAATAATATGGCTCGGATATCACTTGTTAGGATTAGAGAGACAAAAACAACAATTACATACAAATATAACTAATATCATAAAGTATAAAAAAAAAGACACAACACACAAAGATTAAATGTGGTTCACCCAATCTTTGGGCTATGTCCAACAAATAATTAGTCCAATAGTATTATTATCTAGTGATTTCAACCTGATTACAATATACAATCCCTTCCAACTCAATAATGTTGCAAGAAGCTACTAAATCACCATCACACATTAAAAAAAACCTAACCCTAAGTCATTCTATACAAGCATTTTACCACTTACAAAATTAGGGCTAGAGTTGGTTACAACATGTTAGCCATTGTTGGGTAATACAATTTTAGCTATTCAAAACTATACCTAGGGTGACATTTCCTTCCATGAGGGCTTAATGGTTTAGTTATGAACCTTCTCAAATCCAAAAAAGTGGACAAACCCTGTTACAGTAAAAAAAATTTGGGTTGTGAGACTGAGGGGAGTGAACAGGATGAGAGCTTTGATAAGGATACAGAGGACGAGGTAGCTAAGATAGAGGATAAGAAGAGGAAAAATTCCAATCTTGGGAGCTCTTCTAGGAAGAAAAAGAACATTAAGGAGGTCAATTCTAATATGGATACAAAGTCTGAAGAGGAGCTAGAGGAGAGTAATGGGAAAAAGGTATTTCTATCATTGTTACAAGAAATAAGGGGAAGAATATGGATAGGGTTTCAAAAATACCTTCTAATGATAAACATATGATTAAGAGGATGGAGTGAAAAGGGAAGAATATGCTTTCTCAAGGGAAGGCTACTAACAAAGGGCCTAAGGAGGTGGATAATGAAAGAGACGATTTGGGCAAGGATGAGGATTACCTAATTCATAACAAGGACAATGATGACCAGGTAAGGGAATCTTTAGTAATCTATGGATAATGAAGAAGGAAATTAGTAGTTTGAAATAGCAAATGCAGGACATTTTGAGAGAGTTTGATTAGCTCAACAAAACTACTAAAGGGGAGAGAACTCTAGGACAACATATTGATAGACTTGTTGAGGTGATTGTTAATGCTGAAGAGGTTAAGAATCTTATGAAATGAGTTCCACCCCTTGAAGCCAAGAATAAAGTTTTGGATCAGATGATTAAAGATTTCCAAAAAAGGTTCGATGGTATGGATAATAGAGTGGTCAATATGGAGAAGATGATTAAGAAATTTGTTGACTATAGTTTTTTAATTCAAAAGACTATAGCAGGAAACATTAATACTCTGGTAAACAAATTTGAACAAGGGAAAGGTCAAGGCTCCAAGGACATGAAATATGACCACAAACCCAACAAGTATACGAGGGATAACTCAAAAAAGATTGAGGTCATGGAAGCTAAAGAAATGGATGATCTAAAGGCCTTTGAGGATAACATGAACATCCTTGTAGACTAGGTAGTTGATTTACTAAAGTACTTGTAGTTGTCTTTGAGTTGTCTTTTCCTGTTGGTTGTTTTAAAGTCTCTTGTCTTAGTTATGTTCCTAGGTGCTAATGCATAGTTCTTCTAGGTTTCTTTGCTATTTTTGTTATGTTCCTATGTAAAAAAAATTAGGTGCTTAAAAACTTGTTTTTAATTAATCAAAAAATGTCAACCCCAAAAAAAATCCCCAAAAACAACCTTGATGAGGATACATGGTAAGTGTATAGTAGTTACCTAATTAGTCACCACAAGCTAACAAGTTGGACCTATTGAAACAATGGCATAGTTGTGTCTCATAAGTTATCTTAGAAGAACTTGTTGACCCACAAGTCTTAATGAATTAATGATTGTGTAATTGTGTTGTCATTGATTGGCAACTAGTCAAGGGAAGGAGATATTACAAGGAAATATTGTCACCGGTAGAAGAGAAAATTAGTATGAATGCATATGCTAAGCCATCACCTCTAAATAAGTGTAAAGGATGTGTGATCACTAATCAATCAAAAGGAGAGTCACCATAGTAATAACAAGGAAAAGAATTAGTCACAACGGATGTGACGGAAGCAAAAGAAAAAAAAAGTGGTGCAAACAAGAAAGGACAAGGCTACACATAGGCTCATAGAATGATTGGAAGGGCTACCAGGCTAGGCCCTAAGAGTAGGGGTCACAATTTTTTTGTGACCAAGTTATACATGGAATTAAAAATTTGAATTCAAATTTGAGTTGGATTCTCATCATGTGTAATTGTGCCCTGACACCATAAAGTGCATAAAGATGCCCAAATTTTAATTTGAAGAAAGAGAAGAAGAGAGACAATTTTGAATATGGTTTCTGAGAAAAAGAGGTTACCATGAGAGTAAAAGAAAAGAGTTGTTCAAAGTGCAAGCTAGCAATGAAATTAGTTATAGAGAGGAGAGATAAAATGATAGACTATTTTAAACAACCAAGTAAAAAGGTGAGACTAAAGTGCCCATGAAGTAAACAAGGAGATCAATTCATCTTCGAGGACATGCATTAGAGATCTATGACAAAAGATAGTTCCATCTTTGGATCACATACATTAGATTCCTTTCTTACCATTGTATCTAGTTGTAGCTCTTAATAGGGCAAGCTTCATTAGCAAAATTTTTTAAATCCTTTAACAAGGTGTCTCTCAGAAGGATATTTATAAATCATCTTATCAAGTAGCTTTCATGTGCTTGTGTAATCCTAATAGGTTATATACATCTTGACAGGATGTGTTTCTAGAAGAAATAGTTTTACCTTTTAACCAGACAACCCTTTACATGCATTATAAGAGCTAGTGGTTATTTTAATTGCATCGTGATTTTAACCCTCTCATCAAGGGTTTCCACATAGAAATATGTGTCACTTTATAAATTATTTTGTGTATTTTGTGTGTGAAGTTTCATTCTTTTATTTCACTTTATTTTTCATTTCTTTAGCAGTTAAGTCACCCCCCCCCCCCGACAAGTACTGATTTGAACCAAAAATTGGTATAAGAGTGCACCCTTGTAGCAAAAAGCCTAAAATATTAAGGGAAGATCCAATGGTAGCTTGAAAAAGTGCTTGACACCATTGAATATTTGAAGGAAAATTGAGGAAGACTCTAACCAAAAGAAAGAAGATGATGAAAAGGATAAGAGAGAGTTAAGGGGGAGATAAATCAAAGAAGAGAGAATGACATAATGGAGAGATGAAGAAATTCTGAGAATCAAAGAAATGAAAAAAGTGAAAGAAAGCTAAAGAGAGGAGATGAAGAAGAACATTGAGGAAAGAGAACAATTAGGAAACTAAGTTGAGAAGTAGGTGGAGATAACCTAGCTAGAAGAATATTGGTGTGAGAACACAAGGGACAAGAATACAAAAGGTAAAGGAGAAGTTTCAAAAGAAAGGAACAACATGAATATGGTAGCACACCATTAGGGGGAGATCTAAAAAACAAATTCTAAGTCCATAAACTGAAGCAATATTTTCTCTTGGTACAAATGTATGAATGCTAATAGAGTGCAAATTTGATGAAAAAAAGGAGACAAGTATAGTTGATAGTATAGAAAAGATTTTGCCATCAATTCCAAAGGGGGAGATTGTTGGTCCCACAAGTCTTAATTAATTAATAATTATATAATTTTTTTGTCTTTATTGCCAATTAGTCAAGTGAAGGATATGTCACAAGGCAATATTGTAACCAATAGAAGAGTAAATCGGTATACACGCATATGCTAAGCCACCACCGATAGACAATCCTAAAGGTTATGTGATCACTAATCAATCAAAAGAAATTCACCATATCAATGAAAAGGCAAGGGATTAGTTATAATGGAAAGAGAAAAGTGGTGCAAAAAATTAGGAACAAGGCTACACATAGGCTCACAAAAGGATTAGCAGCGCTACAATCTTAGACCCTAGGAGTAGGGGTCATGGTTTTTTTTTGAGCAAGTTAGACATGGAATTACAAATTTGATTTCAAAATCAAGTGGGATTCTTGTCATGGGTAACTAGGTACTAACACCACAGAATTCACAAAGACACTTAGGTTTTAGTTTGAAGAAAGAGAAGAAGAGAGACTAATGTGAATATGCATTGAGAAAGAGAAAGAGCAGAGAATTTTTTGGAGTGATAAAATGGTAGGTTTTTCTGAACAATCAAGGAAAGAGATGAGACTAAAGTGCTCCTGATGTAAACAAGGAGATTGGTACATCTTCAAGGACATCACATACATTAGATTATTTTCTTACCATTGCATCTAGTTGTAGCTCTTAATAGGGAAAGATCCATTAGAAAGCTTTTGTAAATCCTCTAACAAGGTGTCTCTCATAAAGAGATTTGTAAATCTTCTAACTAGGCAGCTTTCATAGGCTTGTGTAACACAAATGGGATATATGCATTCCTAATGGGATGTATTTCCAGAAGAAATAGATGTAGCTCTTAATCGGAAAACCATTTACATGCATTATAAGGGCTATTGGGTGTTTTAATCCCATCATGGTTTTTACCCTCTCATCAAGTCTTTCCATGTATAAATATGTGTTTTACGTGATGAATTCTTTTGTATGTAGTTACATTCTTTTATTTCATTTCATTTATCATAGATTTAGCAGTTAAGTAGTTGTTGTTTAGTTTGGTTAGAACATTAAAGAAGAACATTGGTTTGATTGTTAGTATTGATTCACCACCCCCCCTCCCCCTCATAGTGTCGGATGAAATTTAAAATTGGTATCTAAGATAAGGCCCTTGTAGCAACAAGTTTGACATCTTAAGGGAAGATTCAATGGAATCTCATAAAATGCAAAGGCATCTCAATAAAATGCTTGAAACCATTGAATATATTAAGGACAAAATTAGGAAGTCTCTAACCAAGAGAAAGAAGATGATGAAAAATATAAGAAATAGTTGAGAGAGTTAAGGGGCTTTTTAATGAATGGTTCATAAGGCACAATAATTGGTGAAGGTTTTTCAAATAGGGTTGCAAGAAAAGTGGGTTTAACCATGAAAGAAACTTCGTAGTTAAGCATGCTCAAGCTGGAGTAGTACTAGGATGGTTGACCTCCCAGGAAGTCCCCGTGCTTCACCCTTATGAGCATCACCTAGATATAATGATTATTGAGTGTTCCACTTACTCTCATGAGAGATTAATTTGTGTTGAATCATTACTCATAAAACATGGGTCAATGAGTTTGACTGAAAAACTACATAGTTAAATTTTGATAGCAATATCACAATTTAACTTGTAGAAATTGTCTCCTACTTATCAATTGATTAGATTAAGGATATTTCTAATGAATGGTTCATAAGGCACAATACTTGGTGAATATTTTTCAAATGGGGTTGCAAGAAGAGTGGGTTTAACCAGGGAGGAAACTTTGTAGTTAAGCGTACTCAAGCTGGAGTCATACTGGGATGGGTGACCTTCTAGGAAGTCTCGGTGCTTCACCCCTATGAGCATCACCTAGATCCAATGAGTGTTGAGTGTTCCATTTATTCTCATGAGATGTTTATTTGTGTTGAGTCACTACTCATGAAATCTGGGTCAATGAGTTTGACTCAAAAACTACACAATTAAATCCTGATAGCAATATCACAATTTAACTTGCTATGGAAATTATCTCCTACTTATCAAGAGTTAAAAGGTCACATAATAGCTAGAAGAACATAGTTTTTCCAAAGACTCAAAAGAATTCATATATGACCTAATGATTGAGAACGATAATATAAAAGAAACCATTTCTTAGATGAGAACTGAAATAGAAGAGTTGACAATAGAGGTGAGAAAATCTCAAAAGAAATGAGTTAATATTATCTTAGCAAAAGATAAAGTTGAGACAGCATCCAAAAGAAGTGAGGCACAACTAGTGAAAATGAGGGAAGAGAATGGTCACCCTCACAATGAAAATTTATTGCAACTAATAGAACAAGTACTCAAACTAATTGAAGAGTTGAGGAGTACAAATGAAAGGAATGAAAAGCTAAGAAAGTTGTATGAGAGCTTAGAGAAAATAGATGAACAATTAAGAGCTGAAAGAAGAAACAATTGCACCACTGGTCTTGGTTACATTGGCAGTAGCAAGATTGAAGAACTTGAAATATCAGCATGAGAGAACCTAGACAATAGAAGACGAGGAAGCACATCTCCAAAAGGTAATAAAAATGCTAAGCCCTTTTTTTATTACTATGGTAAGTAAGGACATACATCTAGTATGTTTTGGTTTAAGAAGATATTATTTGTTAAGCAGTATACCTTTGAAGGGTACTCCAATAACTGGCATTAATAATACAACACAATAAATCATATCATATTTTATTGAGAAGAGAAAAGATAGAAATTGATACTATTGCAAAAAGTATGGACATAAAGCAGAGGATTGTAGAGAAAGAGAAAGAGCTAACCAATCTTCTCCAAAAGAGGGGACATTTTTCTTGCATTAGTCTCCAAGACCAGTGGGAACAATGATCATCTAGAAACCTAATGAAGAATAAAGATGAACTAAAGTACAAACACCAAACCATGGAAAGGTACCACAATAAACTACTATATATTCCATAAGATTGGTCATCTCATAATAGATTTCAGATGCAATAGAAGACCAAGTAACAAGTCTCTGATTAGAAAAGAGAAGAGTAAGATTATAGAGAAACTCAAGGACTTTTCCAAGACATGGATGAAGAAGAATGAAGTGGTAGAGGAACTTAAGCATGATGAGGTCACAAGTTCACCAGTAATTGTTGAGACCTCATACACAAGCTAAGTTTTTGAAAAAAAGGGGTTAGAAAGAAAAGAGAAAATATTTAAATCAGTCCCCTAGTAGAAACCAATAAGTCACATGTTGACAAGTAAAGATATTGAGTGATCGTCTCACCAATGAGAAATTTCAGCTATTGATCATGATATGAAGGGTAAAAAGTATTTTTTGCAAGGTAGATTATGAGTATTAATGACATGTCTAGTAGTAGGTATAGCTTATGCTAACCATTGTATCCCTAACATTATGATTCCATAGCATAAATAGATGGTTTTCAAGTCATTCATCACTTTGCAAGATTTAAATCACTTTTTCTTTGAAGATTGTAAAACTCTATCTTTCTAGAAAAGTGTGAATAAATTTGAATTAACCTACATCAGATCACAAGAGAGATCTTACATCAACCTAGTTCAATGACATTTCAACAAGGAATAGACACAATGGAAGAATAAATTAACAAGGTCAATTTGATCGACGGAAGACAAAGTGATCATCTAGATTATGAGGGAATAGTTTTAAAGGGAAAGGATCTAGAAGATGAAACAAGATTTCTATCTTTGCATGATGATTTTTTCTTACAAAGGATGTGGGCGCATATCTAGAGGCTGAAATACATGATGTGGGTAATAAAGAGATACAAAAATTGTATAGCTCATTATGCTTGTAAGGATTCCTAGAGGATAAACACAAAGACTGTAAGATACACTATGAAGAGCAATAGACACACTTGATTTCTTTTATTAAGAATTGGTAAGATTTGCTCTGATTTGAGGACATGAACAACACATGTGGATGGAAAAGCCCTATAAGATCATAAAGGCATTAATATATAAGGTAACAAGATTCAATGTGACTAGAATTGATCTGACCATGAATGTTATATCAGAAAAACAAGCGACCATAATCACCAAAGGGAAGCTGATCCAGGATGTGATGGGATGCAGAGTGAATGAAATCCTAGATCTAAAGCTAATATTTTCACCCATGGTGATAGGATACATATTATGCCACATGAATAGGGAAAACCTAATCTCTAGCAAACATAGTTTATGAAGCATCCCAATGCATTCACATCAAGTCATTAATTGACTTATGTGGATACCTATACAGGTAGATGATGGAGAACCTAAGTAAAATAATGAACAACTATAGAAGTAAAACCCTAAGATTTGGTTCTATACTAGTTTGCATATTTTTCTATCTGAGAGGAGAATTCCTTGGGTTTCCACTTTATAAGTGGAGAGAAGATCAACCAAAAACCATACAGATGAGCGAACTTTACCATAATTTGGAAAGCAAAGGAAATGCCATGTTGTGGGACTATTTCAATAATTTTAAAAAGGAAATATAATAGTGAGAAAGAATTCCTAGCAATCTAGTGGAAAGTTATAAGAATGAAATGTTTTTCTTGCAAGCACAGATAAATGCATCATTTGTAAAGTTCAACCAAGAACCCAATAGTTGACATCGTTATGATATGAGGTTAGAGAAGAAGAAGAAAATGCATACATAGAATGGTTATTAGTAGTAGAAGAAAGTTAAATTTTGCAAAGTTTTGGAACTTATGCATAAATAAGAAGTAGACTTCTCATATAGAAGAAGAAATTTGAGGAAGGGACTCCACATAGGGTAACAAGGAGTCAAGTCACAAAGCCATCCAAGCATGCACTGGAAAAGGAGATGAGCATGATGGATATGAAAGCTAAACTTGAAAGGAGTCCCCCACACAAGTCTCAAGTACAAGTAGAGGAAAGTGAGTCACCACTGAAACAACCAAAAATAGACTCATTAGAGGCCAAGATTGACAAAGAAGCAATAGAAGTAGTAGTAAGAGTAGAGGCAGCTAAAGTAGAAAAGATGTCAAAGAAAGATAAGAAGAAATCTAAACCACTCTTTATTCATGAAATTGTAGAAATAATTTTTAAGAATCATAATTACTCAATATTAAAGAATAGATTTTCAAAGATTTCTAAGGAGACCAAAAATAAAGCCATAATGGTTGTTCTTGCTAGTATGAGAGAAACTTGTGAGAAACTAGAAGATGTTGGGGCAATGGATACCCAAATAGTTAAGAAAGATAATAAATGAAAATTTGAGTATGAGAGGAAGAGAAACCAAAGGAATATATGCAGAAGGCCACAAATACCACTCAAGAAAGGTCTACAAGACCTCAATTATAGGAAAGCATACCTATGACTCAAACTATAAATGTTGAAAATTTGGATGATGTTCCCACCAATCACACAAGTCAACATATAGTCCACTAAAGAAAGAGTCAAGTCCCATGAAAAACATGAATCAATAGCAAATTAATGACACAATCAGAGCTAGCACTATAATTGTTGATTCTTCAAATGAGAAGAATAAAATTGAAAAGAAAAAATTATCTGATCTCATACAAGTACAAGATGAGGAACTCCCAAATGAAAAGACTCCAGAATGGAGCAAGAATAGAAGAAATCATCACAGAAAGAAAGTGAAGAACCTACAGAAAAGAAGTGCAAAGAAGAGGAAGAGTCTATGACTATAGGGCCAACATCCTCAAGGTCCAAAGTGTCTAAAATTAGGAATCTTGGACATAAGAGAAAAAGAGGTGCACCAAGAATGTCAAGAATGACAAGAGGAGCACATGTAAGAAAGAGAATATGACCAAGAAGATGCATGATGACATCTTCATCACCACTCTTAAGCTCTAAAGATGAAGAATAATTCTTTGAAAAGGATACAAATGCAAAGGAGGCAAGGAGGGAACTATATGTCATCATTGTAGAAAAGAAATTGATAATAAAAAACATGGATCTAGATGAGATCAATGATATAGAAATTATTGTAGAACTAGCGTCTGATGCAACATATGATCCAGATATATATATGACCAGTCAACTTACTACCTTAGTTGACAAAATCAAGGAGGAACTAGGCAATATTGAACTCAAAAAATGCACTCTATAAGAAGTGAAGGATAGCATGATAGAAACACTCAAGGAAACATCACCAGTTTGGACAAAAAAAATAAAGATTTTGATCCAAATTCACTCAAACTGGACTTAAAATAGACTCTACAACAAGCTCAACAAGAGCACCAGTCACTGAAAACTACATACAATGTGATCATTAATTTTTCATTTGACTATATGTCTAGGACACATGAGACAATACATATTATTCATTAGATCAAGGAAAAAAAAGAGAAAAGAATCATACGACTGATGGAAGTGCAATGCATATTGTCACCCCAGACATTCATCATACAAGGACACATTATCGATGCATAAGCACCAATTTCTAGAGTACCATTCAATACACTACACATAATTGAAGAGCTCTTGGTAGATATAAGGAGTGGGACAATTGCACTCAAAAACTTGAAGGCATTGTGGGAATCCTATCTTGTCAACACACAAATTGCATACAAAGATGTATTCGACAACCTTTAAAACACTTTGTCATTGATGAGAAAAAGGGGAGAGATAAATGAAAGAAAAAGGTTGAGAAGAGAGGATAAGGATAAAAGGGGGAGATAAATAAAATAAGAGAGAGAATGAAGAGAATGACAAAATGGAAAGATGATGAAATGACTAGAATCAGATAAATAAGGTAAATCCAAAGGAAGCTATAGAGAGGAGATGAAGAAGAACATTGAGGAAGGAGAATAGATAGGCAAACAAGTTGAGAACTAGGTGGAGATAACCTTGAAAGAGGGAAAATAGTGTGATAACACAAAGGACATAAACAACAAAGGTAAAGGAGAAGGTTCAAAAGAAAGGAACACAATATGAGCATGGTAGCACACCATTACAGGGAGATTTAACAAAGAAGTGTTAAGTCCATACACAGGAGCAATGTCTTCTACCGGTACATATGGATGAATACTAGAAGAATTCAATTTTGACAACAAAAAAAGGGAGATAAGTATGGCTAATGGTATGGAAAAGGTTTTTCCATCAATGTTAAAAGGGGAGATTGTTGACCCCACAAGTCTTAACGAATTAATGATTGTATAATTGTGTTTTCATTGATTGGAAACCGATCGAGGGAAGGACATGTTACAAGGTAATATTGTCATTGGTAGAAGAGTACACCAATCTACACACATATGCTAAACCACCCCCAACATATAAGCATAAAGGAGACATGATCAATGATCATTTAAAAGGAGAGTCACCATAGTCATGACAAGGTAAGGGACTAGTTAGAGTGCATGTAAAAGAAGAAAAGAGTGAAGTGTTGCAAACAAGAAAGGATAAGGCTACACATAGGCTCAGAGAAGGACAAGCAAGGCTACCAGGATAGACCCTAGGTGTAGGGGTCATGGTTTTTTTGTGACCAATTTAAACATGGAATTTAAAATTGAGTGATATTATCATCATGGGTAATTGTTCCTTGACACCATACAGCGCATAAAGGAGCTCATATTTTTGTTTGAAGAAAGAGAAGAAGAAAGACTATTGTGAATATAGTTGTTGAGAAAGAGTGATTACTAGAATAGTAAGAGAAAAGAGTTATTCAAAGTGCAAGCTATCAAGAAAAGAATTTGTAGAGAGGAGTGATACAACAAGTTGTTTTGAATAACCAATGACAAATGTGAGACTGAAGTTTTAATGAAGTAAATAGGGAGATTAGTGCATCTTTGAGGATATGTTACAAAGATCTACGAGGTAGGAAAGTGTTATCTTTAGATAACATATATTAGATTCATTTCTTACTATTCAATCTAGTTGTAGCTCTTAACATGGAAAGCTTCATTAGAAAGATTTTGAAAATCCTTTAAGAAGGTTTCTCTCATAAGGATATTTGTAAAAACGCTAACCAGGTAGCTTTCATAGTCTTGTATAACCATAATAGATTATATACATTCCTCACATGATGTGTTTCTATAAGAAACTATTGAAGCTCTTAACCTGGCAACCCTATACATGCATTATAAGGGCTAGTGGATATTTTACTCCCACCATAGTTTTCACCCTCTCATCAAGGGTTTCCATGTATAAATTTGTGTGTCACTTGATGAATGCTCATGTATGTGAATTACATGCTTTTATTTCACTTCATTTATCATTGCTTTAGCATTTAAGTGGTTTTTGTTTAGTTTGGTTAGAGCGGTAAAGAAGAAAACTGATTTGATTGCTTGTATTGATTCACCCCCCTCCCAAGTACCATTTGGGACCAACAAAACCAAAAAAATGGAAGAAGGTAGATGATCTAAGAAGTTTTTAATGATATATTGTGTAAAAGAAAGAGGATGTGGATACAACAATAAAACAAGTGGATTAGTATATGAAATATTCATTCCATTATGTGCCCCATGAATAACAAGGAAATAAATGGTTTTTTTTATGAATGAGTTTTACAAAATAATTTGGGCTATTGAGAAAGGAAGGAAGAAATGATACTATATATCATAAGTTTAATCTCACATGTGATCAACTTCAAAAAGATAACATAGGGGCATTGGGAAGCAAAAAATCTTATTGCTCAATTGAAAACTAACTCGAATCAACTTTGTTGTGAGACTGAAAATTGAATAAGGCCAAAAAGGCATCAAAGGAGGATTTTTTTATAGCAATTATATAAATGTGGAGATTGGGCAACATTGTATTGTTGACTGTGTTCCTTACAATGACAACAAGGACAAATTTATGAATATTTTAACAGCTAGATCTTGACATGACTTATTTAGTAAGAAACACCTTTCAAAGTTTAGAGCACTCATTATCAAATTGCATAGGAATTGTCCCATGTAATCACCCAAAAATGGTCATCTATAATATAAGCCCCCTTTCTATCAATTTTGCATAATTTATCCATTACTTATTCTTGACCAAATTATTATTTTATTATTTATTTGATTATAACCTATGGTTTGAACACTTTATCCTAAGTATTTTATTTAATAGGAAGAACTTTCTCCCTTTTAATTAAATAAAAATTCCAAAAACTCACTTATCCTAAGTGGGCACACATAAAGCATTATTCCTATTTTAAAATGAAAGAAAGGGCATTTTTTGTGGACACTTGAATGCACACTTTTCTATGTGAGAGGAATCTTTATTTTCAGAATAGCTTTATCTCCTCCACACATTTTTTGCATCTTAAACATAGTCGTTAATCTTTCTTAGGTGAGATTCTTGTGCATATGGATCACTCCTCCACCCTTGATTATGCCTTTTTTAATTCTTAATATCAATTATCCGTGTTTCTTTAAAAAAAAGGTGCTCTCCTCATTCTCTCATATCTTATGCTTTTGTACTAATGTTATGTTTCAATATTCCTAGGTGACTTTGGAGCTTTGGAGAACTTGGAGCATTCTTGCACTTGCACTTTCATACTTGCATTCTCGTATTAGCTTCATGGCATGCTTAGTTAGCTTTCTTTTATGCTCTAGAATAGCTCACATAGTCTAAATAGGAGGCTTTGTAACTCTTCATTCTTGTTAGCTTGCATCTTGCATATCATCTTAGTTTAGCTTACATTGCATTACATTCAACTTTGATTATTGGATATTATCATCCTTGTTCTTATCTTTGAATCTCTCGTTTTATGGTGCATCTTGCAAGGGTTTCATAGCTTGGTTCATTTGAGAGTCACCACACTATATTTTGCACCTTTGCATGTCATAGATAGAGAGCTATAAGTCACCTCTCAAGTCTCTCTCTTCATGGGATTCTTTGGGAATAAGAGTGTATAGAAGTGTGCCTACTTTTTGGTATACATCCCATAGGCTATGTTTAGCCTTGTTGATGTTAAAATTATTTTGCACCTTTGCATGTCATAGATAGAGAGCTATAAGTCACTTCTCAAGTCTCTCTCTTCATGGGATTCTTTGGGAATAAGAGTTTATAGAAGTGTGCCTACTTTTTGGTATACATCCCATAGGCTATGTTTAGCCTTGTTGATGTTAAAATTATCTTCTTTAATATG